>PKML01069861.1:207766-362089 GCA_002933935.1 Eutrema yunnanense | reverse complement strand
ATTTAAGGGAGAGAAGGGGTTTTTTTTTAGTTTTATATTTTTATTTTTTTTTCTGTAAAAAATAAATCAAAATGGCAATTCTGTAAATAAAGAATCAAATAGGGGGTTTCTGTCTTTTACCAAAAGAGTTGTGTTATTCTAGTCAACTCGGTTTCGGGAGTGTTATTCTAGTAATTACATTAAAGATTAGTGTTATTCTGGGTAATTTTCTCTAATGGTTTTTTCAATCTGATTTTTTTCTCTAAATATTTAATTATTTTTGATTAAATAATTTGAAATATTATAATCAAAATATCTTAAAATAAATGTTATGCATGTATTGGATCAAAATTAAAACAAGTATATGTTCAAATTTCACAAACATTTCACATATATATATATATATATATATAAGCCTATTAACTTACTAGCTCAACCTTCACAAAGAGATGGAGTCGAATTACGACGGGAAACGGGCAAAAGCAGTAAAGGTGGAATTTTAACCACTTGGCTAAAAGTATTTCCTCATTTTATCTAAAATATAATTAGATTCATCTTTTTATTAGGATTTTCGTATTATAATTAAATAAAATAAATTATAGAGAAATGAGTACATTTTGATTATAAATATAAAATACTTGCTGGATCTGATAAATTTTATTTTTATGGCTGTAGTTACAATTAATCATTCCTGATTATTTATTTTTTGGTCACCAATATGTTTATATAGTCCCTAAAAAAATTCAGATATTTTTTAAAAAAATTATAGCTCGCCAGAATATTGAATAAATATATATTACGTATCATGATCGCGGTTATATTATGCTAACGTCCTTCTTCTTTGTTTTGTTAATCAGTGCTTCTCTCTTTAAAATTATGAATTCTTCACATTTGTATATTTAAATATATTATCATAATAAAGAGAAGAAATGATAATGATGGGTAATACTATTTTAATTGGAAAAAAGCTGTCTGATATTATAAAAATAAAAAACAAGCTGCCGTAGACCATTATCGTGATCATTTGATATAATTAATGTACGCATATATATTTTTTCGTAAGTTTCTGCTAAAGATTGATTTATAATGACACATTTACTTCTTCTTTTGTCCGACTAGATTTCTTCGATTGATGTTCATTGTCACGATCGTGATTTACAAAAGCAGTTAGCAAAAAATTGGACAAGTATGAAATATGGATCATTGAAAATTACACAACAAAGCTTTCTTGGTAAACATGTCAGCACATAAATTTGTTTCTCGATGTCGAAAGTTGAAACTCACCGAAGCACACATACCACACTAACTACGAATTGTCTCAATATAATGTTGAAATCTGAGATTAGTAATGTTGTCTCTGGTTGTCTCTTTGAATTCTACATTTTTTTTTTTGGTTATGAATGTTAATATCATTAAAAATTAATTGTTTAGATCTTACAAAAGCTTAATCTAAAGTAAATTGCCTTGATAAAAAAAAAATTAAAAACAAGAAAACTAAAATTTGGGTAGAATAAGGAATCAATCATCTCAGCTATAGGGACATTAAGTTTCCGAAATATCTTCTATGTCTTCTTGCGGATATGTTATTACGGACCTCTTGGTCTATACTCTTGAAGATGAGTTGCGGTGGGATCGCAATTTAGTTGTGAAGAACATTGTTTCTCTGCTTCCATAAATGAAAAATTGTAGCATGTACAACTAGCTTTCCGAGAATGGTTGGGACCATTGTTGATCTCTCTTTTGTCTAAGAAAGAAACTACGTCAGCACATAAATATGTGAAACATCATAATTACACTTAATCCATTCCCACAAAAGTTTACGCCATTAAGTTGTTGTTTACGGTTGCCAGTATTTGTTTGTAGTGCCACATTTAGGGTGGAGATCCATTTCTTCGCATCAGCTACGACATTGTGTTAATAGTTTTAGCAGCGTCAATGACCTGAAAAATAGATCATTACGGATCTTCCACAATCTACATAACCCAAGATGAATGAAACGCAACAAACCATCAGCTTGGATGTTATCATGAAGTGTAAAGAGATATCGGAACTTATCTTCAATTAGATTATCAGGATTGTAAATGAAAGTTTTTGAGATCTCCGTTAATAGCCACACAACTGATGTATAGTTACAAGAAAGCAGAGTATTGGTTACTTGTTTTCTCTTTGTTACAATATCGAAAGAATATACAAATGATGTGATAATTTAATTTTATAATAAAATATATTATAAAAAATATGAGAGGAAGAATATACATTATTGTAAAAATAATTAATATACATATATATATGCTTTTTTAAAAAAATATTGGCGGTTTCGATTTTTTTAAATTATCGAGTTTTTTTATCTTTAATAATAAAAATTTTATACCATCACTCGTCATCAGAACAAAAAGCATTAAGGATAATATTGCAAAATATTCACATTTCTTAAAAGCATTAAGAATAACATTGCATAATATTCACATTTGTTATTTGTGGGTTCCAGTGAATCAACACAATCTCATGAACACCAAACTTTGAAAACTTTTTGGGCCCATATCTCTCTTTTCTGCATGATGAATAATAAATCAATCACTCATAAGCCATTACACAATTGACAATACACATCACTATTTCTGTCTTCTTTAGTTTTTTTTGTCTCACAACACATATACTTTTCAGTCTTCACAAGTTATTAATTTGTAAACATAATATTGATTACTCGATATAATATCCTTTCCAGAAAGAAAATACAAATATTGTATGGCTTTAATAACAAAATCCAAAAAAATATTAAAATTCAATAAAGAGGAGATCTTCGAGAAATTCCTTTTCTCTTGAGTATTCTCATGAGTGGTCTCAATGAGAAATTACTCAATAAAACTTCTGAGTCTTCTGAAACATCAGTGAGTGACGATGTGCACGATTTTTTCTCTTCTAAGCTTCCGTCTTGATTAGAGTGTTCTTTCTCCAAAACACTTTGTTCCAATTTTGGAGAAAAACAAAATTTATGCTTTTTCGAAGGAGTTGAAATCTACAAAACAAAATAATAACAAGAATAAAACAAACTTCCTTCCATTATTTGAGCATATTCTAAACTCAAAAAATATTACTGTCTTGACTCTAAACGGTATACTGCGAATTTCACGTTTTTGAAACGTGTATACAAACATAATAAATCATTTCCAAATTAACCGTTTTACCAAAATTATAGTCCTATGTTAATGTTGATTACGTGTCAAAATTTTAAACATAATTAATTAAAAAAAAAGTTTGTGTGTTCTTCCAAAACAAAATTTATTATTTTTAGAAAACTAAACCCGCATATTGCATAACGTTGACAAAAAAAAATGAAACACTTCTTAAAAAATTATTTAAACATACTCTAAAAAGAAAACAAATGGCTGTATTTGAGTGTCAAAATATATGCCTCATTTATCTACTAAAGATTAACTTTTTTTTTAGTAATTCAAGATTATTCTGTAAAGCATTTTTAATTTACCTTTGATACGTACTAATATTAATAATATATAAAAAGGTAAGAAATTCATAACTAAGAATAGACTAATAAAAAACAATTCATAGAGGAAGAAAACTTTTAACAAAATTGAAATTAAAATATCATATTTTACCTTGCAAGAGATAGAGCAAAATCGATTGGGGTGATCTTGAATATATCTTTTACAAGTCACACATGAAGCTCCATTCTTGGATTTTGTTGAAGGTCTTGCATCTTTTGCTTGTGGCCTTGAATTCAAATGTATCGCCTTTTCTCCATTTATTTTATATGTCTTTTTCCACAAACAAATTATTGCCAACCAATACCAAAAAAGCAAAAAAAAAAAAAAAATTATCATCAAATTAATTTGAATTTATAGACTCTGAAAATCCGATCAAAACAGGTCGTATCAAATAAATTTTTGATTAGTTTTATAATAATTTTAAAAATAAAAAAAAACCTGAATCTCGGAGCAGTCGAAGTAGTGTTGAATATCGAGAAGACGAAGCACATCTTGATAAACATATTTGCAGATCTGAAGACGACGATGGAGAAAATGAGCTTCTGTGTTGCAACAATGTCTGCAGATTTCGACATTACAGTCAATGCAAAAGACATTCTTCTCGTTCTTACGAAGATACTTATGATTCATACATATCCCAAAGAATTCTAAGCTCAATAGTGTCTCAATCCAATCTTCATCAACTCTTCTCTTCTCACTCTGCAAATCAAATTCTAAACTTTAGATTTTTCCTTGTGAAATATGAAAGAAACTTTATTGAGATTTATGATGAATTTATATATGGTTGAATGAAGAAATTTTAAATTTTTAGTCGAATTTTTTATATATATGAAATCTGTATAAATTTAGTGAGATTATATATATGAGTTATATATGATGTAATTTGAAACTTGAATTAGATGGTTTAAGTTTGCAACATTAATTTTTTTTTAAGGATGGAATCTGCAGAAATTTGAAAACTTTACTCAAACTTAATGAAGAAAATACAAATTTGAATTGAAGGGATTCGTTTTCAAAAAATATAAAACAAATTAGACTGTTGACTGTTGCAAAGGATAAATTCAGAAATTTTTCTTGTTAAAACTAAAAAACTTGAATTTTTCACAACAATTAAATCTATAGAATTTTTTTAACCTACTGGGATTTATGATGAATTGATATACAAATTAAAAACAAGGGATACACATGAAATTAATCGTAAAAATAAAATATAAAAAGGGTGTGTACCAGATTCATTTGGGTATGAGAAGCTGAGTTCCTTCAATCGATCAGATTTAAGCAGATTTATCTATTCCTTCGATCAAATTCATCTAAGTATAAAATAATAATTTAGGGTTCTTGGGGAAGAAGAAGGAGAAGGCGAAAAGCCAAAAAAAAAAAAAGAAGAAGAAAGAAGTGATTGTAGTGTGAATAAATATGAGAAGGCAAAGGAAATATAAATAAAATCAAAAGTGATATTAGGAATGTTTCAATTAATTGTATATTGTGTTCTGTGAGAAATTATAAAATAAATAAGGAAATTAAAATTAAAAACTTCTTATAATTCATTAATATAAGGGAAAAATCAAAAGTCCTAAGAGTCAAAAATAACTGTGGCTCTTTTATACCTAAAATGAATGGCCGGCGGGAATGTGAAAGATGTGTAACTAATATTAACTTTTAAGTTTTAACCTTCAAAATTTAACATTTTTTTCCGAATAAGCCTACATGTTTTAAATACAAATGAAATCCAATATTGAGGACATTAATTTGCAAATTATATAATAATTTAATTGAGTGGACATACTTTGACTTTGAGGGGAAAAAAGGTAGTCTTTATAATTTAGATGGTGCGATAAAGGTAAGCAAAGCTTCCTATATTTACTCCGAAATTTCCAAGGAAACCACCTTTTTAAATTTAGAATTATATCATTTTGCACATATACATACATAGGAATATTAGATGTCCAAGATAAACTGCTTGCAGTGCGAATAATATATTATTAAAAATCAATATTATCATATTTAACAGCAAGAATCAACAGTTTGTCAAAAAAATATTCACCATTGTATCTTAGTGCAATTTACTCAACTAGTGAGAAATGAGATGAACACACATATTGATTAGTTAGAAAGATGTTGTATTCTATCGTAGCCAAATTCAGGTTCAGCACATACCTAGCATTACACTTAAGGAGAGATGGTCTACATTACGTTTTGTGAGATTAACACGTGTATTATCTTCACCAATTCGGAGCAGTCTGTTGCAAAAACTATTTCCGTCTTCTGGTTTGCTAGCAAACAATGCATGGCCCAGATGAGTGCTTCCGGTTAAACTAAAAATTAAAAACCCGAAATACTAATAATTAAGGGTGGGCAGAAAGCCGGATGATTTACGTTTTGTGAGATTATCACGTGTATTATCAAAAACAGTTTTACATTTAAGAAAATTTTAATTGTTAACTGTATAATTTTTTAAAAATAATTATATTTTTCTCTGAATTTATTAATTAAAAAATTGAAAACTTTAAAATGGTTAAACAACAAATTTAAAACCCAAAATCTATTATATAATAGGAGAGTTTTCTCTCAATCTAGAGTGTCCACATCAACAAAAAAAAAATTAAAACTAAAGAAAACTAAAACTAAAGTTAATGACTCAATTAATTCACACTTTGTAATAATTATTATTTTTTATTAAAAAAAAGAGAAGAACACTTACACTAAAGTTGATGACTCAATTAATTAACACACTTTTTAAAGTTATCATTTTTCATCAAAAAATATTTACGAAAAAAAACGAGAAAAATACAACACAATAAAAAAAAATAGAGATTGGATGAATATATGTTAATACTTTTTAACAGTTATTACTTTTTAAGAAATATGGAAAACAATTATCACGTTAAAATATATTAAATGGATCAAAAATCATTTTTCTAATAGTTACAAATTATTTAGGATAATTAAAAATTACAAGTTAATTGTAATAGTAAATACAAAATTTAAACTGTTTTTACTCAAAATAAGAATAATTATTTTTCAAGAAAAATTTAGACTTTTTAATGAGTTTTTAAGTTATATTTTTTTGCAACAAGTTACACATTTTAAGAAAATCAAAATCAAAAATTATGTGTATCTACAATCATAATATAATATAGATGAAAAATATATCATGAGAGTTTTTTTGTTTTTTTTTTAAAATAGTAAGGTTAGAGTGCAAGGTGTGTCAATAATATATGATGTCTGGTAGATAGAAACGGGTTCAAAGATAAGAATCGATATTTAATAAGCAGATTTGACGTGCATCACAATAGGTGGGAACATCCTCGCCACGATAAATGTGTATCACCAGTAAGATTTTTTGACGCTCAAATCAGCAAAAAACATAGTGTATGAAGATGAAAATGAGAAAATAGTTCTACAATGAGTTGAAAATCAAATCACTTTCCAATCTTTTATATGTGAGTGAACAGAAAGTGAAAAGAAATAATTGTCGGAAAGGGAACGAGTACAAGATAACAAAAGAATTGGCAGTAAAAAATGTGAAAAATTGACTAAAGTTCAGAAATATCAAATATGTATGCACAAAACTAAAATAAAAAAAATATATATTTTAAAATCTTTTTTAGCAAGTGAAATTAATGAATTTTTTTATATAAAAATATTAAATTGTTTGACCATGCAACGTAATCGGTGATATTAGATATGAACATTTATAACTTGGTCGACAATTTCTATATATATGGCACAATGCACTTGCTTCGGTGGGTAAAACATGCTTACCAAACATATTGTAACGTCATGAGTGTTATGTTTACACATTTGCATTTACTGATATTTAAACTTGGCCTATTTACATTAATTTTGGGGTGGTGGTAAGTTTACATTGGTATTTAATCATATGTATGATTAGGTTAATAGTGAACATTAAAGTTTCTAAGAAGATATCTTCACGGGACCTGAATCTGGAAGAAATTTTTTCTAGGATAAAAGGTCATAAGATGGTCGTCGATGCCGTTTCTTCCTCTTAGGAAGTTTTCACCTGAAGGATTTATTGTTTTTTCAAGGAAAAAGTTATATTTGGCAATATATATGTTTTATATCATTTGGTAAAATAAGTTTGTTGTTTCTACAAATGTTAACATAAACGATTTTAAAAACTTCAAATGATTATATTTATATTCAACTATTCGTATTGATAGTTGTTTAAAAATGTTATCTCGCGCAACGCGCGGGGCATAGAATTACTCTATTATATAATGAGAGAATTTTATTTCAATTTTAGCTATCCACGTCATCACTACAATCTTCTATATAGTAAAGGTAATAAAATGCACAATATCATTAAGTCAGATTAACAAAAGATATAGTCTATTTCCACGGTTTAGCTAAAGTGTAACAAACACTTTTTATAGCATAAAGTCAGCAAGCTAATTATATCCAAAATATATATATTTGGATAAAAGATGCATACATAGACATGCTCCATGCATATATTTCTGGGAGCGGAATTGGTTGGATTTTTAGAAGTTAGAGATGATATGTTTTTCGGAGATGGGGAACAAGGAAAAAATCACATATAGTTTGTCAGCGGTCTTTCACGAAGAAACCAATACTTGGGCCAAAATATATATAAGCATAAAGGTTCAAACATTAGAAAATATTCCCTATTAGAGGGTGTAATTCTAAACAACCTAAAACTATACGTACATAATGATATAGTTTTAAATACTCAAATATGTACATGTACTTAAATCATTTACCATCAAATGTAAGTGGTTTGTTTAGTTAATGTGTAGACGGGCTGATGAGGTTATAATTGGCCTCAGTATGAACTATAGATTCCAGAACAACAATGTAATATTATACGTTCAACTAAATATGTAACTTATGGGAGATTTGAAATGGTATTAAATAAAAATAAATATAAAACTGTAATTAGAATCACACAGTAGTCACATACAATATATAAACACATAGAAACAATATTTTAACATAAGTTAACAACATAATTAAGAGAAAACCGTTGTTATATACAAACACTAATGAGGAGAACAAAATAAATCATATGCACGTACACACAATGCAACTATAAACATAATCCGACTATTAAACTAAAATTCGAAGAAAAAAAAAATTATTTCCTAAAAAATAGCATATAAACAAATTTATAAAACATAAATATAAAATAAGCCCGCGCGAAGCGCAATTAATTTGGACAAAAAACCGAATCAACTAAATCAAATTGATTCAATATCCAACCATTTAGTTAAGTTTCTCCTTAACTCGACCGATAAACCATTGTATTTAATTTACAAAATTTACTTAGTTATATTAATAATATAATCCATTCTCCTACGGTTTTCACTTTCTAAGTTCGATTTATTTTTCTTTTCAATATAATTAAAAATATATACTTTATATTTTTTAAAATATAAAAAACTAAAAAACGTAATCTAAGAGCAACCTCAATGTTGAGATCACACCAATACAATATTATTATTTTTTAAAATTAAATAATTAAATTTATTAAAACAAAAAAATTAGACCAATAAAAAATGGCGATGTATGTTTTGGGTATCTCAAATGAGATACCTCCATTGAAGTTGCTCTAACACCTAAAAACTACTGTCACGTTTCAATAATAATATATATATATATAAGAAGTTAAAAAAAATATATATATATTCTATATCGCTTATTTTCCTTTTTTTTATTTGATGACTCATGGGTAAATCATAGATCCATGTAGAGGTCCAAACTAATTTCACGTGGGTGTACCACCAACGTACTAAGCGTACACCCGGGTTTGCAAATGGGGCCTAGACATTAGCCCCATATCTAATTTGGCTAAATTAGCAGGAACCTAGTTCCCAGCGGGAATCGAACTCGAATGGACCATTGTTCATAGATTCCCAAATCGATCCCTACCACTAGGCCATCACTAGTTTAGTTATTCTTTTCCTTTCTAATTAATGTTAAATAAACATTGATAGCTGTATTTGTAAATTAAAGCTAAGCAGATAAGGAAGTTAAACTAAATTAATTTTAGGTAGACGTTTCTATGGTGTTTCACCGATATAACATTGACGGAAATTTTTTGGGAGAATTGGGAATTTAGAGCAAAAAATGGGAACTATTGTCCCCCTAATACTTATTTGAGATATGCCACTTTTAGACTAAAATACCCTTTATTAAATATAAAAAATTCAAAATAAATATTTATACTTACTTTAGAATTTCGGAAAATTCATATTAAGTAAGTAATATATATTGTGTAATTTATCTTAGGAAAAACAATTTTTTAAAAAAATATTTATTTTCATGTTCTACTAATTGTAGAATTTGGTTTATAGTATTTGCTCTAAAATCTATCAAGTATAGAATATGTATTCTACTATTTGTATAGCATTCTACTATCCCTATAGAATCCGTTATCTACAATGTTGTATATATTCTACTAATTATAGAATTCGCATTCTATCATGTTCTCTATATTCTACTTTTTGTAGAATAGAAGTTCTACCATTTTCTCTATATTCTACTTTGTTGTAGAATATAAGTTCTACTATTTTGTCTTGATTTTACTGAATAAGCGGTTAACAAAATCTGAGAGAAAATCTAGGAACAACTAAAAATTTTCAAAAAATATTTTTTTTTTCCTTTTTAAAACGTTTTTTCCTAAAAAAATATTCAAAAAATATTTCCTTTGTCGTGTAAACTTTTTTTTTTCCTTAACATGATCAAATATTTCATTTTTAAAAATATTTCCTTATCACGATCAAATATTTCCTTTTTTAAAACTTTTTTTCCTTTGTCGTGTAATCTTTTTTCCTTTTACTTAACTCGAAAATATTTCATTTGTCGTGTAATCTTTTTTTTTTATCAATGCCTAATTATTTTAATTTTTTTTTAAAAAAAAATATTGATTATTATTATTTTAAGGGGTAAAATTGGATTATCCTTAATATAAATATTATTGGGACAATAATCTTCCAATAAATACTAAAGGGACAATAGTTCCCATTTTTTGCTCTAAATTCCCAATTTTCCCAAAAAAATTTCTATTTAAAAGATACATACATGAACTTACAAAAAAAAAATCGAAAATGTTGAGTTGTAAAATTTAATCTTTCGAACCAAATCGAAAATGTTGACTTTTCTTAGTTTTTTTTTCTGTAATTATTCCCTTAATTTTGCTAAAAGGTATTCTATTGACCGTATTTATTTGTTGTTACCATTTTCTTTTGTTGTATAGAAAAAAAAAATGATTATTAGAAATTTGATTATAGTAAAATCCACAGCGAGAAGTGGATGTAACTCTCACATTGAAGATTAACCGCTAGAAAACAACCCATGTGTATATACTAAAAATGATTTATAATCGATGATGCATATATATTAAACATCCTACTAAGACTTGGACAAATCGAAAATATAAGATTCTCGGGAATCTATTCATTGGGGGCTTTAGTTTAGACAGTCCATGTAACGTTTGACTCATTTAATATGATTCGGGTAATAATTAAAGGGGACTTCTCTTTGAAATGCATCGCATATGGGCTTATGAAGTCAAACTACATGCCGTTCTTGTCGAACAAAAACGGTGACTCACGCGCCATTCGCATCCTGAATTTAGTTTTTTTCTATATTCTTGCGCATTATTATAATTTGGTAGGCCGATGATTTTATATTGGGCTTTTAATTACAATAAATTCTTTTATCAATGACTTTCTTTCTTTTTTTCCAAGTTTCAATAGTCATATTACTAGGTGAAAATTATACACACTACATAGACATTCCTTTAATATATTTTTGGTGAAAATTATATACTAATATAACTAATAAATAAGTATTAAAATATTATCTGCTTTATATAAGAAGATGATAATAATAATATACATCCAATATATGAGAACAAATTCATAGCAGTTTTTAATCTTTGAAATTTTCAAATTACCGTTGAAGCATTTGAAATTTACATATGCTTTGCATTCGGTTTTCTGACAACAAAAAAAAAGATTAAACCGAACAACTTGAGATACAATTTCTGTTACGATTTAATTTGATTTGATTGAATATAAGTTTGAAGAAAGAACTTCACCTCTCAAAGACCGTTTATCTTGCATAAACACTACAACGTAGATAACACACTAACCAAAAGCTTGCAGGAAAAATAGATAAAGAAGTCATAAGTAAAATGCTTCAGAGAAAATAAAGGAAGAACAAAATTAGATAAGAGACTTTTTCACACAATGCTTCATCTTCTTCTTCTACTACTAATACGTTTTTACGAAATCCGAAAACGCACTCTTTATTTCTTCAACGTCCATCCACAGAAGTGAACGAATCAGCAAATCCAGATGGGCGAGTTGGTATACTTGTCTGTGTATTGTCTTTGCTTCCGTAAACCGAAGACGAAGATCCCGAGTCATCCGCGGTTTGGCTAAGTCCCTCAGAAGCTTGCCATTTCTTAACAGCCTGCGGAAGCGGAATATCATAGTCTATTCCACAGAGGTCATCGGGATCGGTCTCAGTGGGTTTCCATTGCACGGTGAGTGAAGAAAGGACGTTAACGATGTGAGCCATGTCGGGTCTTTGGTAAGGCTCACGGGCACAGCAATGACCAGCCAGCTCCCAAACTTTTTCGACACTAGCTAAGGTATCTTCGTCGAGCTTGATGATTGGGTCGATTGCGTTTTTGAAGGCATTTTCGTCTTTGCTGGCTGCTATCCGACGGAACCATGTGACTAGATGGACGCTGTCCTCAGGTTGCGTCTCATCTAGGGCTTTACGACCAGTGATTAGCTCCATAAGTATGACCCCGAGGCTGAAAATGTCGACTTTGGTCGTCACTCTTCCCGTCACTGCCAAAATCAAACCAGATAGCAGTTGCAAAACGATTAAAGCATGAAACTTTAACATTTGGGTAATTGCAAAACGATCAAAGTATGAAACTTCAGCATTTGGGTAAGTGCAAATAAATAAAAGCATGAAACTTTAACATTTGGGTAAGTGCAAAACGATCAAAATATGAAACTTCAGCATTTGGGTAAGTGCAAATAAATAAAAGCATGAAACATTAACAATTGGGTAGGGATCAAATCAATTGCAAACCTGCATATTCTGGGGCAAGGTATCCGAAGGTCCCAGCGACTCGAGTCTCGATGGAATATTTGCCATCAGGGGCTAAACGGACTAACCCAAAGTCAGAGACTTTAGCGCGCATATCATCACCAAGAAGGATGTTTGATGGCTTTAGATCCCTATGGATGAAACTCTGATGGGCAAGCGTGTGCAGATACTCGACACCTCGACCTACATCCAAAGCAATTGCCAACCGTCTAGTCCATTCCAGCGGTTTTCGCCCTTCTTCTTTCCAATGGAACAAATGCTGGCTCAGTGTTCCCTGTGGCATGTACTCATAGACAAGAAGCCTCTCGCTACCATCAAGGCAGTACCCAAGAAGTGCAACGAGATGACGATGACGCATTTTAGTCAAAACAGTGATCTCGGATTTAAACTCAGCAAGTCCCTTATCACTTACAACCGAAGACTCCATTCTCTTCACAGCTATTTTCGTTCCATCGTGGAGTTCGCCTTTGTAAACTGTCCCGAAACCGCCTCTCCCAAGAATATTCTCTTCGCTAAAGTTGTTTGTCACATTCCTCAAAACCTGTATCGATATAACCAAGTTCCCAGATTCCACAACATGAATATCACTCGTCGCACTTCCGCTGTGACTGTAACAGCTCTCGCTTCCTCCGCCATTGTTGAGACTAGAAGCTGCAACAGTGAGTTTGATGGCATCGTTGTCACCTGAGTGATGCGGATGAATCACCATGTTGGTGGTTGGACTCTGAACTCTAGCGGGTCGCTTTCTTTTCTTCGCATAGAGACACACACCGAGCCCAACCAGACACAATGCACCAACTACACCGCCAACCACAGGACCAATAATTTTGACATTGCTTGATTTCTTAGAACTTTCACTGCTGCCACTTCCTCCAGGCCCTCCCCCTGAAGCTCCAGGAGAACCAGCCGGTGAGCTAGGTCCTTCCTTTCCGATGTTAGCATTTCCTTCAGTCACCACATTCACACTACTCGGAAACTTTGGCAGAGCTCCGTAAATCTTGTTGTTAGACACATCGATTGTCTTAAGCTTAGGCAATTTGGTAAGCTCGGTCGGTATACTCCCGGTGAGCTCGTTATCAGAAAGATTGATGGTTTCCAATGAAGTAAGGTTTGCTAGAAACGGAGATATCGTACCCGAGAGATCCTGTCGCCTCATGTTAACCACCGTAATGTTACTTCCCGCACAAGTAATCCCAGCCCAGTTAACACACGGATCGTTTCCTTTCCAAGCCCTCGCGAGCTTCAATGGGTATCCTAAAGATTCAGCTACAGAGAGTAAAGTATCGACACGAGGATCACACGGAGCACCAGCTGTATCCTGACAAAAACAATTTGTCTTGGTGTGTATATCTACAGCAACGGATTTACCGAATGCCGGAGTCGGTCCTTGAAGCTCATTATTGGTTAGATTCACAATGGTAAGCGATTTCAGAAGAGTCAAGGACTGTGGAACTACACCAGTGAGATCATTTTCTCTTACGTTGAATACGCGGAGAGATTGTAAACCAGAGAGATCAGGAATTGGACCTGAGAAAGAGTTTGCTTGCAGAGAAACCTCAACGAGCGAAGTCATGTTCCGCAATATCGAGATCGATCCGTTTAGTTTCGTCTCACCCAACTGACCGTTCAAGTAGAGAGTCTGGAGTGAAGAGCCTGCCAAGGTCGCCGGTAACTCGCCGTGCAGAAAATTCTGAGATAGTTTCAGATTCGTCAAGCTTGGGAGCGTTAGAGAGCCGAAGAAATCGGGGATTGTCCCTGTAATGTTGCAATTGGAGAGGGTGAGATTCTGCAGAGACGTTGCTTCTTTGATGGTCTCGGGAATTTCCCAAGGAGAAAACGGATTATCCTCGAGAAACACTTCCTGGAGCGAACTCATGCCGGTGAAGAGATTCTTCGGTACCGAATCGAAGCGATTGCCGTGTAGATTCAGCTTCTGCAAACGAGTGAGACCCGACAGATCAGGAATCGGACCAGAAAGTTGATTGAGAAAGAGCTCGAGAACAGTCAATTCTGTGAGATTCTGAATATCGGGAGGAAGAGTTCCACGAATCCCTTTCTGTTTAAGCTGAATCCTCGTAACCCGATTACTCCCATCGCATTGAACAGAATCCCATTTACAAGGATTAGGGTTAGACCAATCGACATCTGATGTGAGATTCAGGCTCGATTTGAGAGCTCGCATAGCCGGATCATCGACACCGTTCTGCGCGACGGAGAAACCCAGTAAAGAGACGAAGAAACAGAGAATACCCAGATGAGATTTCGTCATTTTCCCTGGAAAAATTGTCGGTGAGAAAGTGAACTCAAGCTTGAAGCAGCCGCCTTCAAGACTGGAAACTTTCTTCTAGGGTTTTACAGTGGCATTGAAGAAGAAGAAGAAGAGAGAGAAGAAAGACAAATTAAGAGATGGAATCGGCGGAGATCGAGGGGAGATAGAGAGAGAAGAGAATACAGATAACAAAATTAAAGTAGTGAGCGTAAAAGCATAACCTTTTTTCCCCAAAAAACCAAAACTTTATTCTTCTAGAGAATTAACCAGAAAAAAACTAAACAAGAATTTAAAGTTTTGGAGAGAGACTAGAGCGAGTGTGTGAGAGAAAGTGACTGACTATTACATTACTTTTTTAATATATGGTTCTATTCAACGTACAGCTGGCACGCGGCATAATTTAAGTGGTAAAACAGCATTAAAATCGGCGAAAAATCAGTAATCCAATAAATGAGATTATCTACTATGTTTATAGTTTGGAAATATCAGAATTTTACTACATTTTAAAACTTTTACTATTACATTAAACAAAAATCTTTATTTATCATATTTTTTTCTTAAGAAGAAGATCAAAACGATTGATTGTATCAAAATTGGTAACTCTCTTTCCCATAATGCTTAGAAGGCAAAAATATTAAAAAAAATCTACTGAAGATAAGAAAATTATATGGGCTTTATTTGTTATTTTTCTTGCATATATCTCTATCCTTTTCTTTTTTTTTGACACCAAGTATATGATTGCATTTTCGGCTAACATCTAATAATATCGATTGTCTTTCCTATTTTAAATATATTTTTTTATAGATCTTGGATTTTTCTTCACATTATTTCCATTTGCTTTTTATAAAAGTATTATTCTCTTCTATTCGCATTGTGTGACAAACTCTCCAATGCGTGAGATATATCTGTGTTATATATATATAAAAAAAAGCATTAAATACGGTGACGGTGGTATCTAATAATTAGGGTCAAATTAGTGGGAAAAAATAATCGTAACGTGTTAAAGACAGTTTAACATACGGCGGTTTATTTATTTAATACTTCTTCGTAGTATTTCTATTTTTATCTTATAAACGAATATGAAAAGAAAATTGGGAATATGTGGAAAAATAAATGTCTTATCTTCTCATGATCAATTAACCAACAAGATAAATGCGATTTGCAGTCCCGACAAAAAAACAAAACAAACAAAAGTAACGAAGACGCCGTGAAATCCGGAGAGACGATATTAGCCACGCATTCTTGATACTAGGCTGATTGTATAACGGTCGTTAATCGACGCCGTTTAACTTTTTGTAGGTTCGTTTGGTGGATGAGTTATTTAGTTTACTAACCACTTTCACGATAATCTACACTATTCTCTTCTTATGGTATCGAATGTCTGTTGTATCCACTCACTGATATATATATATTTTTTAAAAGATAGTAGATATATATTGTCATTATTTTATAAAAATACATATATAATACAACATCTATTAAATTTTAAAAGAGAGATATTTTAGAATATCTCATATGGTTATGGATTAACAATCTTAATGTTTCTTCATCTTATTACTCTTCTCTCTCTCTCTCTCTTGCCTTGCTCTCGAGCCTCGAACCCATCAAGCGTTGCACATTTATGTGCCTTCGCTGACCAGACGAGCTACAAGAGTTAGGCAACCACATCTTTTATTGTAAATATTACAAAGATCGTTGAAAGTAAGTAAGTAGCTAACGACATGGATGTCTAATACGCACCAACCATATCTTTTTTGTTTTTTGTTTACATGGGTGTATATTTAGAGTTCTCACACGAAATGTAGATCGAACACGTTTATTTATAAATGGCAAAGTTACGTGTAAACAACTAGTCTACAATGTCTTCGGTGACAATTCAACCACACTAATTTTAGGGTTTATAATTTTATTTTATTATAGTAGCTAGGTTTAAGATTTTGAGTTTAGTGTTTAGCTTAAGAGTGTAGGATTTAGCTCTAGGACATAATTAGGGTTTAATTCTTAAGGTTTAAGCAGGGCCGGCTCTGAGAATTTGGAGGTCCAAGCTAAATTAATAGAAATTTTAATAATTTTTTTTTTTTACAATTTGGGGACCAAATATTTATATATATTAGCTAAGTAAAATTTGGGGGCCAAAACAAATGTTTTACTAAACTATCCCCAGGGCTGGCTATGGGTTTAAGTATAGCCTATTATATTAGTTTTTTTTAAAATATATGACATTTTTGTTAATTTTGGTATAAAAATTTGGCAGTTTTTGAAGAAGAAACAAAAATCCCAATATTTGATTGTCATCATCATAAAAGTAATTACACGAAATTGATGTTAAAACAAACAAATAACCAATGTATGTATGTCTTTAAAAACCAACGGCTAAACCAAAACTGATTCGGTAGAACCGGACTCCGATGCGATTAATATCAACACTCAACCGTCAAACGTTGTCGTTTAACAACATACATCACTGGGTCAAAATCAAAATCTCTGGATTTTGTAAGAAACCTATATGTACACGCCAAATTGCAGACAGACTCCACCGTCCGTCACATTTTCCGGCTGCAGAGAAAGAAAGAAAGAAAGAAAAAACTCGCCGGAAGAGATTTCTAACTCGATTCTTTGGTGGTTTATGATGATGATGAATCTGAGATTGGGTTAGGTTTGAATGATTTGGCAACGGATTTATAGAGATTCTCTTCTTCAAAGGGTTTAGAGACGTAGCCATCCATTCCACTTTTAAGACATTCCTCGTATGTCGCGTGGATCACATCTGCTGTCATGGCTAATATCGGTAAATGCCATTCCAGTTTCGTCTTCTCTTCTGCTTCCTTCTCCGTCATCCTTATCTGACGAGTCGCTTCAAATCTGACAAAACCGAAATCAATGGTGTTTTTTGTTTTTTTATAACTCAAACCGAATTAAACCGGACTTACCCGTCCATTTGTGGCATTTGAATGTCCATGAAGCAAGCATCGAAACTGTGCGGAATCTGAAGCAAACACAAAGCAACTTGACCACTCTCTGCACAAACCACTTGTGCTCCGAATTTCTTTAACGCTCCTGCAGCTACTCTCCGGTTCACTATGTTATCATCAACCACAAGGATCTTCTTCCCCGTTAGCAAGCTCTTTAGCGTTTCGGGGGATGATCCCTCCGCATGTTGTTGTCTCGTCTTTCTCAGCTCCAGAACTTGCTGCAAGCACGCCCCGATCATGCTCGCTCTCAACGGTTTCATTATCACCGTATCCGCAAACCCTGCCGATTTAGCTCTGTCGAATTCTGCGTTTGTGATGTTTGTTGCGAAAAGAGCCAGTTTCGGAGACTTGTGATGATCAATGTTTCCCTTGGTTCTTGAATTCAACTCTGAGTCCATATCTTCTTCTCTTGATATCCATGAATCTTTCTCTACTAAGATCATATCCAGTTGCGGTTTTGTTCTTCTGCAAAAACAAAAAATGGCACTCCTTAGCTGTTTCCATGGTGTAGGTCCAATGGAACTATACCAAAATGAAAGGAAAAGATTGAAGCTTTCGATGTTTTTTACCCGGATGGGAGAGGAGAACCGTTTCTTCCAAACGCAGCAACCACAGAAACTGCGGTTTTGAGACTTGTCACAACATCTACATTGATTCCGAGTCTTTTCATATGGTATCTAGTCACAGCGGCTCTTACGGGCTTAGCATCAACAACTATAGCCCTCATTCCTCTAAAAGTACAAGGCAGATTCTCCACATTTGGTTTCTTTAAATGACTAACCGCACTGCATTTATCGCATTTCTCCAAAACAGCCGTGAACCAGAACGTGCTTCCGATGTGAGGCCGGCTTATGAAATTTATCTGACCGCGCATAAGCTCCACAAGACATTTGCTTATACTCAAACCAATCCCGGTACCTCCATAGGTTCTTGAAGTCGAGCTATCTGCTTGCATAAACGGCATAAAAACACGGCCTTGCGCAGCTAAAGGGATTCCGATACCTGTGTCTTCAATCGAAACCATAAGCCTAACATTACTGGAAATGTCAAATTCCGATAACAACTCCTCCTCAGAGACCAAATGCTTGAATGAATCCCAGCTGTTTCGACCATCAGCGGCTTCGTAACCACTCAATGTGTTGTAACTCAATGGTTTGGAGGCAACGATAATTTCTTCAGACACTCCTCCATTCAATGCCGGTTTCGGTTCAGCTCCATCTTTTGATTGTTCAGCAAGATGGACTTTGACAAAGATATGTCCTTTCTCTGTGAACTATCCAAAAGACAACATCTTGATCAAACAAAAATCCGGGTTCAACGGGAAAACAAAAACACGGGAAAATAAACTTACTTTAACCGAATTTCCGACAAGATTTATGATTATCTGTCTAAATCTCCCTGAATCTCCTTTGAGTATCTCCGGTACTTTGTCTGAAACGAAAACCGCAAGCTGCCAAATTCGTCGAAATCAAGAAATCAGTAGCAACAACTCCAAAGGACTTGCGTTTATTCCTCGGATCGAAAAGTTACCTCAATGCCTTTATTCCTCGACTCCTCAGAGAATAGAGAAAGGACATCATCTAATATTGAACGGATATCGAATGGTACAGATTCCAATTCCAGCTTGCCAGCTTCGATCTTGGCACGATCAAGAACTTCGTTTATTAATGCAATCAATGCTTTACCACAAACTTGTGCGGTTTGAGCGTAATCTCTCTGCGTCGAGCTAAGTTCTGTATCTAGAAGCATAGCAAGCATTCCTGCAGAAAAATTAAAACTGAATACAGTAAGACGGATTGAGAAACCAAAGATCAGGAGGAAAAGTACTGAAACGAAGGAATAATACCAAGAATGCCATTCATTGGTGTCCTTATCTCGTGAGACACGGTGGCAAGAAACTGCGATTTAGCGACATCAGCAGCTTCTGCTCGAACTTTAAGCTCTTGCATTTCATGGAAATCATCTTCGACTTTTACAATGTGCATAGCGGCACCATACAGTATATAACCGACCAAGAATCCAATCGCAAAGAACAATGGCACAGTCGTGAGAACATTCAACGGTATTGGCGCCTTATGGTGGTACCTGCATTCGTAACCGATTAGATAAAAACTCAAATTTAGACCCCGGAAACTATTTTGGCTTAAAGATCTTATGTGTGGTTACCTGCAAATCATCTGATGTTTCCTGAAGGGGTCCCCGAAATCGAGTTTGCTTTCTCGAGAGAGAGATGTGTCGCCTTCTTCGTCTTGATTGCCATACATGACAAGTGGATCTGATGCATTGGTGATATCATACACGTGCACTACTATTGCTTGGTTACCTGCAAGCTGACCGAGTAAATTCTCAACAAGAGACTCCACATCAAACGCGCCACCAAGGTACCTGCATTTCAAATTCAAGCATCAATCTTATACATGATCACACACATAAACCAATCTTGAAATCTCAAAAAACTCTTTTCTTTACATGATCACAGCATAAAACCCATCTTAAAATCTCGAAAAGCTCTGTTCTTTACATGATCACACGCATAAAACACATCTTGAAATCTCCAAGGCATTTACTTTACTAAATGGGGATTTGAGAACTTTACCCTGCAGTGGCTGAAATACGCTCTTGGACTGTCGGGTGTTGAGGAAGAGAAGATTTATAGACAGGGAAAGTCAACACAACTCCAAGGTGGTGAGAAGCCAACAACCTAAAAGGGCTTGTCAAGACAGCTTTTCCGGTTTCTCTTGCCCGCAAAATATTCTCGCGATCCTCCTTCAAAAGGAGCAGAATTTCAGAAGCTGTGCTACTGATGGCTACGGAACCAAGATATCGAAACCAGAAGTATCGGATAATGTAAGATTACCTCGCCTGACATCATATCGAGTGACTCGAGGTAAGAGACACTATCTTGAGAGAATATGACAGGAGCATACTCGTCCCTAACTGGTGAGGGCTCTTCTCTGTCCATTGTCTTTATAACCCAATTATGCTGACGCTCGAACATATCCCTCTCAAAGTTCACAACTTTTTCGGCGTAAGCCACTCCACTTAGCAACGGTCTCTCAAATGCTGTTCTTGCCGTGTATTCCGCAAACGTCTCCTGCAAAATTTCGCCACAAACACACAGAATAAAGATTTTTTAAAATTTCCATAACTTTAGTAATTTTAATCCCAATCAGAGCAAAGAGCCAAAATTCCCCTTCATTTACTCAATAACCAAACATAAAGAGGTAAATTTCAGAAACTTCTGGTTCCCCAAAAAAGTGAATTTTGCAATTATGAATCAAAGCAACTCGAAAGATGACAAAATCTCAAAATTTCCCCCCCAAAGCCACACACTGACCTGATCGATTGCAGATGGGTTCTTGTGGTAGTGAAAAGTGGAGACAAGAATAGCCAAAGCGTGAACATGGTTAACACTAACACTAAATTGATCCTGCAACATTCTCGCTCTTTGGTCACACATGCTCACCAAAACCTCTTCTCTTCTAATCTTGTTAGTATCATCCATCCACTGGTAAATCCCTCTGCTTATAAACCCAACAATGATGATCCACAGAATCAGAGCTTTTGGTAACAATGCTCGATGTGCTTGTATGAAAGTTGACCTCTTTTTATTACCCATTTGATCGGTACTATTGTTCATCTTCACCGCCACTGAATGCTGAAGCTGTTGTTGCTGCTGCATCTTGGCGAAACCCATTAACCCAGAACGCCAAAAGTCGATTTTCCTGGGCTTTTCCGTCGAATTTAGAACACCCAGTTGATAAAAATCGCTGCTTTTCACTGTCGAATCAGATATCTCGGTTATTCGTGGCTCCTTTTCTTCTGGGTTTTCTAATTCTTGATGATGTTTGTTGAGTGCCCAGTTCATATCTGAGCTACAACAATGGAGAAAAACAAATGTTAGTGTGCCTTGTGCATTCATATAAATAAGCATGCGCAGTGATATGATTAGAATTTACCATAAACATTGTTTTGCGTAATTTTCAATAGATTAAAAAGCAAAAACCCTAGAAACCTGTACACCAAAAAAAACAGGGTTTTTGCGAATTCAAGAATCGAGAGAAAAAAACACAAATTTTCTCAACGCATGGTTCTCAAAAGAAGGAACTTTGCTCAGTTTCCGAAGGTTTCTACATGGAAGAATTAAAAATTGTTTAATTTTTTCACTAATTATAATGTCAGAGAAATTAATAAACAACACACTAATCATAAGCTCTTTACAGGCGTGAATGTTATTGTTGTTTCTTCTCGGAACAAGAACACACAACAGCAGAAGAACAACGAAGCACAAAAATAAAATAAGAAATAAAGCCGAAAATTTCGAGAATCGCACATGGAGAAAGTTGCTGAATTTTTTTTCATTATTACCTGTAATGAGTTGTGAAAGGATTGAACATTGCATTTTTAAACGCTAAATCTCTTCTCAGTACTCAACAGATTCAAATGTATTCCATTTCAAGCTCTCTTCTTCTTCTTCTTCTTCTTCTTCTTCTTCTTCTTCTTCTTCTTCTTCTTCTTCTTCTTCTTCTTCTTCTTCTTCTTCCTTCTTGTTTTTTTTCTTATAGTTTCTTTTGTAAAATGTAATGAGATTTATTGCTTTTAAAAGTAAAATATTGAATCGAATTTTTTAGATTTTCCCCAGATACGTTTCTCTCTCTCTATATATATATATATATATCATCAGTTTTGCTCTGAACTTCATTTTCATTTTTTACTATTTTTTATTACTCTGTAGCTCCTTGTGCTTTCTCTCTCTAACTTGAGTCCAACTTTGAAGAAGAAAAGTTTTGGACTTTTTCTTAATGCCGCATGATATGATATGATCCAACAATTTTTTTTTTTTTTTTTTTTTTTTGTGTCAAACTGATCCAACAAAAGTTATTTTAGCAAAACCTCCTCAAAATTAACATCATTATCGGAAATGGAAATAATTATAGCGACACTGGGTTTGTCTTTATCGATTAGACAATCTTTTTGTTTTGTGCAATATGTCAATTACACAATCTTAAAACATGAATTTTACCCTGAAAGATAATTAAAGATACCCAACTTCAGTGTCTCCACCAAATTCATTAGTTACATAATAAATATCAGAAATGAATATATGTGTTTATTGAGCGCGGATATTGAAATTCAGTTGTAAATTAACTTCTAATATTATATGGATTTTGGGAAGATCATATCATTTTATAGACATTAATATTTTATTTTGTTAAACGAAGAAAACAAATCATATAGATCGAACAAGATTCCCTAATTTCTTCCTACTCGTTGCTCTCCTTTCAATTTTTTACTTTTCTTCATTTTTTTTTTCTTTAACCCATAACACCATAAAAAAACATTCCAACATATCACACTAACCAAAGTTTATTTTTCTCATTTTTTATTTTTTATTCGTCTTTGTTGCTTCTACCGCCAAGCTATATTTGTTTCTTTTTTCACAAACAAACCATTTATATGTCATGTCGTCGGCTCATCCATCTATAGAACCCGATAAAGTTGTTCTTTACACCTCCACAACCACCATTGTCAAATTCTATATTTCTATCTCTAGCCAAATTAATATTTTTTTGTCTTTCACGATGAAAACAATTTTCTCTAATTTCCTTATATTTCGAAGTATCTATGTTCCAAATACAATTTAATGTTGTAGACACGTGTTACATCCAAATTTATTGATATTGCTGACGTAACAAGTCGTTTGAAAGAATTCACTTCTTTTCATACATATAATTTGTTTTCTTGTTATAACTTGGTTATATTTGTCAATGGATGATTCAACAAGAAATTAAATTAGTTATTTTTTTATAATGTCTTAATTTTTTAAAATTAAGTAATAGTTGCTGTCTTTACAATTTTATATTCATTTTTCTGTCTCATAATCCAGTTTTCTTTGTAAAAAAACAATAAAAAAATAGAAGGGTTTTTTCTTCTGAAAATAGAAGTTATGTAAAAATAGTGGTGAGTGAGACTTTGTACGAGAGTCGCTATCGCATATCTTGGCGATAATGACATCGCGACAAAGCGCAGATCTGGCCCCAGAGGCATTTGCCTGAAAAGCCACAATTATATCCACATAACTACGATACTACCCCAGTCATTCCTTCCATATAACGGGCCTGAGTCTTAAGCCCATTATAAATCTACGTGTAATTTTTGTTTTTTTCGAAAATCCACGTGTAATCTTTAAACAATGCATTATATGCATGAGTTGGTGGTGAAAGGATTGTAGAATTCAGAAAATGTGAAAGGATTGTAGAATCCACCATCAATCGTGTTGGGTTTCTCTTTCGTGATGGATTCCTCAAATTTGTATTTCACTACGGTAAAATATTTTCTTATGTAAGGGTTTGGCTACTGGGCTGGTCCTTGTGGCCCAGTTACCATATAAGTCAGACAATGCCGATGAGATATTTTTACCTTATCGGCACAACTTTATTTAATGAAATTGATTGTTGACAAAAAAAAAACATAAATATATATATATTTATTTATTATATGATCTTATAAAAGAATTTCTTTCTACTATATTTTAGTATCATCAATTACATGATCTTATAAAAGATTTTTTTTAATATATTTTTGCAAGTCAGAATGTAAAATGCAACGATATTTAACTTTAGTACAAGACATTTTTTCTGTTCAAATAAATACTAGGCATTTGAGGTTTTTAAATGTACGATCATTTAACGAAAACATATAGTTTGTATACTAACACTTTATAAAACTAGAAAAATAAATAACACTTTATGTACTGTACACGCGTTTATTTTATAGTTGTATTCATTTACAATACTGCACAAATCAACGGTGTATAGCACACAAACTAATAATAAGCAGAAGAAAAATCGTATTTTCAACAGTGAAAATGTGAATTTAAAAAGTGTTAGAACACAAATTATGTTTTGATTAAATGACACTGAATGCAAATATCTCTAAGTATTTTCGTCTCTTTTACATTCTGCAAATTTCATTAGAGTATGTGTATTTATACTTTGGTGCATGATTCAACTTAATTGACTAATGCTCCAAAAAGGAAAAAAAAAGACATTATAATTATTAATACATATTGTTAATAACCAATACTTTTGGTTTTTTTTTTTTATCATAGACAAACATCTTGTTAAACCTAACAAGAAACACACACACACAAAAAATCAATGAGTGAATATATAATGTATTAGTCAATGCATTGAAAAATTTCGTTTGAAAATGGAAAAATGGGTCGATGAAAATATTTCTTATTGTTGTATTTATAATTGTAATTGTATGGTCTATTTAGGGAAATGTCTTATAAAAAAAGTGATAGGTTTGGCATTCAACATTGTTGCCTTTTTTCCTACAATCATGCCCTTTGATCATATACTTATACTATCTTTTTTTTGTTGCTATGAGATGGATGGATGTAGACTATACATATACAAAAAGTTGGATTGGATCTCAGAATTTTGTTGATGAACAAAAATATAGTACATCAGAATAAAAAGTTGGATCTCAAACACTGAAATTACAAGTCTCCAAGATAATGCGAATTTTGATAAATTTCTGGTTTGACGACGTTAGTTTCTTTCTAGTGATAAAGCATCTATGTTCATGTAGGGCACACATTTTTTCGACCAGTTTACTGATTTAAATATTTATCCACAAAATATGTAAAAAGTAGAATATGTGGATTTAGTAGTACACAAATAGGAAAAAAAAAGGCACACAAAGGAAGTGGTGCTAGAAAAATGTGTGTGTGTAGGCCATGTGATATTCATGTTGACTTTATATCACTAAATCATTTCGTGGCTATTAATTATATTCTTCTATCTGGATTTTAAAAGATTTTGTAACATATTATATTTTTCAGTTTTTGTAACTACGCTCAAATTATGTTTCCGTCACATGCTCGACAATCACACTAAACTAAACCAATTAATTTACATACATATAATACCAAAACAAAAACCAATCCACTGTATTTTTAGTTTCTCAAAGCATCGTAATTTCATAAACTAGAAAAGTTGTATTTTCGTAAGTGGTTAGTAATTCAGGAGAAGTTTCATGAGTCAAAAAAGCAGACTGGCATAATCTTCCTTTCTTCAAAGGTTAAATAAACAATCACGATTTAATAATTACTATCTCAATCAATCATAATTCCAAATTTCAATAGAATATTATATAGAGATAAGATAAACTTTCATTCATTATTTCATTAGAATATCATATCCTATGTTAAACTATAATTATTACTCATAAATCAACATCGATCAATGATTCTTTGACCGAGAAAAAGTTAATTGTAATTAAGCGAAAAAACAAAGATTTCACACTCAAATGACACACAGAGTATAAAATATTTGTTTTCAAGATCTTGCCCATGTACATAAACAACACAAACGAATGCTTGGAGTTTCATAAATTTATGCTAAAATTATTGTCACAAGCATCAATAAAGAGGTCAATTAAATTTTAATAATATATTGTATAATGTATAAATGTTTTTCAGGATTTTCCATCTTATAACTATTTTTTAATTTAATAATATATTGTATTATAAATAGGTAAATTAAAATTTAATAATATATTGTATAATAGGTAAATTATTGTCACAAACATAAAAAAAAAAAAAAAAATAATCTCCACGACTTAAATAAGTATTTTGGGGTTTTGTGAGCTTTGATAGTTGGGTCAGTATTTCGTATTTATGTTGGGCTATTAACTCCCTTACTGGGCTGGACGGTTTGAAATTTGTTTCCTATCGGGTTAATTAGCACTTATCGTATTGGTGGTGCTACTTTGAAGACGAAAACAAAGTCAACGGCTAATAGCAGACCTGAAGTCAAGACGTAACAAGTTGACTTTTGTTTATATCGATAGTACTACTGCATTCTTTTCATTTCATTAAAGTGTAGTCTAAATTAATACACATATTAAAAAATATATTATTAAGATTTCTAATATTATACTTTTTATTAATATATTTTATACTTTGATTTCTCCTAATGATACACTAAAGGAATAGAATTAGAACTAAAACTTTGTCTCAAAATTTATACTAAAAATCTAATTATATTTGAAATGAAGATTTTTGAAGTTGCAAAGGTCTATATGTACGGGTAAATCTGATGAAGGAGTTGCCCTCTAAGGTCATCTCAGGGTTCCTAAATGGGCGTGAAGTTCTGATGTCAGTCTCGTATCATTGGCGTCCTCTGAAGTGCAGTGAATGTGGTCAGTTTGGACATGAGGGAAGGAACTGCCATACAAGGGTTCATCAATATGTGTCTGGTATAGTGTACTCGCTCTCCAAGCAAGGGTCCTCAGCGTGTGAGAAAATCCAAAGGCTGGTTCGGTAGATGATAAGGCTGGTTCTTCAATAGCACCAGAGGCTGTTAAAAGTGGAGTTACTGTGGGTAAAAGTTTGAGAGAAGGAGCTGCAAAGTCTTCGGCAGGAAGAAGAAACATCTTCAATGAAGAGTGGCCTCAAGGCCACAAAAAACAACATTAAGCCGTAATAATGTTTTTTTGCATGGAATATAAGAGGGCTAAATAGTCCACACTATGTATGACCAAAGATTGGATTAATATCCATAGGCCGCTTTTTCGAGCATTTTGCGAAACGCACATACAACAAATAAATGCAAGTTTTTTTTAGAATATTATGGGCAGTTCCAGACTTCCAGTAGGTTGGAAGTTTTTTGGGAATTTTGATCATCACGATACTGCAAGGATCGTCGTTGTATTGGATCCAAGCGTAACAATGATAATAGATAAAGTCTCGGCTCAGGCAGTAACATGTGGAATATTTATTCAAGCCAAAAATGTGAATCATGTGGAATCTCAGACTTCTCTATGGGAGGAATTACAACTTTTGAAAGATTCACATTTAGCCTTCACAGCTCTCACTAATTCAAGGTTTGTGTTCTTATCATCATTGTATTTCTTAAGAGCGAACTTGGATAATTGCTCGATCAAATTAATCTCCGTTGGTTTCCGCTTCTGCTATTCTCGAAGGCAACAAGATGAAAAACCACAGCGCATCCTACTTTCTTGGAGTTTATAAAGTCTGTACAATACCCACTTCTTTTGTGTTCCTCATGGAAACAATTGAACATCATCTGAATCATATTCCAACGAACACTCGCTGAGACGACGACATCTCTTCGCATTTCTCATCGAGATCCAACTTCTTATGTTTCGGATCATCACGGAAGCAGAGATGTCGAAAGCCCTACTTTTGTTTGCCTTGTGATGATTGTTTCCAAAGTCTCTTTATAAGTTCAAAATATATTATTCACGAAATAGGACTAAAAATCGTACATTTTTGATGTGTTATGCTCATAATGGGCTTAGTAGAGTACGGGCTAAATACCCATAAACGAAGTAAATATTGAATCGAAAATGATGGCCCATGTTCTATCAAACATACTTCTTGCGGCATTTTTAGATGGTGTGCAAATCCATTAAATTTTTCTCAACAATTTGAAGAACAATCATTGAAAGCCTAGAATATATGTGAAACAGACAAAATTGCTTGTCTGCATTTGTTAAACTAACTGCCGTTAAAACTCTTTTTTAAAAAAAATGATATGAATGTAAACCATAGAACCAATCAAGAAAATTAAAAGAATTCTATTTTTAATGATGATATGTAATTTCGAAAGATGACTAATACCAATATGACAATTAAGAGCTATGGTTCTACAGTGGTCTATAGTTGTTGCCACTGTATTTGCCACAATTCTCAAAGTGCTCTTTTCAATTCTTTTTTTTTTTTTTTTTTGGTAATTCATGGTAAATCCTAAGTCTATGGAAGGGCCCAAACTAATTTCTGGGGGAAAGGCAATCCACGGATAGGCCCCTTCCCGGGTTTTCAAATGGGCCGTAATCAATGGGCCCATATCCATGTGGGTGTCCAAGAGAATTGCGATTTAGTTTCGCGCAGCAGGAAAATCGAACCCAGGGTGTGATGGCAACCCGGTCCCGTCTCCAACTACTCGACCACAAAGCCTTGGACCTCTTTTCAATTCTTAATTTTTTATAGTTAATCATTTTTTCAAAGACAAAATATTACTCATTTTTTATAATATTTTGCTTTTCAGCCATTTAAGACTGATTAAAGAGTTTAAGAAATGACACGTTTGTTTGTTTGTTTGTCAACAAGAATGATCTATTTACATAACTTTATTTTTGTTTCTGCATCAGACCATAGACGTAAAATCAAAAGTATAAAACTGTTGTGATGTGAAACAAGTCATCTATAGATAATAGTTGGTCAAGAAAGTAAATTTCCATATATCAAAACTATAAATTTAAACGAAGATAGGTATATTTTTGCAGTTTTTCAAGTGCAAGTTTATATATCGATGTGTTGTTTATGCAGTTTGTTAAGTAGGTTTTCATTATTTATAATCTAAAATCGTACAAAATATGATTAAAAATTAAAATTTTGATTTTAAAATAAATTGGATTGCTTTTCTACACCAGAGCATTTTTGTCATTTGAAAGTCAAATTTTCAACCATTAAACCACCATAATTTAGTTAATTAAATTGTTTTCTAATAAATGAAAGAATATAAGATCTAAACCATACTAATCCCCTAAATGTATAGAATACCATATTTTTGTCAATTTCTATTTTTTTTTTATCAACATGTATTACTATATTAATCAAATGGATAGATTAACCAAATTAAAAGAATATAAAGTTTATAAACTGAAATCATACGAACGAGATCTATTAAATTGGATAGTTTACTTTATTACTTTTCGTTTTAAAAAAATATTAATACGTGTTCATACGAAATGATATTTATTAATCATTTCTCCTTTGATCAATTTTTCGTTTACGAAATCATCAGCTAAGCTACTGCGGCAGCCACACTAATTGCACTAAATCTTATCATCTTTTAAATATTAGGAAAATAATTATGAAATGAATGGGAAATAATCTGCCTAATATTTTGGTCCACAGCTGTCACGAAGCTACATATATACTGTTTGAGCAACTTTTTATTTTTGGTAGCAGCTAAGCTAGCTGCATATACTAATCTCTGCTTTTTTTGTTCTTGGTAATTTTTCCTTCTTCTTTTGGTTAACTGCTTTCTCTTAATTTCTTAGGTCTTTAGAAAACGGTTTACACATTCCACCATTGATAAAACTTAGAGATTTTTTTTATTGGATGTTACACATTCTACCATTTAATTGCTTAATCCATAGATATTCCAACGTTTTTTTTTCTTCATATATTAACATTATATAACTGTTACAAAAGAGAAAAAAAATAGATCAAATATCACAATTTTTTTAAAAAGAACATTATTCCGTGGATCCGTGCACAGCTTAGACTAATAAATTACATGAGATGCATATTCGAACTTTGAGGATTGATGTTTTGACTCTTAGGACATACAATGGACCCATTGGTGTCTCTGGTCCACACGAGCTACATTTCAAGGTAATGGATAAGGTAAACAACTTTTTCATTATTATTATGATTATTTTTGTTATCCGTTTATTTTTTTTATTATAAATTAAAAGAATAATTACAACTCTAATTTTTCAACTAATAGTATATATGTTTCACAAGAATCAACGTAAATTGGGATAACAACAAACGATTTTACTTACATCACATTGAAAATTTCATATAAATTTGCATCTATTAACCTGTAAAAATCGCATCTTCTATGAATCGAATCTCAAACCTTTTAATATAAAAACATTACTTAACTTTTTAATCAACTATTAGATTAAAGGGTTCCACTCATTTCTTATATTTTGGAATCAATTATGCTTTCCTCGATTTTTTTTTCTTTTTCAAAATCAAAATCGTCACGAGGGTTGGGAACTTGGGATATTGCCACACAATGGTTCGAAAGAGATGACGTTGTAATTTGATATTGAGACAAATTCACATCCACAAATAATACAAACAGTTTATCCATAATACGACTTCACACTTATGTTAGCTGTCTATATCTCTGCCAAATATTTTATTTCATTCAAGTTACTTGCACGCAACTCTAACTCCCAACAACGACATTAACAATGATCCTTTGTTTATATTGATATAAGAAACAATAAATCATGCTATGTACGTATATATCTGAGATAGATAATCTATAGATATTTCATATATTTTTTAAAAATTCATACAGCGTAAATAATTCGTACAATTGGTTTGAAATATAAAAATAACACATCCTTATATCGGTTTATATATATATAACTTCATGTGAGACCAGTACAAAAAAAAAATCAGCAGGCTTTATATAAATACTTTCTATAACAGAAATTTCAAACAAAACCTTTATATTAGTAAAAAAAAAACAGTAATTAAGTTTGAAAAATAAAATAAATAGAGGTACAAAAAGATAAGACTATTGATGAACAGTTGAATACAGCTAATTTTGGATCATATTGGTGACGGTTGTGTAATAAAAGCAAATGATTTGCGACGGGATCATCCAAATATGATGAACCCTACTGCTTAATTATAACGTTTCATCCGCTAGCGCTCGGCCACTCACATAAAGAAGCAAAAGGAAACTACAAACAATCTGATATTAATAAGTTAAATCAAGATATTTTTTTTTCTGGTCACATCAAGATACTTATCTTCGAATATAAGCAACTAAATGAAATCCGCCATGGAGCCACAACAAAATGTTAAAAAATTACCATGTAACCTTATTAACTAGTTTTTTAAAAGTTCGCCTGTTACATCAAACGTATTAGCAAAATTTAATATTTTATAACCAACAAGATAACCAAACAGAGAAATTAATAACACCTTTACCAAAAGTTTAAAACAGAAAAAAACAGGCGTAATAACGAACTTACACTGTTTTTTTTTTTGAAAACCCAATTTTCTGCGTAATAAGTCTTTTCGAACATAAATTTACTATAGTACATAATAAATTCCCAAGTTCGATTCTCGCTTGAGATAGAAACAAACAATTGTATGAATTCCGGCAAAAAACATCTCTTTTTCAAAAAGTTTGCAAAAAATATATGCTTATTTTTACGTTGATTAGACCATCTCCAATGGTAGAACCCCCTAAGGAGTTTTTACCAATTTTTTATTCATAAACATCTCTAAGGGGTTCTTACCAATTTTTTATTCATAAATTTTGGTTTAGAACCTTTTTAAGAATTTTTAAGTTTTGGCTCCTCCAATGGTAGAATTTCATTTGGGGTTCTTAAAATTTTTTTTTTTAATTAATTTTTTTAAATTTAATTTACTTTGTAAATTAAATTATAAACATACTATATTTTATAAAACCAAAATTTTATTGTATTTTATGAAATTTAAAACGTACAAAATATTGTCGAAACTTCAGGAAGAAGAAGTTTAGAATTTTAGAATCTTAAAAAAAAAATTAATATGTAAAAATTCCAATTCATTAATATGTAAAAAAAAGTTTAGAATTTTAAAGTTGAAGTTATGAAAAAGTTTCTTNTTTTTTAAAAAAATAATAGGTAATGTTAAGAAAATCTGGCAAAAAAAAAATCTGGCAAAAAAAAACAATTTGGCGAATTAAGGGTTGACACGTGGCATGAACGGTATAAGAACCCCCTTAAAAACCGGTTCTAAAAATTCTTATTTAAGAACCGATTTTTACACTGTTCACAATTTTTTTTATTTTTTTTTAGTTAAGAACCTCTTTGTATACTCCAATTGGAAATGCTCTTATAATATCCTTTTTTTACTATTGGATATATCCTTTTGGGTGCTTCTTGAAGCTCAAAACTATCTCCACAACGTTTACTAAAGTCTTGAATTTTAATCAGGAACCTTTAAATTTTAATATGACTCTATTATATACTTATGTCTAAAGAGATTACTTATCATTAGATATTAATTATTATTACTCTCGGTTGAAGCGTCCGTCAGTGAAGCAGTGGGTCCCCTCGGTTGGAGACTTCGTCGCACCCGCATCCAACTTCTTGGACCGTTAATCGCCCAGATCCAATCCCATCCCCTTCCTTGCAGTGGTGATGGGCCGGATTATTATTTATGGAGACATCAAGCCGACGATTTCAAGGACCACTTTTCAACTCATCGTACTTGGGATCAGATTCGTATTCACCACCTGCAGGTACTTTGGCAGTATGCTCTCTGGTTTCGCCAAGCATTCCGCGATGCCGTTTCATTACATGGCTAGCTATTCACAATAGACTGACCACAGGAGATAGGATGCGGAGATGGAGAATGCATCAGGCTTGTGTGCTTTGTGGCGAACCGGACGAGTAGCGGGATCATCTTTTCTTCGCTTGTCCATATTCCTATACGACCTGGTGTAATGTGGCTGGGAACTTGCTGGGGCAGCGACAAGATCCAGATTGGGGGGAGACACTTAGGCAACTCATCGACTTCCAGGGAGACCCTAATCACACAATCCTCCTCCGGTTAGTGTTTCAAGTATCGATTCACTCGATTTGGCGGGAACGTAACGGCCGCATTCATCAAACAGGCTACAACACCGTCACTCAATTGACTCGACATATAGATAAGCTCATTCGAAACAGGATTACTTCACTTGATTACGCGACAACTCCTCGGTTCAGGGACCTCCTGCAAAACTGGTTCGCACTATCTATCTGTTAAGCGCTTTATTGGCAAACTCCCTCTGCTCGAAGCTGCTTCGACTCGCTAAATATTGGGATGGGCAACGCAAGATCTTCGATTTTGTTATTTTTTTCGTTCTTGTGGTCTCCTAAAGCTTGATCTGCTCCATCACATTTATTTTGCTTTCCGAATTTGTATTCTTTTGTAAATAATTTCATTCAGATCAATAAATTTAACATTTCATCAAAAAAAAATAAAAAATTATTATTATTACTCAATTTATGTATCAATCTGCGTATATAACTCTGGTATATGATGAGTTTAATTTCTACATATAGATGCAGTGGTTGCGCCGAAGGATTGCAATATTGCATGTTTGTAGTGTCGGGAATATATGATGAGAAACGGACCTACGAAGAAAGAACAAAAATTCTTCAGAGAAAATACAATCATAAGAAGTAATTAATAACCTTCTGTATATATGCTCCATTTGTTATTGAAGAAATTGCACCCCACCATGGTACATACCTTTTTGGCCTCATTGCCATTGGTCCGGCGGAATCTAATGATTTAAAATCCACCCACTTGCATAATATAAGAGAGAGAGGGACATTGCATTCGTAATGTATATTTTATGCAATAGAGCTACATATATATAACCAACCAAAGAAAACAAACTCATGTATAGAGTCGATATATTCTTCTTTTTTCAAAATTTGAAGCTCGAGTTACATGAGAAAATACAAGTTTTTTTTTTTTTGATGCCTTTCGGCCTCCGAGAGTAATCCCAAAGGCCCAGACTAATTTTCCGGGTGGGAGTGACACAGCCCACTTATAATGCCCCATTTGGCCAAGTGCTTGTCCTGCTAATTCCGCTCTCGCGGGGAATCGATCCCTGACCTAGACCAACATGACCGACACTCACCGCAGGAAAGAAACCACCCGACCACCAACAACTTGGTTCTGAGTTTGTAAGTTATTTATTATTTTCTTTAACAAACAAATTGTTCATAGTAAAAAATGATAAGTATACTAGGATGGTTAACTTAAATAAAATAATAATATAAAGCCGGTAAATACAATATTAGAGTCAAATTAGTCTGGGTATATATGCTCCTAGTCCTAAAAGAAACACCAATCACCATTTTCTTAAATTTCTTAAAGAAATAGTTTGTACGATCATGAACATGTTAGCTAAATACAAAGCAATAATATTCACATGATGCACTATATTACATTGCTTTAAATTAAGATATATAATCACATGGTTATTGCTCTATCATCTGTCGTTTCTGTGTATAATTGTAACTATATAGTCGCGAAAGCTTATTATTAAATTACACACCATATTAGGAACGGTGAACACGACTATATGTCGGAACTATAAAAAAAAACCAACAAATAATTAGTGGTATAAAAATGTTTAAGAATAATAAAATTTAAATGAATGTTTTATAGTTTGCATATTATGAATGTTTTATAGTATTTTATAAAAGATTCACAAAACTTTCAATTAATTGTTATAACTTATAGCGTTATTTAAAATTAATAAATAAACCAACAAAAAATGGATTAAATTTAGTATAAATTAGTAGAGGTTTGAAAACGAAATATTTTGTAAATGATTTAAATAATATGGATTGGTTTGGTTCGCAATAAGACAAAGACGTTGGTTGTAAGCAGTGTGAGAATCCAACGGAGACAGGTAATATGACTTCCCTGACAGGGATATTTCAGTCATCTTTCATTTTGTTGCCAAAAAACAAGTGGCCCTATATTCGTTTAGTCATCTCCTCTAGTTAATTTGAAGAAAATACAAGTGGATTGATTTTCAGTTTTTTACCTAAAAAATCTGTCCTCGTGTGTGTAATAATGTGTCCAGAATTTTCTATTTTTAGTTTTCTTTCTTAAATATCACGACGACGCTTTTTATTATATATAATTATATGAGGTTGAATGGTAGGTGACACAATCACAACAACTGCAGTAGGTTATATTCGAAAAATGTTTTTGTGGCTGATAGTACAGCTGAGCTTATATAAGAATTAAATAGATCAGGTAAAGTTTCTTAATTAATTGTGCTTGAGTAACTATATACTTTGGAGGCAGAAGGTAAGGCTCCATTGGTTGCTATTCAAAATATTAGGATGCAATGTTATCAGTCAATCATCTTTCAAGGGGATAGATCAGTTGCTGCTTATAAAGAATTTAAATGGAGAAGATAAGAATTGGAGAATTCACAATCTCTCCAAGAAAATTTTTAGGTGAAGAACTCTTTTGTTAAATTTCAAAACGTGAGAAGAATTTACAATGAATCTGTTCTGGTTGGCGAAAAATCTCTCTCAAGATGTTGTTTTCTATTATGGTTATGTAAATCCTTTCATGGACGAATCTAACTTAGCAACTATGGGTGCAAGTGCACCCACTATTTTTTTAAAAAAAAATTGCTTAAGTTTTAACTAAAATTCAACAAAAACTTACAAGTTCACTCACTGATTTTTTTAGTTTGCCCCTCTAATTTCATAAATTTATGATTTTGTACTTATGATTTTTATATTTATTAATATGTGCCCCCATTAATAATATGTTCTAGATTCGCATCCTCTAGTAGGTTTAACTTCTCATTTCTATCAAGACTATGTATCTTCAAACCTTTCTTTTGTATGGAATTTTTCTTTCATAAGAAAAAAAATCAATATATTTTCGTACAACCAAAAAAGAAAAACGTAATTATTTTTGTACATTTCAATACTAAGCGTGCTGGATTTTCTTTTTTAAAATTAAAAAAATACTCACCGGTGGGAATAGTTATATCAAGAATTTGTTTCTGTCATTCAAAATATATAAAAAAAATACTCACCGGTGGGAATAGTTATATCAAGAATTTTTTAAAATTAGAGTTATTTTTTGTGTTTTAAGATTATTAAAGTTTGATCATTCAATCATCGTAAATTAAAGCCGTCGGATCTATAAAGTTTTTTTTTTTTTGCCAAAAATGAGAGTATAAGATCCCCATGCAGATATCTACGGCTGTGATTCGCTCTGACGACAGATTGATCCGTGGGGATTAGACCCATGCAAAAACCTCACGTGAATATTCTACATCGGGATCTTTCAATTTTTAAGATTCACATGCGCTTATGCTAAATCGAGTACACGTTAGCATGAAGTACTTTTCTTCCACTAAATTGCGCTTAGCAGACTAGTTGAGACGATGACCGTTGTAACCTTTCTCGAGATAAAATTAAATACGAAAAAGTATTTTCCTTCCTATCCACCGAATACGAAAAAATAATAAACGCTAAAAAAGTTTTATAAAACGTAATTATTATCACTGAGAAACGAATAATTATTATTTATTTACGCGTGAAATATTGGACCCCTCTGAGGCTCTGACACGGCAGCTACCAAAAAAAAAAGAGGAATTAACGGCGTTAACGTTTCCGTTAATTGCGATGCAGGCTAGTTTATATGCGTGTCCGTTTATAGGAGATCCTAGTGGGGTCCGTTAAAGATCCAACGGCTATTATGTGCTTATGTGGAAGACATGTGTTTGTCCTTGTCAGCTTTTTATACTATTCTCTCCGTTCTTAAAAAATGATATTTTAAAAGTTTTTTTTAATTCTAAAATAAATAATGTTTTCAATTTTTAATACAAAATTAATTTTTTTTATTATTTTTGTAGATTATTTTTTTATTGGTTGAATTGTGTTTAAATAGATAATAAAATAACAAATGATGTTTTTATTATAGAAAAAAAAAATTTAAATAAATCCTTAATCTTTATGCAAAAACCTTAAACATCATTTATATTAAAACAGAGAGAGTATAAGTTTTTTTTAAAACACTAATTTATTATTATATTATACATTATAAAAATTGGTATATTAACGATTCTACAACAGAGCATCAATGTTAAACGGTTCTAAATGCATCATACCTAATATTTCATATAAGTTGTCTCCATTAATTCTTGCATAAATAATAGTAATAAATCGTGTTTTTTGGAATTCGAACCATATATATTCTGGTGTAGAATCATTAATATGCGTAATATATTATTGATGAATGTTTATATGTAAAAATATAATTTTTAAAATTACATACATACGTACTAAAATTCTTTTCTCCGACGAGCATAAAAACAAAAAAATCTTCCGGCCACATCTAATAAACAGTTGCAGGCTATAATATACAATTTTAAATTATACAAATATATCTATTTTTTTGTAAAGCAATTGGTTTAAAAACATCAAATATTAATAACATAAGACTATAAGAGTAAATACAATTGTTAAAACTTAGCAATGCATATAAAAATAGCATAAAAACCTTCAAAACGAAATAACACTATAAATCTTCAAACTAAATAAAAAAAAGAGAGTTAAGAGTCATAATAATTTCAAATGATATTACATCCAACACGGATGGATGTATTAGGTAAAGGTAGGACCCATCTTATTTTTTCAACGCTGCTAATTAACGGCAGTGGTTCACCGTTTTCTCTGTGCATTCATTGGCACAGAGCCGCGGCGCCAAACGTTTGCGTTTTTGACCTCCCGCTCCACACGTAACTTGCCACGTGTTGATTTAATAAATCCCGCGTCTCCTTCACGCGATTCTTATTTGATGGAGCTGCGATTTTTTAAAATAACCGTTGCAAATGTCTTATTGTCCTCTCAGTGTCAGACTTATTTACGGAAATATCCCACTAGATGGTGTTTCTCAAATAATGGTGAATCCGTGAATTTAATTAACGGAGAGGGGTATTTCAGAGAATCTATCATCAGGGACTTTTGTTTTCTCCGTTATGCGCTTTATAGGAAATTTCAATTAATTTAGAACTAATTAAAAATTGAAAAACCAATGATACGCCTTTTATTTTTGACCCCGAAAGTCTCAAAATAAATTATTTTGTAAACCCTAATGATTCAACTTTCCTTAAAATGTACCCCGTTTGTCTTCGAGGAGAGATCTCTGGTCCATAGCTTTTTATTAGACAACTAAAAAAAATTATATATTCTTTTCTTTTCGGTTTGTATTATGATTTTAGTTTTTTTTTGCACTTTATCCCTCCTCAAAGAAACCTCTACACATTACATAAAAACGCAAAAACGAAAAAGAAAACAACAATTTGAATAAATTTCATATTTAATGATTACACCACGAGGCGATTTATTCATTCATACCATTTTTCAGATTTTGTAATTAAGAATATTATTTATCAGAGATTTTTGCTTACAGAGTTTGTGTAATAATCTACGATATATATTATATAGTTTTGAAAAAATGAAGTGTTGGTTGAATAGAGCTGACACAGCACCTGTGACTATTTGTCGGGACACATGTGTAAGAAGCAAAGCACCCCTTCGTGCTTTCTTGCTTCTCTTGTTTTTCTCTCGTCGTCTTTCATATAGCGATATATTACTACTTTTTTTTTGTTGAACATTAAATATATTATTACTTAATTTATGTGTATATAAATATTTTCTCTTCACAGCCTTTAAAAGCTTTATCATTATTATTTATTTATTTTTGAGAAATTTTTAGCTTTATCATATACGACTAGTATATTATCATATTATTAGTATATTTTCGTTTGAAAAGTAAAAGAAAGTGAATGTGCACAAAAATAAGTAATTATGCCAATGCTTTAGGATCATTACTATTCTAGGGTTATCAATTATGACACGGGTTTAGGGTCATTAATGCATTCCCGAAACTACTTCTAGCGGTATGAAAATTATCAGAAATACATAAATGATAAATCTCTGTAAAAATCAATTTTTGTTCACTCTATAGAAATTAATAATTATATAGAGAAGCGAACCATAGAAGAATATTAGGAAATATGATATGTTTATATCATAATAAACCAAAATGTGATTTATTTATGTTCTTCAATAAAGATTTGAAAAATAACGCTGGATAGTGTAAATTTTAGCAATAATATCCAATTATATCCAAAAGATAGAAAATACTGTAATCAATTTACGATTTTAATTTATTCAGTATTCGCTAAAGATATTGTCACCGCGTAAAATAAAAACAAATTAAATGGAATATGGAAAGAGAAATATTTTGAAAAATTTGTAAATCGAAAATATAAACCCACCCAAAGCCAGATGGAAACCTCATATTCATTTTATCTCTCCCATTAGCCTTTCGTCTCCTCTCTCTCTCTCTAAACCTCCATAGCTTTCCTACGCAAGCTATATTATCTCTTTCTTTCTCTAAAAGCTTTTCAATTTATACACACACGGAAGCGTTTGGTACTAAAGATTCAATTTATAAAAATGGAGACTTTGAGTCGTTTCTTAGTGTTCATGTCTCTGTTTTCCGGTTTAGTATCTGGATTTTCTCTGCAAAACCTTCCAATCACATCGTTTGAAGAAAGTTACACGCAACTTTTCGGTGACAAGAACTTGTTTGTTCATAAAGACGGCAAATCTGTCCGGTTAACACTCGATGAAAGGACCGGTACGATCTTTAATGTTCCTCTGTTTTCTCGTTTCCTGATCTTTCCTTTTTTTTCCTCGGTTTAGTGATGATTTGATTTTTTTTTTGTTGCAGGTTCTGGGTTTGCCTCAAATGATCTTTACTTACATGGGTTCTTCAGTGCTTCAATCAAATTACCTTCTGATTATTCAGCTGGAGTTGTTGTTGCCTTTTATGTATGTATAAAGCCCTCCTTCTCTAGCTAGATTTCACCATATTTTTTTTAGCTTAAATTGATTGTTTTAAGCTCTCTTTGGTATGGTTAGAACTTAAAACTAATCAATTAATGATCTTTTTCCTCATAATTATGATTAATTTCACTATTGATTTTGGGATTAGGTCTAATGTTGTTTTTTTTGATATATTCAGATGTCAAATGGAGATATGTATGAGAAGAACCATGATGAGATAGATTTTGAGTTTCTTGGTAACATAAGAGGAAAAGAATGGAGGATTCAGACAAACATTTACGGAAATGGAAGCACTCATTCGGGAAGAGAAGAGAGATATAATCTCTGGTTTGATCCAACTGAAGATTTTCATCAGTACGGCATCCTCTGGTCTGATTCTCACATCATGTAAGTTGGAAAACAAAAAAACTCTACAAACCATTCTCTTTTTTTTTTTTTTTTTTTTTTGTGATGCGATTGAATAAAAAACCTTAGGATCTTGAAAGGAGGTTAGGTTCTTGACCCCATTTGATTTAATATTTTTGGGTATTCAATAATGTCATCTTCTATTTAAGGAATCCCAAGTGGGGTTTATTGTTTGAGGGGATCTTTTGGTTTTCTTTTATGCTCGAATTTCTTGTTGGATTTTAATTTTTTTTTTTTTTCTTCTTGTGGAAAGTTTTGTGATGGTTGGGACATCATTTGCTTTTGGTTGTATTGTTCCTGTCAATTTCAAGTTTGTGAGCCCCAAAAATGGTTTACAGCTTTTGATTTTTGGCATCAACAAAGACCCCATACAGAGTATGTTTTCCTTTGAGGGTCCAATTCAAGTTGAGAATCTTCACTTAGTTCATCAAAAGCTGGAATTTTATGCCAAAAAGTTATATTTTAAGTTCAATTTTTTTGGGTATTGAGCAAAATCGTGTTCTTTTCCCCCAAAGTTGGCATCAATGAGTCATACAGAATCTAACACAGTTTATAAAAAAAGATGTTTTTCTGCCAAAAATGTTAATCTTTTTGGATAATTAATATTTTTTCAGCTTATTATTTTGTGGGTACTGATCAAAATTAAATTTGTTAATTTTTTTGGTTACAGATTCTATGTAGACAATGTCCCGATCAGAGAGGTGAAGCGAACAGCGTCCATGAGCGGTGACTTCCCCTCAAAGCCGATGTCTCTCTACACTACAATATGGGATGGTTCTAAATGGGCAACTAACGGTGGCAAGTACGGTGTAAATTACAAATATGCCCCTTACGTCGCGCAGTTCTCTGACCTAGTCCTTCACGGCTGCGCTGTGGATCCAATTGAGCAGTTTCCGAAGTGCGACGAAGGAGCTGCTGAGGATATCCGTGCGGCGCAGGAGATTACGCCCTCGCAAAGGGTTAAGATGGGCATTTTCAGGCGGAAATTCATGACATACTCGTATTGCTATGATCGGACAAGGTACAAGGTTGCTTTACCGGAGTGCGTGGTTAATCCCGCAGAGGCTCAACGCCTTAGGGTTTTTGATCCAGTCACGTTTGGCGGGATTCCGAGGCGCCATCGCAATGGAAAGCACCGGAGCAAGAGAAGCCGGATTGATGGAACAGACTCGATATGATTCAATTATATTATGGTGTTGGCTGAGTTTTTGGAGGGGGGGGGGGTCTATAATAAGTTCATCTATTGGTATTTATGATTTAATGCATTTTTGTTATTTGTTGCTTGTATATGAATATGAAAAAGAAAAAAATAATTATTTTTTTTACTTGAAAGATTTGGAGTTTTGAACACTTAAATGATAGTGTATTTCTTGTTTTTGTGAGTATTTTCGTTTACGGTCAAACAAAAAAAAAGTTGAAATTACAACGCAAATATTCAACTTTCTTTTGATATTTTATTGACAATTTCTTGGTCTATCGACGATCTTCAATTTATTTAATTTTATTTGAGTACTTTTGTGACGAAAGCCTTGTCTCTCTTGTACTTGTTTTATTCAATGGGTCCAATGAATATTATTCGATTTAATTATGTGTGGCCATGTTCATGCACATATGTATACTAGCAATGACAATTTATATAATCATCATTAAGCCGGGTCCAAAGCATACGGATAAGAAGTCATGATAGGTTTCAAATTTTTTTTTTTTTTTTTAGTTTTAATTGGTTGTACGGTGTCTTATTCTAATTTTTGTTATCAAGTTAACACTATTTTAAAATGTCATAGATAGTATCACTTTTTAAAAATTCGTGTACCGTCCATTATCGTACACGCCTCTTATTGATAGATCGTGTACCATCGATTATCGTACACGATATACTGTTCATGGACACTTTTACGTTAAACAGTAGTCAAAATTGTTATTTTTTATTACACTTTCAAAAAGTATTAACATAGTAACGAAAATATGTGACTGCAAGTGTCAAAACCCCTATTTTTTGACATTAACAAATAAAAACATATGAATACTAAAAAAGTTGTGCAGGATATCCAAAAACATTGGACTGATCCTATTGTACCTTTCGCAATTTTCAACAAATTTTGAGCTGAGTAAACAATTTTGGTTGTTTCGAACTTATAAATCTTCAACAAAAATTATGGGGCTTAGCTCATTTTCATTATCGGATTTCGCATTTTAGGGACCATCCAAAAGATAAAGACTACGCGAAAATTGGACAAAATTGGCTTAGCTCATTCTCATCTTGTTGAGACGTCAATGTTTGTTTTTGCCAGCTATTTCCCAACTTGAAACCCTCTACATGCTTCCAAAGGTTTTGCCACGCAACTAGTTCTTATCCGGAAAAAACGAATCTAGTTCTTATCGGGTCGGGTCGGATCGGGTCGGATCAGATCGGGTCGGGTCGGATCGGATCAGGTCGGGTCGGGTCGGGTCGGGTCGGGTCGGATCAGATCGGGTCGAGTAGTTTGATTATTGGGAGGAAAAAAAAAAAAAAAATCTTCTTCTTCCTCGTATTTCTCTATCTCAAACTCGCTCATACTGTCGATTGATTCCTCTCACAAGTCACAAGGAGGTAAGCTTCTTCGATTTTCCTCTCTAGACTAATATAGTGCTTCACGTAGTTCATTTCTAAACTTAAAGCTGATTCCTTTTTATAAGCTTTATGTTCCATCTTAAAACCCTAGGTGTTCTCCGATTCTGTTGTAGAAACATTCTGTGCTAGGATTACTCAGGATTCGAGTTGATTCACTGCGAGTTATAGAACCCTAAATTCGAGGAATGATAATGCATTGTCCTGTCTCTTCGTCACTTAGCTTCAACCTGAATCTTCAATCGAGCAGTATCGGAGTAACAAAAGTCTCTGCTAAAGTTAACGCGAGTCACTCTAAGAAACTCACTAAGAATCTCCGTAATCCACGCCGCACCAAGCTTCCTCCTGATTTCGGTGCTAATTTGTTTCTGAGGAAACCACCCATCACTGAACCATTAGTACAAGATCAAGAACCAGAAGAGCAAGTGGATGATACTGATGTCTGGGAGCCACAAGAAATCGAGGCCATTTCATCGCTTTTCCAGAAAAGGATTCCTCAGAAGCCTGGGAAACCGATCCGAGTTAGGCCTTTACCGCTTCCTCAACCTCACAAGTTGCGACCTTTGGGTCTTCCAACTCCAAAGAACAACATCAAATCAGTTGCATCATCTTCGGTGTCGAAACAAGTGTGTAAAGATCCCAGCTTTCTCATCGGTTTAGCTAGGGAGATCAAGAGCTTGCCTTCTTCTGATGCTGATGTCTCTCTTGTTCTCAACAAATGGGTAAGCTTCTTGCGTAAAGGATCACTCTCTACGACGATTCGAGAATTGGGTCATATGGGTTTGCCTGAGAGAGCTTTACAGACTTATCGTTGGGCTGAAAAGCATTCTCATCTATTCCCGGATAACCGGATTCTGGCATCCACTATTCAGGTTTTGGCGAAGCACCACGAGCTGAAACTGCTTAAGTTCGACAATAGTTTGGCTAGCAAGAACGTAATCGAAGCAATGATCAAAGGATGCATTGAAGGCGGATGGCTGAATCTAGCACGGAAGCTTATACTGATCGCGAAGAGTAACAATCGAATACTCGACTCGAGTATTTACGTGAAGATGATTCTGGAAATAGCTAAAAACCCTGACAAATACCATCTTGTTGCTGCGCTTCTCGACGAACTGAAAGAAAGAGAAGACTTGAGATTGAGCCAACAAGACTGCACAAGTGTTATGAAGATCTGTGTGAAATTGGGAAGATTCGAGCTCGTTGAATGTCTCTTTGACTGGTTTAAAGAATCAAACAGAGAACCAAGCGTTGTGATGTACACTACGATGATACATAGCCGGTATTCGGAAGAGAAATACCGGGAGGCGATGAGTATGGTTTGGGAGATGGAGGAATCAAACTGTCTTCTTGATCTTCCAGCTTATAGAGTAGTCATTAAACTATTTGTGGCATTGGATGATTTGGGAAGAGCAATGAGATATTACTCGAAACTCAAGGAAGCTGGATTCTCTCCAACGTATGATATTTATCGCGATATGATTAGTGTTTATACTGCTTCCGGGCGATTTACAAAGTGTAAAGAGATATGTAAGGAGGTTGAAGATGCTGGATTGAGGTTGGATAGTGATACTTCATTTAGGTTGTTGCAGCTCGAGAAGCAAATAATGTCTCTTCAAGTATAACCTCTTTGCACTGAAGAAAAAGTTCCAGTTTTGTTTTCTGTAAGTTTGTGTCTTCTTCGATTAGAGATGTAACATTTTAGTATTAAAGATAATCAAGAACTAAGATACAAGAAAATGAAGATAAGCATAAAAAAGCACTTTGTAGTTTTACTGGTTGATGAAGGTTTTTTCAGGCAAAGACGAAAGTGGAAACTGAACAATCTCAGAATCAGACATTGCAACACTGTTTTCTTCTGGAACTGATTGTGGTCCATCCATCGATGGTTTTATCACTGTAATGAACAAAATGTTGTAGAACAAAGTAAGAGCTAAGAGAACAAAAGCTGAAGTTGTGAGGAACGATCCAGAGATCTCAGGTGGTTCTTCAAACATGTATGTATCAAATGATGAATCTCCAGTACTTGAACTACCAACATCCGATGATGTCTTGATGAAGACTCTGGGTTTTTCATCGGCTTGAGATTCGATTTGTTGATCAAGCTGTTTCAGAGCTTCTCTAGCTTTATCTCTATCGATTTCGAATCTCTGTGAAGAAGAATAAGAAGAATCGTTTCTTTCAGTGGCTCTGATAATACCCATCAAATGTCTCTTCTTCTCCATGATTCCTCCATGTCCGTACCAATTAAAAGACTGTAACCCTAGCAACACCATTCTCTGTTTTGTTCTGTTTTTTCTTCTACAGCACTGTGTAGACTGTAATGATAAATTTTTGTGTGTGGACATCGTTGATGGCAAAATTGTGTAAGACACAACGAGTTCTTAGGGGGGTTTTATTGTCATTTGATGATGATTATAACTTATAAGGGCCTTCGAAATTTGACACATGTGTAAAGTCTTATGCGGTAATTCCAAATACAAGGGCTTTAAAGGCCCATTTTAAAAGGCTTTTAAGGCTTCAAATAAAAATGGTACGATGTTCCAACGAGCAATGAAATGTCAAAAAACCTCCTATGTGTTAGGGTTTTCAAGAAAGTAGATGAAGATATATAAAAAGAGAGAGTTTTTTTTTTTTTTGCTAAACTGTAAATATTCATATTATTAAAGTGTTGGGTAAGACAAAAGCTTCCCCTTTACATTGGTACCTTGGCAAAAAGAAATAAAAACAAAGTAGCAAATTATACCTAAGAAGGTTAGAAATTAAAATCAACGAATCCAAAGAAGCATTAAGTTACCAAAATGCCGTCTCCGTCTTCTTGCGGATATAGAGTTTGAATCTCCCTATCGATGTTTTTGAAGATGATTGAAGGAGGAATGCTTTAGAGGTTATGAACGACGTTGTTCCGTTGCTACCAAATATGGTAAATTGTGGCGTGAGCCGCAAGCTTCCATAGTAAGGTAGGAGCGGTGTCTGAAACGGTTGACATCCAAGTTGTGAGATCTGGCCAAGAGTGGAAGATTCCGCAAGGAAGCCTAAGCATGTTCAATACCAGGAACCAAATCTCTGCACTGTAATCACATCTAAGCAGAAGATGATCTCTGGTTTCATCAGCTAACGAGCACAAACAACATGTAGTAGGAATTGACATACCCCAAGAAGCTAGACGAACTCTTGCCAGGAGCCTATCAAACTGAGATATCCACCTGTTAAAAGCATTTTTCGGCGTGGCTCCTTTAAACCAAACCCAATTAAACCATATTTTCTCATCACTTCTCGGCCTAAGGACATTCCAAGTCCTCCAAGATGAGTAATCTCTGCATTTAACGCCCTCAACAACCCAATTAACTTCATCGCCAATCAATGAGGAACTTGGGAGATGAATCGTGGTTAGAAAAACTTGAAGCTCAAAAGCTACATCAGATCGTGGAGCTATAAGTTTCCAACCTCGGTCATCACAAGCTGCAACAACAGTTGCATTTTCAGGTATCCGAGTAGTCCTTGGACCATCTTCTCCAACATGTTTGATAAGAGGACCGAGATGAGTCCAATTATCAAACCAAAAACTCGTAGACTGCCTGTTCCCAACAGTGACTTTCACAAAAGGCTCAGCCAATGCTCTCAATCGCAGAAGAGACTTTCAACTCGAAGAGTCCCGATTGAGCTATTTAAATCTCCAAAAATTTCCATTCCTAAAAGAGATAGTTCATTTTGAACTTTATTCAAATGCAAAAAAAAAAAAAAAAAAACTTCAGATTGTCACCAAAAACAAAATGATTGTAGATTGATATTCATAAAACGAAAAAAAGAGAGTAAAGCAACTCTCTAGATTACAAAAACAAGCAAAGAAGAGTTTGAACTATAAAGATCACATTTGCCATCACATATAACAAATATCTTGAGATTTTATACACTAATATATGAATATTTTGTTGGAACGTCATTGGGCTTGGGTCTCGGATGCTTTAATAATTTGAAAGCTAAAATTGCTAAACATTAACCACCCATGCATTGGCATATTTCACCTTGAATTCGGGAAACTGGTATCGAAAACTTTACTGTATGGTCCAATGACCACCCATGCATTGGCATCTATATTTTATACCAATTGTTTCCTTCATTAACATGAGATATTAGTCTTTCTTCATCTTTATAGTTCTAGTTGAAGAAAAATATGTTACGTGATTCACACAATTTTGACGGACGCAACTCTTTATAAGTGTATAACTCTTTCTGAATAGACACACAATTTTTTTTTTTTTTAAGAAAATTTGGAGAGTTTTTTTCTCTCTCCTCTCTTTGCCTTTGAAAGGCGATTTCCCGATCTTCTTTTTCTTCTTTTTGCCGAATCTTCATCTTCTTCGATCTCCCTCTCCGGCGCACGTGGTGGCTCACCGTCGCCGGGGAGGGACACCTTTGGTCTCCTCTTTCCCTTGATAGGTTTGTAGATGGGTTTGGCCGTCGGTCCGGTTGTGACGATAATTAAGGTGGAAGCTTCTCTGGTGTGTTCTCGTTCGTCGGCGGCAGGGCTTCAGCGGCGTCGTTGGGGTCGCGGTGGTGGTGGGCTGTCTTCTCGTGGGTCGACATTTCTCTCCTCCGTCCGCCTCGTCCCTTCGTCGGTTTCCTTCCTTGTTCCTCTCGCCGGCGTTTTCCTCTTCGGCGGTCTCTAGCTCCGGTTAGAGTTTCACGTGCCGGCTGCGTTCTATCCGACTTCCCGAGGTGATGTGGTGGTGGCTTGTAGCATCCTCATCTTGGTTAGGTCTCTCCTTTGTCTCGATTTACTCTCGTGTTCGTGACGGCGGTGGGATGCGGCGACAAAGTTCGGGTCTTCCCTCCTCCTGGCGGTGGCGATCTGCTCCTAGAGGACATGATCAATCACCGGCTTCTGGCTTTGGTGTGGAGGCTCTCGGCTTGTGGCTAGCCGTTGTGTGGTGGTTTGTTTTTCGCTAGGCTCGTGGTGGCTCCATCGGCGGTGGCTCTAGGCGTGTGGCTCAGCGGTTGCTTTCTTCCGCGCTCTGGTGGTGGGTTTCCGGTGGCGCCTTTTGTTCGCCGGCGTGGCCTTAGTCCCCGCAGGTGTGTGTTTCTTTTCCCGGCTTGGTTCGGCAGTGTGCTCGTTTCGTGTATATGGCTTCTGTTGCGGTTTGCTCCTTTGGCTAGTAGGTGGAGTTTTAGAGTGTTGTTTGACGGTAGATAGAGGCGCCGGTTCTATTTTTCGATGAAGCCGAAAATTGCGTTCGTTGCGGAGAAGCTGTAGGTATCTTTCTCGAGGTTTGGGACTGGTCTCGGGATTATGCTCGTGGCAACTAAGATGGACTCCAGCTCTCCCGGGGCTGTGGAAAAAACGTGATGGTCCGCGCTTAGGCGTGTGATTGGTGTTCTTACGTCTAGCTTCGTCTCGTTTCTTTATTTTCATGACCGTTTACCAATTCCTAAAGCGTCGTGTATCTTGTTGTTCTTCGTCGTTGTTAGTAGATTTTGGTCTTTCTGTTTCTCTTCGTTGATTCTCTATACCGCTGTAAAAAACTTCGAAAATTGGTATTAATCTTAACATTTTACCAAAAAAAAAAAAANTTGTTTGCTAATAACAACAACCAGCTTTTGTTAATACCTAAGATTTAGTATATCCATTGTTTGATTTACAAATTTCAAGGTTAATCATGTAAAAGTTAACATAATTATAATTCAAACGATCGATGTAGACTAGAGCTCAATATCCTTCTTCCATTACTGGCTCTAAGACTCCTCTGTAGCGTTGAGAATGTAATCTTACTACATGAGCTTACCTTTCCCACTTGTTAAAGCCATACGTGATCACCAATTTTTCAATTGCAGAGAGCTTTTTAGAACTACAATTACTTGTTTTTTTTTTTTTTGAATTTAACGTGAATATCATTCATAAAAAGGATTGCAAGTTTCTTGTACCGGACTTTGTTCTTTCCGGATTAGCTTTGTCGTTGTAAGGCACTTCTTTCCTTTTTCATCTTTGTATTCTCAACCTTTTCGCTTAATTAATATACAGAAATTTTAGCAAAGAAAAAAGGATTGCAAGTTGTACATGTGTACAAAAGATGTTTTTAAAGCCAGATAAACATACTTTGCTCAAAAAAGGAATAAAAAAGACAAGGAAAGCCTAGAACTCCGTCAAACAGAAGATCTGATGATTTGGCAAACCAAAAAATCATCAAAAAATAAATCGATACTTGACGCAGAAAGAAATCGATGATGTGGATATCATACCGTCTCACATAATCCACACAACCATCGAAATGGATAAATCTCTTGTAAATAAACAATCCAAAATTAAAGTATGTTTAACGCGCTCTCTCTCTTTCTCTTATTTGTTTTTAGGAATAGTCATTAAAAGAGATTAAATATTTTGGAATTTTTGGACAATGTTGATTGGTGAAGAACATTGCCGGAAACATCATAGTAGATGAACGTAGCTTGAGAGTGGCTGATGTGAATAGACATGAAACCTTGTCCGTCGTGATACAGTTTAAGTTCTTTTGGATCCCATGGCTGTATGTTTCCTCTCCATGCCTTTGATCCTCCTCCACTTGTAAGAAATTGAATCTCACTTCACCGATTCAAAAAATATGAATATTTAGTTTTGTTTTTAAAAGTAAACATGTAAACTCAACTAAATTCAAAGTAACTTTAAAAAAAAAAAGTAAATTCAAAATAACTGAATTTTTTTTTATAAACAAATTGGATTTCGTTTGATTTTAATTTCATACTAGAATGTAAACCAATATGAATAAACAAAATTTATTAATTTTTATATTTAATAAAAAATAGACTTCAGTTATAAAAATTTATTAATTTTTATATGAAACCAATGTTTTTTTGGGGTTAAAACCAATGGTTTTTAACTAACCTAAACAAATGAAAATATTTTTGGTTCTAATTTGACAATCTACTTTAAAGTAGAAAAATAAAAACTGAATTATATATGAACCAAACGGAAACCTAAAATATGTCTCCCTATATATTGAAAACTGGTATAATTAAAATTGATTTTTGTTTTTGTTTTTGACATCAATAAAAATTGATTAAAAGAAAATGTAAGTATAATTTTACCCGTCAGAACCAATGTGTTGCAAGCAATGATCATGCCCGTTTATGTACAAGTCCACTTTATTCTCCTTCAATAGTAAATAAAAGAATTACGACAAAAGTTAGCACTTATTTTATGAGAGAAAATATAATAATAATAATAATAATAATAATAATAATAATAACAATAATACTAATAATAATAATTAATTAACAGAATTATATAATGAATGATTATTAAACAACTAACCTCTAGAATTGAAATTAAACAAGAAAACAATTTACCTCTAGTATTGGAAGAAGTTGATCTACGAGCTCTTGGGTCACACCATGTTCACCTGCAGTTTTGATCCCGTGATGTCCCACGACAAATTTCCACGTCGCACGCGACCTCTTAAGTTCTATATCTAAATCCTAATATATTTCAATAACAAAAAACCCAAAACTATTATAAAATATCAAAATCAAGATGGATATTTCAAATTATTACTCTTTCTGAAACAAAATGTATTACATGTAAGAGGTTTGATATATATTTATTTCTGGGTAAGACGTTGCTCCAATCATAAGTGTGATTTTTTGGATCTGTGAAGTATTCATCTACAAATGGATTTGTATCCACGAAGAAAAACTCCACCATTCCTACAACCACCAAAATAAGTATCACTAATCAACAAAAACAACTAAATTTCGTGTAGTAGTATGTGATAGTATGTATTAAAAATTAGAGTATGTATAGATTTTTTTTTGTTTTTTTGTCATTTACAACTCATGCATGTTTTTTTGTCATTTACAACTCATGCATGCACATTATCACTAATCAACCATCAAATTATATGTTCCGGTCATATAAAAAGTTTACTCAAAATTACCAAATCAATATATTTTTGTTAACCTATATATATATATAATTATACATATATATCAACCTTGGGTAATTTATTATGCAATAGTATATTTAAAAATTCATTTTTTTTAGTCTGACAATAAATCTTTTGTGTATAATCCAACTTCTTAAATAAATAAAAACATTGAATATGGATTGAACATTCCTTATTAATTCAATATACTGGATGCATAAAAAACTAAAAATAAAATGTAACCTGAGCATAAGACAAAAGATCTGCGACAAAACCATCTCCAATCTTTTTGGGTGAGAACTTGACTTAGCTGTGCTGAAACATTTCCTCTGTAATCATGGTTCCCTAAAACTGCAATAACATTTGAATTTTTACCCCCACGCGTTAATTAATCATATATAACACAGTTAAGTATTAATCAAACATGTAATGAATTTCATAGAAGGAAGTAAAATTACCAGAATACCACTGTTTTTGGAGACTAGGATGAGTGTAGATATGAGAGAAAGAGGCTTCAAAAGAAGGATCATTGTCTCCTTTTAAACCGTCGTCATAGAAATTATCTCCTACTGATATCACAAAATCTATGTCTAGTTGCTCACCCACAATTCCCATCTGCCAATTTTTCAATTTTCAGGTTTTTTTTAATATAAAAATAAATTCTTAATAAGGTACATTTGAGTCTTTGACCTTGTCGAGATTCTTTAAAAGTTAATAATATATGGGTTCAATAATTTTTTTATTCGATTTAAGATATATATATTTTTAGAAGGTTCTTCTTACTTTATTTTGTTTGTCAAGCAAAAAGTCGTTTTAATTGGATATTGTTTGTAAATGTTAGTTTTATATTTTTGTTTAGTTTTATATTAAACTACACGTATATATGCGAGTTTATAATAAAATATTTTATAACCCATAAAAATATTAAAAATAAAATTAAATCATCCGTAAAAAATAAATAATATACAAAATTGAAACGAAGTTTCCGATGAAATAAATATATACATTTAAGGAAGAATTTGTTCGAGCAGATGCAATAAATAGTTTTGGAAATAATTATTGACTTTTGATTTTGTAGTATGTACTTGACATACTATCAAATTATTTATATAGATGTGAGAAATTAGAATTATTTTTCTTTTTGGATTAATAATCCATTGTTTAATTTCTTTAATTTAAATGAAAAACTAAGGAATATTTTTATCTAATGTATTAACTTGATAAAATAAATTTCCTTTTTGTTTAGTAATTTGATTTTTTATGATTAAGAACCAGTTATTAATTTTTTCGAATTTTAAGTTTTCTTTTTTTTATTAAACGGTTTTTAATCGATCTTAAATTTTTCTATTATTAATTTTTTTTTATTAACTTTGGCTTTTTAGAATATTTTTTTTTTTGTTTAATAACTTTACATTTTAGGTTTAGGAATCAATTATAAATTTTATACATGTTAAAATCTGATCGATTTATTTGACATATGTCGCGATCAAATTAATTAGTAACTTTGAAACATTTAGTTTTATATAATAAGATAATTGTAAATAAAGAAAAGTATAAAATGAACGAATGATTGAATCAAAATTTCAACTTCTTTCTTTCATCACCTAGGGAATATGCCTAGATGATGCGTATAAATTCGTCAATTACAGGAATATTTTCACGAATATTTTGATCAAGAATATGCTTTTTCAATCAAATCAATGTCCGTTGACACAAACAAAAAATAAAATAAAAATCAATGTCTATTACTCTATTTATTGCGTAGAATGAATGACTTCCTATCAGAAAGGTATGGACGCAAGTTACGCAACATACGAATAATATGCCACATGTTACATAATTTAATATCTTTTCTTATATAATTACGCGTTTCTTAAACCCAAAAAAAGAGAGATAGAAACAGATTAAATTAAGTTCACATTTCCACTAAAATCAAACCTAATTATTTGGGTGTTACATACAATTAGTTATATGTCTAACATAAAATAGTACATTTCTATCCTACAAACCAAACATCCCAAAACAATATTCATCAACAATATATCCTTTACTTTCGGTATCTCTTTGGTATTAAGAATTCTATTTTCTTAGATATCTAAATACTTCATTACTGAAGCATTTAGCTTTGTATTAGTGCCGTTACCGTATCATATCCGATATTTAAATTTGGTAGTGTACAAGGGTGAGTTGTTGTATATGATAAAAAAAAAAAATCCAAAGATTAAACCATAAAATTAATGTTAATTATTGTGTGTTTGCTGCCTTGGATAATATGTTTTTACACTGTTAAACATTAAAGTCATATTTGAAAGTGTAATGCTAACTGAGTTTAGACATGTGTCAGAACAGAACGTGACACAGCTGCTGGAACAGGATGTGACTCATCTACTGAAGCAGGACGTGGTACAACTTCTATGATAGATGAGACAAAATCACAAAGACCAAACTGATGCAGACACTGAACAGAGGGAGATTGTGCTACAGAGGCTGAATAGATTCGACATACATGGTATGACAGGTCATACAGAGATATTGGATAGAACATGATACAGCTGTAGGAATAGGACGTGTTACAGAAGCAGTTGTTGTATCAGTTGGAAGTAGCACACGAAGTGATACAAGGAAGCAGTACAGAGCAACTGATGACGTGGGGCTAAAGCGTGAGATGTGGGAACATGAGATGTTATATATGCTAGACAGAATCGATATACATGGTGTGGCAGTTCAGACATTAACATTGGAAAGAACTGACACAGTTGCTGAGGCAGTATTTGATGATGGCGCTTGTGGAGCAGTTACGGAATCAACGCTTTATGTAAGTGATGCTCAATGATCGACACATGATGGAAATACAATGTGGTGATCAAGGAGACTGCAGCTGGATGCATTCGAGGATGTATCAGGAGCTGAGTCAGAATGAGGTACATCAGAGGATGTATCAGACGTTGTACCAGGAGGCAAGAACTTGGCGTGGCGCAGAAGCTGACGTGGCAAGACGTGGCAAGTGAGTTGCTGAGCTGGACGAACTCGCTGGAATGTATATCTGGCGTTGATGCAGTTGCTGTACCAGTTTAAGAAGTAGTACAGGAACTAATACAGGGGTTTATTGAAAAGGCCCAGAAGCCCAAAATGATGAAGAAATCGTGTGGGCTCTTAGGGTTTCGACCCTAGCCATATAAATACCAAGAGACGGCCAGAGAAACAGGCGCGCGTCTAGGGTTTATTAGGAGAGGCACACAGGTGTGTGTGGCGTTGCCCCATCATACAGGATTTGTAGATCCGTTGGTGATGGTTGCTGGAGTACAAGCACATCTGTGAGATAGTGTTTGTATCGGTAGTAGCCGAGCGGTAGACTTTGTAGAGTTACCGTGTCCACAGTTCTTCCATCTAGAAAAGAATGATAGGCATCGTAGTGCTGTATATCATAGCAATTGTAATTGCAATCTTGTTCTAGTGGATTTGTTCTGGACTAGGTCCCGGGGATGTAGGAAAACCGAACCTCGTTAAAAAACTCTATGTGTTATTTACTTTATGCTCATACGTATGCTCAATCACATAGATCTAGCCACAAATGCGCTTACAATATTATGTTCAAAAAAAAAAACATTAAAGTCATATTTTGTTGTCAATCCAACCAAGCTATAAATCTTGAAAAGAAAAAAAAATCTTGAATACGTTATATGATTAATAAGCAATATTAGTTATTACCTGATGAGCAACGAGAGATTGATTAAACCCTCCTTCTCGTCCCCAATCTCCGACGACCAGAATATCCAAAGAGCCATCAGGTTTCGTCACCGGATGCTCCAACAGTTCAAGCTTCGACAAAGAACCATTGATGCAGATACATAGAAGCATCAAACGCACACTAAACATCAACAGACCCTTCTTCATCTTGATTCTTCTTAATTATTTTCTCTGGTCTAAGAAAAACCAGAATAACCAATGCATATATATAAGAGAGAGAGAGGAGTCTAGATGCCAATTAATATAGATGAATCCGTAAGGAAAATATGGTCCATAAATTATTGAAGATATTATATAATCATTTTACTATATATACGGACTTTGACCCAAAAAAAAAAGAAGTTAAGAAGACTTTACAACTTTTTCTTAAGTAATATTATTATTTTGTTTAAGGTGTGGGCCGTGCTGCGTGTTACTTACACGTTTAGGCCAGAGGGTTTATCTTCCTGATTTTTTTTTATATAATTGTCCATTTAAATAAAAAATATATGTATATCTTTCCCTATTTATGTCTAATATTAATATTTATGGGATATTTGATGCATAAATAATAATATTTATAAATTTTGTAATAAACTAGTAAGAGATCCAAATATTTTCGATTTTTTGGGTTTAAATCATAAACAATATATTAAGGATTTATTTCTTTATGTGAAACAAGCAAAATAATAATTTGTAATAATTACATATAGTGGAGTATTATACTAATGAATTATTCTAAGTACGTAATGTGGACACTTTAACCCAAAAAAACAGAAAAGCAATGTGCACACACGAGAACTATGCGTATCTTTATGACTTTATATATATATATATATATATATACAAATCATGCGTATATTTCAGCTTCGATCTCTTTTTTTTCTCGTCGGTTATTTTAATATATATAAAAGCATATAAAAATAAATTAAGGGACTGGAAAAGCATATAAAAAAGCATATGTCTACATATTAATTTCCCTTTCTAAAACCTTATGAACTGGAAAATAATTGCACAACATTATGTCACATAAAATGTCACCATTAATATAATAAACATTCGAATTACTAGTATAAATATTTTTTCCTCAACTTATTGTTTTTATCAGATTCGTCGACTAGATATCCGAATAAACCCCCTTTTTATAAGCGTTCCATCGATGCAAAACGCGACCATAACCATCGTAAAAAACGACGCGTAGTTCGGCTTCCGATATATAAACCGACATGAATCCTTGTCCATCGTAGTAAAACCTCATCTCTTGAGGGTCCCACTGAATCACATCTCCTTTCCACGCCTTGGACCCACCGCCACTTGTCATAAACTGTATTCCACTTATAAGACAACAATACACGCGTTGCCGTTTTTTTTCTCCCTTACGTTACAAATCCATAATGAGTTTCAATTATATTAATCACCTGTTGATGCTGCTTATGTGCTCCAAGCAATGATCATGCCCGTTTATATAGAGATCCACTTCATTAGCCTAATTTTCAAGAAAACCAATTAATTATTTTTCATATTTTGTTATTACATACAACATACTTTAATAATCTATATATAATAATAAAAATTTACCTCGAGGATAGGTAAAAGTTGTTTCTCAAGCTCTTTGGTAATGCCATGGTGACCTGCACTTCTGAGTGTATGGTGACCTACTACTATTTTCCATTTTGCCACTGATTCTTGCAATGCCACGTCGACATCCTATATTATTATACATGTACATCCCCAATGACTTAAAAATTTAATACTATTTTGTAAAATAATCGAAGAAAATTTTATATATAGTAACTACATCAACTTTTCTCTCTGATAGTCGTCAAATTTTAGATCGAAATATTGATTTTTAAATAGGTTGGTGACGTATAAACATCTATTGAAAAAAATATATATTACAATCAAATTTATAACAAACCTAGCTTATGATAGATCATAGAGTGTACAAATGTTGGAAAAAAAAAGATAGAGTAAACAAATTAGTACCGTTAAGAGATTGTTAAGATACTTGTTTCTTGGTAATACGCCTCTCCAATCATAAACATGGTCCTTTGGTTCAACAAAATATTTATCTACGAACGGTGTTGTGTCCACGAAGAAAATATCGACGATATCTACAAAAAAAAAGGTTTATTGAAGAAATTATTATATATATTTAAAAATGAAAATGATAATTACTTCTTTTTTTTTGGTTAATTTAACTACCGGCGTTAACAACGTAAGATCTTAAACAAATCCATCGACAGTCCAAATCCCTTAGCATGTGGCTGAGTTGCGCATCGACGTTACCTCTATAATCATGATTTCCCAATACTGCCAGATAAACAGAAAATAACGTATAAAAATGTATATATATATATATATATATATATATATATATATATATATATATATATATATATATATATATATATATATATATATATATATATATATATATATATATNTACCTTTTCATCACATCGACGTCCAAAAAAAAAAAAAGACATATATATATATATATATATATATATATATATATATATATATATATATATATAGTCAATACATTAGTAAAATAAATCAGAAACAACAAATTTTTGTGATATAATGGAAAAAAGAAAAAGATAATAACTCTTATTAAAAACAATTTTGTAGCAAAACAAATTTAAATGACAAAAACAATACACAAATATATGGAGCTTGTTAGCGACAACAAACTTGTCCATATTCACACCAAAAAATTAAAAAAAGTCTTCATTAATCAGAAACATTTACTTGTACGATCATAGAAGCAACGACGACTAAAATGAAGACGTGGAATTGTAAGAATTAATGGACAGCCTTAAATAAGTTCCACGTAACGTAAGTTACGTAGTGAATTCAGACAGCAACAAAAAAAAGTTACGTGGCGAGCTAAAGATTATATTCGTCTTCACGGCTCCTTTATTAACGTCCCCTTTCGGATGAAAAATGATGCCTCAAATATTATCATCCACTTATTAAATTATTAATATTATTCAGATATTATATCTGTTAAAACGACTCGAAACAACATTTTTTCATGTGATACTGATCAGCGCATTATTGTTATTACTAGGGATTGACCTCCGTGCTTCGCGCGGGCTTATTTTATATTCATGTTTTATAAATTTGTTTATATGCTATATTTTTAAAAAACAATTTTTTTTTAATTTTGAATTTTAGTTTAATAGTCGATTTTATGTTTATAGTTGCATTGTGTGTATCTGTATGTGTTTTGTTATTTCTCCTTATTAGTGTTTGTATATAACAACGGTTTTCTCTTAATTATGTTGTTAATTTATGTTGAAATATTGTTCTTTTTCATGTTTTTATATACTGTATTTGACTATTGTGTAATTCTAATTACAGTTATATATATATTCCTAAACTTTATTTTCTCCTTATTAGTGTTTTTCTGTTCCTAAACTTTGTTTTGCTGATTACATGGTATTTTTTTATCGTCTCTTTTTTTTTGAATTTTCGTTTAATAGTCATTTATGTTTATAGTTGTATTGTGTGTATGTGCGTGTGTTTATTTATTAGTGTTTGTATATGACAATGTGACTATTCATACTGAGGCCAATTATAACCTCATCATACCGCCTACACATTAACTGATTGAGTGCATGTACATATTTGAGTATTTAGAATTATATCTTTATGTACGTATAGTTTTAGATTGTTTAGAGTTACGATCTTTCTAATAGAGAATTTTTTCTAATGTTTGCGCCTTTATGCTAATATATATTTTGGTTCAAGTATTGCTTTCTTTGTGAAAGATCGCTGACAAAAGATCTGTGATTTTTTTTTTGTTCCCCATCCCCGAAGAACCTATCCTCTCTCGCTTATAAAAATCCAACCAATCCCATTCCCATATTTTTGGCGAATACTTATGCCAAAATTAGTTCATCAAACGGAGCAAAAATCCTATTATCAAGTGGTACTTCTCCTCTAAAATGCTATTTCTTGTTTTTAGAGGATTCTTGTTTTTAGAGGATATTTGCAGTATTCTATCTGATGATTTTTCTCCATTCTTGATTTTGAAGTTTCAAATGCTATTTTTTTTTTTTTGATCATTTTGATTGTGAAGAATGAATTGTTGGTTCTGTTACTTTTTTTTTCTTTTTTTCACTTGGTTTTGTTTTTTCATAAAATATCGAAGGTCATATTAATAGCACAACTAATTGTTAATTGAACCTCATATATTTATAATTGATAGATGATTTACGTTTTTCTATAACCAATTGTTAAATTTTTTTTATTTTGTTAATGATGACTTTTCTTTTTTCTTACAAGTTAATTTAGTTTATGAGAGTAATCTTCTAATTTTAATTTATTTCACTTTAATCTAAATATGTGGGGTCCATTAATAAATGATTATAGTGATGATGTGGATGGCTTAGAATGAGAGAAAACTCTCTCATTATATAATAGATTATTGGTTACTTCATAGCATGGTTAGTAATTTACTCAACGATGCATTTGACGTCAAGAAAACATAATATTGCACGCTTCTAATTTTATATTAGAATATATTAACATATGTATATTATTATTTTTTAACAACATAATATATACAGAAGCGGAGCCAAAAAAAAGTATTTTATGGGGGTCAATATTTAGTATATAGTAATATTAAATTTCTTAAATAAAATTGTATAATCAATATTAAATAAAGTAATATAATAAATATTATATGATTTTGTTTTAAATAAAATTTGATTTTTGAAACAAAATAAACAATTCGATATCACTATTAGTTATTTTTAATAGTGATTTAAAAAAAAATGTCTTTGTAAAGCACATAAATTGTAGTTATTTTTTTTTATAAAAAATACATATAGTCTTATGAATATATATTTTGTCTAAATTAAATTCTTTCAGGTAAGAGAATTATAAAAAAATTAATAGGAAGAAAAAGACAAATAATAATAAATAAACAAAACCTGAAGAAAAAAAAATCAAACAAGATGCAAAAAGAACGTTTGAACCTAAATTGAAGAAGGTCAAACTTACTTGCCTCAAACCAAATTATCTACCAAATATTAAATGTATATGTATGCAAACAAAATTTGTTAAAAGTCACATGGGTCCGTTGATCCTCCTCAATGTGAACTAGCATATGTATGCAAACAAAATTTGTTAAAAGTCACATGAGTCAATGTTTGATTTCATCGTTCTCGTCTCCTCACTTAATTCTCTTCATATCCATTCTAACATCACCATAAATAAGTACTTGAAATTAGCTTAATTACAAACAAGGAGTAAATTTTGAATTTGCTTGCATACAAACATAGTCAGACATACATAAATATACACACATATAGATACGTGTATATGTACCTGAAGAGCTACTTGGGACTGATTATAAGAACCTCTTCTTCCCCAGTCGCCGACGACGAGAAAACTGAGTGTACCATCGGATTTTAGTGGTTGGACCAACCGTGGTAGCTCCGCCGTGGAATTACAGACGAAAAACACGATAATTAAACAGAAAACAGAAAATATGAATCCTATGGGCTTATCTCTCAGGCTATCCATTGAGAGACTTTGAAAAAAAGGTAAATGGGTGATGGTGGATTTTTTTGTTGTGGCTTTGTGTATTTATTATATAGCTAGGCCTTATGTTGACAAGTTTTTTTTTTTCTTGTAAATGTATTAATTGTGAGTTGATTTATCTGTCGCTCATCATTTTTATTTTCATCATAAGAATACAAATCTTAACAATTTTGCTCTACTGTTTCAACTTTTAAAAATAAATTTCCATGACTCTTATAAAATATTTAAAATTATATAGCTAATTGATCTTTAAGCCAAATTCTAAAATGTTCTAAAAAATGTCACGGACAAGATTTAGACGGAGTTGTAAGAGCATGATTAATGGTGGAACTCACCATTGAGTCCTTAGCAATATTATATTATTAGTTTAGTAACTTTTTTGTAGTTAAGGATTTTATGCATAAACACTCCTCCAATGGTGAACCTTGCATTTGAGTCTTTAGCAATATTATAATAATATTTTTTAATTTATTTAATTTAATTTTAAATTAAACATACAACGTTTAATTTCGATTTCGCCCAAAAAATCGCCTAGAGCAAAGAACTAGGGTTTCGTTTCTCTGTCGTGTGCGAAATGACGGAGTTTCAGAGGAAAAATCATTCTCGGGGGAAACTCTCTCCATGAGCCAGAGTGTTTCAACTCAACAGAAAAAAAAAAACAACCAATGACAGACATCCACGTGGCTTGGACTCGGTCCGTAAAAAACCTTACCTAAGGGACAACTCTTACCATTTAATCATTTTCTCGGTTAATAAAANTAATTTTTTTTTTAATTTATCTTTATTTTAATATTTTATTCTAATTTAAAAAAAAAAAAAAATCGGATCCGGATATCCGACGGATATCTTAATTTCTGGGCGGATATCCGAAGTCCGGATATCCGGGAACAACGGATCCGGATAGTTAAAACTCGGATCCGGCGGATCCGGATCTGGATATCCGGATCCGGTCCACCCCTACTTTAGACAATGTTGACAAGAAAAAAAGGACTTTAGACAATTACGTGAAAATAATATAGACGACGTGGTATGTACTGCTCCACGTAGGTAACATTGTATATAAATAACGTTTTTAATAATTTGTTTTTCGAATTTTCTGTATACTGACTTTGTAATCTTAATTTGATATCAATGAAATTGTTTGCCGTAAAAAAAAAATAACGTTTTAAATCCCATATATATTTTTCCGTAATTTTTTTTTTTTTTGGTTAAAGGTTTCCGCAAAATCTCTAAAGCTGGGATTCAGTTTTTGGAGAATGTAAAAAAAAAGTCTGACTATAATTGCAAATTTACGAGGATTCAGTCATTCAGATAAAATTCTTTGTCATGATTTTCTATATAGTGTTTTATCACATGTTTTCATCCGCATATAAACTTTAATTTAAGGTTTATAACATTTTTTATTGGGAGGGGGGGAGGGAATTATTGGGAGGATTCCACTGTTATTCATTTAAGGTTTATAACATTCTTTATAAATCCATTGTTAATGGTTTGATGACTTTTAAATTCTAATCAAAATCCATTGTTATTAAAAAAATTAGATTTTAATGATTTCGTGATTTTGTTAAAATCTAGTGTTATTGGGATATAGATTCTTAACAATTTAACTCATAAAACATAACTTTCAAAATACTATGCATATCTCTTGGATTCTCAAAGTTTGTTATAATACAATTATTTTATGAATTTTTTAAATACACAAAACTCTTTATAAATTTAAAAAACTTCTACAATTCAACAAAACTCTATGCAAATTTGACAAATCTCTTAACTTTTAAAATCAACCAAACTCTATATAAATCCAACTTCCAATAATCCCTCATTTGTCGTTTTGGAGTGCACATACTAGCATGGAAATAATTTATTTTAGTGGAGGGACGTAACAATGACATCAATAGTTAGCCGTGTCTAATTGACTATTACAAGATTAAATGGACTTTAGACTAGGGGTGGGACATATTATCCGGGATCCGAGATCCGATCCGAAAAAACGGATATACGGAGGGGTCGGATCCGGATAGTAAAATCTCGGATCTGGATATCCTGATTTTAAGGTCCGCATATCCGGATATCCGGATCCGGTTCCTTTAAATATATTAAAATATTATTTTATTAATAAAATATTAAATATATTGAGATTTTATATATTAAAAATTTAAAAAAAAATTTAAAATTTTTTTAAAAAATATCATAATTTATTTATTTTCTTTAAAAATTATATATAATTTTTTTTTAAAATTTATCTTTATTTTAATATTTTATTCTAATTTAAAAAAAAAAAAATCGGATCCGGATCCGTATATCCAACGGATATCTTAATTTATGGGCGGATATCCGAAGTCCGGATATCCGGGAACAACGGATCCGGATCCGGATAGTTAAAACTCGGATCCGAATATCCGGATCCGGCCCACCCCTACAAAAAATTTAGACAATGTTGACAAGAAAAAAAGGACTTTAGACAATTACGTGAAAATAATATAGACGACGTGGCATGTACTGTTCCACGTAGGTAACATTGTATATAAATAACGTTTTTAATAATTTGTTTTTCGAATTTTCTGTATACTGACTTTGTAATCTTAATTTGATATCAATGAAATTGTTTGCCGTAAAAAAAAAATAACGTTTTAAATCCCATATATATTTTTCCGTAATTTTTTTTTTTTTTTGGTTAAAGGTTTCAGCAAAATCTCTAAAGCTGGGATTCAGTTTTTGGAAAATGTAAAAAAAAAGTCTGACTATAATTGCAAATTTACGAGGATTCAGTCATTCAGATAAAATTCTTTGTCATGATTTTCTATATAGTGTTTTCTCACATGTTTTCATCCGCATATAAACTTTAAAACTAGGTTTACTAGGTTTTCCTTAAGAATTGTTTTGAAAATTAATTTTAAAATTTTGGTTAAGTTAAAATTGGTTAACATATATATATATATTAACATCATACAACCAAAAATTTTAAAATGAGACTTTCAATTAAAGAATATAATATAAATTTAAAATGATTTAAATTATTCAAAACAAAATCTTTAAGACATAATCTTTTTTTTTTCCATCAACTCTTTCACCAAACTCTTATAATCTAGATTCTTAACTAGTTCACTTATTGATCTATAAAGCTAATTTCTACAATCACTTCCGGATATGTGACTCCAAGTCTCCAATAAACTTTTCACATAAACAAGTTACACAGAAGAAGTTAACTCGTAGAAGAAGATAAGATAATGAATCTAATTCAACTCTAATTCGCATCACTTAATGACTTTGAGTTTTGTGGTCGGTTCGCAAACTATTAAAAATTTAATTTTTTGTGTCTAACTCTTTATGAAAATAGTAAAATATTTTTCAAATATAGGTTTGATATATACTCAAATAAAAATATAACAAATTATATTTATTTTTCAAAGAAAAAATCATATTATTTAGTAAATTGAATATATCATCTATCTTTAAAACAAAAAAAAAACTAATATTTTGACTTACAAGACCCGATTTTATGACATTTAAAATTATAGTTTTAACTCGTCATGTGGCGAGATAACCCGTTTACTTAACCCATTCTGCAATAAATTAAAATATTATACGGGATAACCCGCAAAGAACTAAAATCTTGAAAGCACTAGCTCTAATATGCACCGCTTAATGACTCTAGATTTTGTGGTTAGTCCACGAACTGTTAAAAAAAAAAAAAATCTTGTGTCTAAGTCTTTATAAAAATAGTATAATATTTTTTAAATTTTATTTTGATACATACTCAAATAAAATATATTATAGTGAAAAATATTGCAAGATCTTGAATAAATTGTTTTTGAATATATATGGATTGAAAATAATTTAAAATATATAATTATTTTTTATATTGTAATTATTAAGTATATAGTAAATATCCTATTAAATGGGAAACACATATTTTCCATATTTTCTTTAATAATTTCAAAAAACAGTTATATTATTTCTTATTTCAAATATTTTTTGTTTTTTGTAATAACATAATATATAATAACTCCCTAAATAATAATATAGAGATATAATACTTTTCAACCTCGAGTTTATAGTCGGTTATTCCGTTACTCCTTAGAAGAAATACACTTTCGATGGATATTTGTCCATTTTGGGGAATTTAATTCGGGAGATTTTGTAATGACAGAGTTCCTAATATTTGGAAATCCCCTTGGATTTTATTAATTTTATAAGATAAAAAAATTATTTATCAGTGATGTATATATAATTTCCTCCACCATATGAAGTGTATGCCAAACGGAACCCATACCATTTTGTGCTGTCAGGATTTTCAATTATTAATGATCTCGTTGTTCATGTGGTGTTTTTTTTCTTAATAAAATCCAAAAGGCATGTGCTCAATTATTTTAGATTCTATACATGTTCGTTGTTCGATGATTCGATCTATCCGAAATCTATATGAGATTCTAGGCTTCGGAACAATCACGAGAAGACAGAAGTTTATCTTCTTTTTTTTAAAACATTAATTTATGATTTATTACAAATTATAAGAATTGTTACATTTATGATTTTATAACGAACAATTTTACCGTCTTATGAGCATCTATACCAAACGGTTATACATGCAATACGTTGAAAATCTCATGTAAATTTGTCTCAACTAATCTGCATAAATAATAAATCACACTATTTGAGAATCGAACCCCATATCTCCTGATGTAGGTTTATCTTTTTAAGTTTTTCCATTTTCTTAACCAAAATTGACATTAACTTAAATCTATTAAAATATGATGTCCATTTCCTTTGAACAATATATTTACTGTCAATACATTACTCTCTCGCAATTAAAGCTTTCCTTCACTTCTTGAGCCTTCGTATTTTTTTTTTTTTTTTTTTAACGTCTAGATTTTATTAATTTGATAGAGGTACAAAGTCAGCATGTAGCACATCAGTTATTACATTAGGAACATAAAAATAATAATGATAATCATTATCAAAAGGAATATCCTTTTTTGCTAACATATCAGCCGGTTTGTTGAGATTTCTGGGGATCCACTTGAATTTTATCTCTTCAAATCGAACCTTCCATTGACGTATTTCTCTGATCCAATTATACATACCAAATAACTTTTTCTTACCATTCATCAAAGCTTCCACTGTCTTATTATCTCCTTCAAATTCTATTTTTCGAAAACCTCTACATCAACATATTTTTTTTTTTTATTTTGTTTTATAACCGTAGTAAAAGTATATATCATTCGAACTGTCATTGCTACCAAAGTGATTGAATGATTTTATTTCCCCCCCAGAAAGTCAACGAATAATACTATAGTTACGAGATTCGTGATACAAATTTCTAAGTTTTTTTGTTTGTTTTTCCTTTTGGGTGTGTGTGTGTTCGTTCGCTGGTCGGTAAGAGCACTGACCCAAATACCGACGAAAAAGGCCAGCAATAAGCCAATAAGTATACTAACCTCGCAGTTATTGACAATTATCTCCAACTTAAGGGTGCTTGGTTTATTAAACTGAAACTAAAATATCGCCCCACCAAAAAAGATACAGGCCCATTCAAGGTCTTAACAATGTAACTGCTACGAAAGCCCCAATATCGGTCCATGATCTTGCCAATTTGGTTTTGTTATTTTAGCCTGCCGCTGTGATTAGCAATAAACTAGTTTTATATTATGAGTTAATTTTCTCTAGGTTGACAAAAAAAGAAGAGATATGTTTCTCTGAATTATAGTATTTTCCAGTTAAGTGATTTCTCGAGACCTAAAAATACCTTCTTCTTCTTTTTTGTTGGTTAGAGAAATACCTTTCTTAATTTAATTTTTTTCTAGGATAGGCCTAGGTTAGTAGGTTACATATTTAGTTTTAAAAAGTAATCCTACCTAAGAAGGGTTTATGGTCCCTAGCTATGGTCCCCAAATGTTAATGAATGTGTAGCGTCGTTAGCTTAACCACTAATAGCATTTTTAATGCAAACGTATTTAACTGTTTATCTCTATATAGTAACGTATTTTCTTATAATAATGAAGATATTAATAAATATCTCTCGTACAAAAGTAATGCAATATTGGTATATCTAGATATTTTTCACTGGACAAAAGAAGAAGAAGATATTTCTTATATCTATTTCTAAAGTATTCGCACCTTCACTCTAAATATCCTTTGGGCTATGTTATGAAAAAAAAACAAAAATCAAAATTCAATATTGGTTGGCATATGTATAATTATAATCGTGAATTAAAAATGAGTGTGTACTGTCACCGACCAGCCAATTATACCATTTCTTTCTACTTTTATGTATAAATAAATTGATCAAACGTTTCATAGCCATTGAGAATGTGATATAGTTTGTTTTCTCATTAATTATGAGTTTTTTCTTTGGTTAAAGCTCCTTAATTAATCATGAGTTTTTGACACTATCAACTAATTTTTCTATCGATATTCAACTTGTATCTATCCTTCCGATTGGAAACAATGTGAAATGACAAATCCCATAAATAAATAAATAAAAAGATAGCGAATAAAATGATATACTCACTAAAAAGAATAAAATAGCTAGAAATTCACAAAATGACATTTTTAGAATTTTTTATTATTAAATAATGAAACGATCGACATAAATTGTGAGTACGTAAACTTTTATAATTAATAAAAAATGTAATTTGCAGAAGAATAAAAAATATTTGCGGTGTAAAAAATGCAATACTTCGTTTTTTCATCTATTCGTATAATTGCCTATCGTTTATCTTAATATTTTTATGTTGGCAAAATAAAAACAAATATATTTCTTATTCTTATATAACAGGAATTCTATATTTCTTATTCTTATATAACAGGAATTCCCGTACGACTGAGATATTTCTCATCTGATATGATACTCTCAGTCCATGTTTTAAAAGAAAATACCAAAAGAGGAATCTTTGACCTTAGAATAGAAGCACAACAATTCCTATGTCTTTAACTGAAATCCCACTTTCTTGGAATCTCGATTGTCAAGACTCAAGGGCGGATTTTAAACCTATATACTGTATTTGCTTCGATTATAAAATTCTGTGGAAGCTAGTTAATTAACCTTCCCAAAACAAAAATTCTAAGCTACCATTATAGGTTTATAATCTAATCACAATAAATACATTAGAGTTTATTTATTAATCTCAACCCACGAAAATAATGGACAATTTGTCCGCTTGTAACCAAAACATTAAAAAAATGAAGCGTGTCTTTATAATGTTATAGACTTATAGTATATAAAAGGACGACATATATATGCACTCTCAATAATCGTAAAAAAATACCACAAGAAACATTTTTTTAAAAAAATACTACAAGAAACATAGAAACACTAAAAAATACATACAAGTCAATTAAGTTTGCTAAATTTATTTTACTTTTACGATAATTAATCTGCTCAAATATATCTGTAAATTTTTTTTTTTTGGATGAATGTTAAATTATATTCAAACCCGAAAAAATAACGCTTTTTACATTTTACATGCAAACTTTTAAATAAAGAACAACTTTAGAAGAAGCACTTAAACACAATAATCACGAACAACACATCCGTTCTTCAATCCACCGGTCTTGATGCAAACCACAATTGCATTCCATCCTCATATCGCGCGAACATCTCCTTGCATTCTTATGGAGTTGAAACGGTTTTGGACTCATATATCAATAAGCTTTATCAACTTTAATGCCGATTGTGGGGAGAAACCATGACGACGATTATTTCGTTATCTCCACAACGTATAAATTGTCATTTGTTTTTGTTCTCTGTCTATTATCTTCTATCTATCAATATGACAATATATATTATATGAAACTCATCTACAATCTCCTGTTCCGAGCGTTGGTATCCTAATTTGGTGTCGAACATTCACCACGTGATGTTGTTAATCTCATTCAAAACAATTTTTTTGTGGGATTTCCTTAAAAATACGGGCATGTGAGCATATCAGAATTATCACATATTCCTCTCATGATAATACGAAAAATCCTTGTTGGGAGTAAAATCGTTTTTCCTCATGATGATCCGAATACTATGTTGAAACGTGTTTGAGCACGTCTCCCACAAATCAATTTGTATCGGAGAGGTTCGGAGATTTTCTGTTAAGATAGAGTCGGTTGCGTTCTGGTCGGCAAATGAGGAGGAAGAGATGATTTATAGCTGTGCCCGGAGGGCTGCCTACGTACCCCGGGTTGGGGATCAAGCCATTCGTAGTTCGTTGTTGGCGCGGAGAAGACGCCGCGGTTGATACGTTGTTTGAGCTCGTTAGGTCGGCGGTGAACGTGTGGTGACGAGCTCGGGTAGGTCGGTTGATGTTGCTTGGCATGCAAGATATTTGTTGTGCATGTTCTCTTCGGGGATGTGATCATGAAATCTTCTCCTCGTGGTCATGAAGTCTTTGGCCAAAGTCATATCCCTTCTCCTTGTCGTTACACGCCATGCTCGTCGTTATGTTTGGTGAGGTCGGTGGTTTAGCTCGGAGCTCGGTACGTCGTGAGAGCTCGGGTCGGTTGGTTTGAGTGAGCTCGGCGTGGATGCCGTGAGAGCTCGGTCATCTTTTGGTGGTGAGAGGAAGATGGTGACGTGAGGTCGGCGAGGTGTGCACCGAGTTCGGCGTGGTGAGCTCGTCTTGGTCGCGATCGTGAGTGAGCTCGGTACGTGACTATGATGTCCATGCATATTATTTATCATACAAGTTACCATTCTTCTCTTTGTTGTTGTCGTTATGCACACCATGCTCTCGGTGAGCTCGTTCTCTCATGAGTTCGGCATGCACGTCACATTTTCTCCTCTAGTCGCGGTGGTCTTCACGCTCAGCAAATGAGCTCGGTTCTCTTCGTGATCGTGAGGCCGATCAATGAGCTCGTGCTCGTGAGGTCGTGTTGGGTGAGCTCGGCGTTGAGTGAGCTCGGTGGTGGGCATCATGTGTGGGCTCGGTGGAACGAGGTCGGGATGGTGATGTTTGATCGGAGGTCGGGACGGTGATGTTTGATCGGAGGTCGGTAGTGAGCAAGGTGGTGAGCTCGGAGCTCGGCGGTGAGCTCGGCGGGAGCCATCTTTGGTGAGCTCGGCACGTCTTCAAGCTCGGCACGTTCTTTGAACATGGTTCGTCTCTGCGAGCTCATGATTTCTTTCTCGTGGTTGTGAGTAAGCTCATGAACTCTTTCTTGATCGGGAGCTCGGTTGATATTGATTGGGCCAAGATCTGGGCTTCAAAATTATGGTGTTAAATGGGCCAAATATTACGCAAGCCCAAAGAAAGAAGATCTCATCTTCTTCTCTCGTTGCAGGTCGGCGTTAATGGCGGCGGTGATGGCAGGTCTCCGGCAAGCTCGAACGGTGAACTCGGCGATGATGGCAGGTCTCCGGCAAGCTCGAACGGTGAACTCGGCGATGAGCTCGTCTCCTTCTTCCCGAGAGAGGTCGTTCTGGTATAATAGACCTTCCCCAGAACCAACAATGATGCACGACAGAGAAGAGGAAGGGAGAGAGATGATGAAGCGGCGGAGAAGCTGGGTCACGGTAAGGAGAAAGATGGCGAGGAGGCTGGGATGGATCGCGACAAAGAGGGAGAAGAAGAAGATAGCAACGGCGAAGGAAAAAAAGAAGGAGAAAAAATAATGAAGGAAGCAAGGGAGAGAACGCCGTTTCTTTTAGAGAGAGAGAGACAGACAGACTTCCCTTCCTTTTGTTCATTTACCCTTATTTATAGAGAAATATGGGGGTGTGTCTAGGTCAAAGTTGATGGGCTTTTACTTTAGAATGGACCAAAAATGGGGGTGGGCTAATCCCCACACCTACATACTAGAGAGCAAACGAACATGCACAAGACAACAAACGATCGATAGTCTTTTAGGAAATCGTAGTGATGATTTCATAGTCAATTATTATACAATTTGATTAATGAAGTGGTGGTGGTGGTGAAAGAGTTTACTCTGAATGTTTTTGGCAAAGTTCGAATATTCTCATTGTGATTTTTGACCACTCGTACATATTTTCAATGGTAAGATCAAAACACAAATTTTTATGGGTTCATTTCATGAAATTAATTTGGATTTCATCAGTTTGGAATTTTTTTCTGGTTAACAATTTTTTTTTAATGTAATCGGATCCTTTGTAAGCTATGTACTCAGTATATATAGATAAGCCGAGTTGCTTAGTTATTAGATTCCCTTCCCAAATCAAAAGGATGAGGTCGTATTCGTAATTATAAATTTTATCTTTAAAGTTAATTTGCTTGCGTTAGAGTATAGCGTTGAATGCTTCGTATGGTTGCAATTTTAATGCATCACTGTAATGCTCGTTTCAACACGCATTAGATATAACCATCGGCGATCGTCACTTATACGTCCTACAGCGCGCCAAAACGTCATTAGTGCTCATTCGATGAGTAATGATTACTCTGCAACCCTATATGCGATCCCTCATATGAAACATTAATTGCACATTTAGTCGGGAATCGGGATGAAGCAAAGTGTTGTCTAGAGACCAATTTGCCTATTTGTTGTCATGGTGCATGTAACCTAATGCCTTAGAGCATGTCCATCAAAGGTTTTTTAACAATTTTAGGCACAGTTTCATAGGCAAATTTATTAAAAAATAAATCAGAAAATTGATTTATGCTAACAACCGCTCCTTAGCTAAGAGTTATAAGAGACCGTCTCTTAAGCAGACGTGGCAGCATTTGGTTGGAGGAATTTTTTTTTTTCCATTTTTTATTTCTCGACCAAACAACGATTGTCGTCCCTTCTTAATCGCCTCCGCCGCTAAGACTCTGGGGAGACGGAGCAGCTTCCGATTGCTGATGCTGAGTCGATTCCGGCTGATTCCGGCGTCTACGCTGTCTACGATATATAAGAGCGACGAGCTTCAGTTCGTCGGAATATCGCGGAACATCGCCGCGAGTGAACGTTGCATGTTAACAAATTTGATTATTTTTCTAACTCAATATAACTTGATCATCTTGCATGGTTATCATATTTTTGATAAAATATTAATAGATCATTGATTATGATCCATCTGTAAAATATTACTTCGGTACGTCATCAGCAAAAAAAAAAACTAATTTTTGTCTTTTTGAATTATGTAGTTGCTATATATATGAAACTGATGTTGATTAAAATGCATTTAGTGAAACTTGGACTACTATTAAATTACTAACACCGATCAATATAACGATGATTACAATATTAAATTCGTCAGTTTTTCTGGACAACCCAATACAAAATATGTGAAGATGTGTGTGTTTGAAGTGTTGTTGTACCAATTGAGAAGTAGTACAGGAAGTGTTACAAGCGATACAGGAAGTGCTACAGGCGATCAAATCGTGGACATTGGATGAATTGGAGCCAGCGTGGGCTGGAGTAAACTTCTAGAATATTCTAGAGACGTGCCAAGAGGGGTATATGAGCTGGATAAAGAAGATATTATAGTTTTGGAGTGTTTCCATAATCTTAGGAGAAGATATTGGAAAAAGAGAATATTTCCTAAAAGATTTGGAGATATCTTAAATAAAGGAAATATGCTATATTGAAGAACTTGGAGTGCAAGTTGGAGGATATATAGAGCAAGGTCGTGGCCCTTTGATATTGGGGAGAGAGCTTGAGAGAAAAACAAAAGCAAAAGGTTTTTTGTTGGTGTGACATCGTCTGTGTCAGTGAGTGAATCAAAGTCTAGGCTTGGGAGAGTTTAGCTCAGGGTTAGGTTATCCTGAAGAGTTCATGTTATAGAATAGAGCGGTATTTCAAGAGGTTGATCTACGCGTTTGCAATTGTGTTGTAATTGCTTTCTTATTCTAGTGAATTCGAATACTGGACGTGGTCCCGGGGAGTAGGAAACGAACCTCGTTAAAAAACTCTGTGTCTCTTTATTTCCTGCACTTTATTTGTGCCTCACCTACACTTACAATTGGTATCAGAGCGGGTTCTCGATAGAGATTTAGTCTTGTTTCGGGTAGATCTAAGGTGAGGATCAAAAGTAGTACAGGAAGTAGGACATAGTTTGAAATCGGGGTTGATGGAGTCCTATCATGAAGGTACGTCTATGACGAGACCACCACGACTTGATTCTTCTAATTATGGGAATTGGAAGGTTCGTATGCAAGCGTTCATTAGTGGTCTTGATGAAGATTGTTGGAATTCGATTGAGATTGGTTGGAATCCTCCTATGATGACTGATGATAAGGGAGTTGAAGTTCCTAAGCCGAGAGATCACTGGAGTGCTACAGAGAAGAAGGCATCAAGTTGTAATTCTAAGGCCAAGACTGCGATTTACAATGCAATTGATGCAAACTACTTCAAGCTGATTTCTCAGTGTGCATCAGCTCAGAAGGCATGGAAGACATTGGAGAACATGTTTGAAGGTACTACAAGTGTCAAGAGAACTAAGATGGATATGTTAGCATCTAAGTTTGAGAATCTAAGGATGGATGATGGGGAAACCGTGGCTCAATTTAGTGCTAAGCTGTGTGACATATCTAATGAGTCATTCGCTCTTGGAAAGCAGTACAAGGACAAAAAGCTTGTGAAGAAACTGAAGAGATCGCTTCCATCAAAGTTTGAGTCAAAAATCTCTGCAGTTAAAGAAGCTCATAATCTGGATGAGATGGCTTTTGATGAATTTGTTGGGATACTTCAGGCTTTTGAGTTGAGCAAATCATATGAAGACAAATGTCAGAAGAAGGATGTTGATGTTGGAGTTGCTCTAAAGGTTTCATCTTCTGAAGATCCTATGGCGATGCTGTCAAGAAAATTTGCTAAGTATTTGAAGCAGAAGGGAAACAAAACGGAGAAAGGAAAGGAGTTTGGCAAGTCATCATCGAAGATAAAATGCTACGAGTGCCAAGGCTTTGGACATGTTCGCTCTGAATGTGCAAACTTGCAAAAGAAGAAGAAGATCAATGATTCTGGTACTGATTCAGATGATGGTGAAAACCTTAAGAATTTCGTGGCATTTACAACCTTTGAATCTGAGCCTGCAACAAAACCTGTAGCAGAATCTGCATCTGCAACAGAATCTGCATCTGTAGCAGAATCTGCATCTGCAGCAGAATCTGCGTCTGCAACAGGATCTGCATCTGCAACAAGGTCTGCAATTGGAAGTGACAATGATGAAAGTGATGACGATGCTGGAAGTGTCGATGATAAAGAGTTTGCTGAGAGTTACAAAGCGTTGTATGAGCATTGGTGTAAACTGGTTGAGGAGAATTCGGCGTTGACTAAGAAGAATGTCAAGTTAGAAGCTCAAGTGGCTGAGGTACAAAAGTATGCAACAGAGAAAGAAGAAGAAGCTCAGCAAGCTAGAGTTCAACTTGAAGAAACACAAAAAGGTTTGAGGATGTTGAATAATGGCACGAATCAGTTGGATCATCTTCTTAGCATTGGGAAAAGTGATCGATATGGTCTTGGATTTAAAGGGAAATCTTCAAAAGTTGATTGTGCTTTTGTGTCTGGTGGAAAAATGAAGGCTGCAGCGACATCTGCTACAGAAGCTGCAACTGCTACAGAAGCTGCAACTGCTACAGAGAAGGCAGCTGGTACAAAAACTGCTGCAGCGCCTGCAAAAAGGAAAATTCCAGAAGTACATAGTGCACCTCGACGAATTTTTCGACCTGTGTGTCATCACTGTGGAGTTGTTGGGCATATTAGGCCAAAATGTTTGAGATTATTGAGGGAGAATAATCGAATGGAGCAAGCTAATGGTGTGAGATTTCATGGTCCAACATGTTATCATTGTGGGGTTGTTGGACATGTTCAACGTAACTGTTCCAGGTTTGTTCAATGGGCTTTTTGGACTCGGAAAGATAATCATTACAGAGATGGTGCAGTAGGAGTTTATCCTCAATTTGGAAGGAGACGGTTCTTCCATTAGTTTTTGACCATGATGTGACTCAAGCAGGGGGAGAATGGGTGTTGCTAGTGTTGTTGTGTTACTAGTGATGAAGCTTTTGAAGCTAAGAGAGCTTGAGTTCACATACATAGTCAAAAAGGGGGAGAATGAAGATGTGTGTGTTTGAAGTGTTGTTGTACCAATTGAGAAGCAGTACAGGAAGTGCTACAAGCGATACAGGAAGTGCTACAGGCGATCAAATCGTGGACATTGGATGAATTGGAGCCAGCGTGGGCTGGAGTAAACTTCTAGAATATTCTAGAGACGTGCCAAGAGGGGTATATGAGCTGGATAAAGAAGATATTATAGTTTTGGAGTGTTTCCATAATCTTAGGAGAAGATATTGGAAAAAGAGAATATTTCCTAAAAGATTTGGAGATATCTTAAATAAAGGAAATATGCTATATTGAAGAACTTGGAGTGCAAGTTGGAGGATATATAGAGCAAGGTCGTGGCCCTTTGATATTGGGGAGAGAGCTTGAGAGAAAAACAAAGGCAAAAGGTTTTTTGTTGGTGTGACATCGTCTGTGTCAGTGAGTGAATCAAAGTCTAGGCTTGAGAGAGTTTAGCTCAGGGTTAGGTTATCCTGAAGAGTTCATGTTATAGAATAGAGCGGTATTTCAAGAGGTTGATCTACGCGTTTGCAATTGTGTTGTAATTGCTTTCTTATTCTAGTGAATTCGAATACTGGACGTGGTTCCGGGGAGTAGGAAACGAACCTCGTTAAAAAATTCTGTGTCTCTTTATTTCCTGCACTTTATTTGTGTCTCACCTACACTTACAATATGTTCTTATGGGTATTGTGTGTACACACGCATATATATATAATAGTTTTCGTGGAGTCGGAAAAGGTTGGATTCAATTGGACATATGTGGGTTATTTCTAGGCAGCACAGCACTATCAAGTGCAAGTTCCATACCCACATCTATGCTTTTCATGCAACTTGCTCCATATTAAGATACACTGATACATTTCTTGGTCAAATTTAGGATAATTCTAAAACTTACAATCGTTAAACAAATACTTCAGTGAGCCAGTGACCGACAGTAAATTTTAGATAGAAAATTTGATCCCCATTAATTACAAACACTGTAACGATTCTTAGTTTTATGATTATGAGTCTTGATTCGATATTTTGTTAGACAAATTAAATCTATATTAAAACTCAATTGTATACCCTAATTAATATAGATAAAATTTCTACACTATATATATGTTTATTTTGTAAAACTACCACTACAAGAAAACAGGGGTATTTCCGACGGAAATTCCGACGGCCATAATTCCGTCGGAAATTTCCGACGGATTTCCGACGGCTTTCCGACGAACTTTTNGGTATTTTTGGTGAAGAAAAATCTAGAGAATAGTATTTTTGAAAATTCGCTTTGATATATTGATAATAAGCTCCATTTGAATTCTAATCTAGTTCACTAATTTTCATATTTTCTAATTTTATCGAAATATTAAATTTAATTTTATTTAAATATATTATTTTTGTATTTTTGCTTAAATTAAAAATAAATAAAAGCGGGTTTCGACATTGCTAATTTTATTAATAAAACTTTAGATTAAAATTGGAAAAAAATAAAATTATGTTTATTTAGGAAAAATGTAATTTTAGAATGGCGAATATCTTGTGAAACCATCAAACCAATGTAAGTAGTATCAATTTTCACTATCACAAAATATATCAGAATTAAAATATTGTTGGAAATAAATTATTAATTATACAAGTTACGTACTAATCCCTCTGGCCGGTTAGTACACATACATTGCATAATTTATTGTTGTTGTTCTTTATAGGTTGGGTTAGATACTATTGCAGTGTCATATGCTTTCGATATAATATGATTTCTAATTCATAATATATAATTTGAGGGACCCAATAAAAGACCCACAAATTAAAACTGATGGTATGGCTTACAAGTTACAACAGATTACCCATGCATGTAATGTCATCACTAGCAATTGTTGGTGGATTAATTAGCTGCTCAGAATTATAAGCTCAAGCTAATGCATGTCGAGATTAATGTATATCATCAAACAAACTAAAGTAAGCCTAAGAATAAAAATATGTAGTCGTCCACCGTGATTAGACCAACCAAAAAAGTGACGATATTTAATCTCACTGCTATAAGAAAGTTTGACATAAACGATAAGATTCAAAGACCAAAATAGTAGAATTCTATAATAAGAGGAAAATATTACTATTTTCTTTTGTGCACACTACGTTGCCAGCCAATTTTTGTCTTTTGTCATTTCAATTAAGTATATCTTCATTTAAATCTTTGTATGCGAATATGCGATGATTATATAAAAAAAAACAAAAGTTGGACGACCCTCCTCGTTATTCAAAAATCAAAATAAGAAAAAAAATTAATCGTTTTCAGTGTTTAATTTAAGTTAATACAATTCAGGACAAAATTTGGATTGGTTTAAAATTAATTTGTTTGGGATTCAAATTACGTATACAATGTAATCAATGTGGTTTGACGTCTAACTAGTCCAACAACCAGTAATAATTACTGACCAATCATCTACCTTTATTCTTTGGAGTTTTTTAAAAAGCTTAATAATATCGACTGACTAATTATTAACAGCATTACTATATATGATAATAAAAAGTAAATAATATAATAGTCATCGCCCACGTCAGATTTTCACCTCTTTCTCTCCGGCTTTGCATGGCTCTTTCTTTCTCCTTATCTCCCTCCCTTACCTCTTATACTTCCTCTACAATTCCATTGCTAAATCTCTCTCTCTCTCTCTCTCTCTCTCTCTNTCTCTCTCTCTCTCTCTCTCTCTCTCTCTCTCTCTCTCTCTCTCTCTCTCTCTGTCTGATCTTTATCTGTCTATCTTTCTCTCTAAGAATGCTTGGAAGCTATAGAGAAGTGAGTATTTCGTAATTTCGATCTATATATCGGATCAACCAGAGAAAATAAATATGTTTGAATAAGTTATTGTTATTCTTTTACCAAAGAAAAAATATTATTGTTATTCACTCTTTTTGTTGTTTTTGTTTTTAATTCGCTCTTTATCATTAGTAATATACAAATCACTCTATGGTATTAAGGTTATGTGGCCAAGACTTGTGGCCAACAAGATCCTAAGGAAGAGCGTCGGGAGCAACAACTTCGTCGCCGACTTCCCACCGGACACCGATCAGAAGCTTCTAGAAGCTTCTGGATTAGCCGATGAACGACCTTCTTTCGGTTCTAAATCAATTTTTTTCAACCAACGAAAAACCACTCATCTCAACTACAAGTAATACATATCTATCTATAACTTTATAAATGTACCCTTGTTCACTTTTTTCTTTTATAAAAATCTTACGATCATAGCATATAGCATATATATTTGCATACATGTATATCTATATATGTAAACGGTGCATGAAAACAGTTATCTGTATTTGTTTTATTTAAGAACCGTGAATCTCCCAATACCAATTTATTTGTATAACTATATACACTTTTTTTTTTCATACCCAAAAAAAAACTATACACTTTTCTTGCGTTGCACGGAATTTAAACCTATATCCGAATACACTAAACCAGTAAAGCTAAATCATGAATTCGACTCAAGTCTGATGTTCTAGGGTAATCTTAATTTGGTCCCTTTGTGTTCCATGAATTAATAAATAACGTTTGACCATTTTTTAACATTGCAATTTTTTAAAAAAATGTTTTTAGGGTTTTTGTAAGCACATGGAACGTCGGTGGTATCGTACCGGACGATGGGCTTGACATGGAAGATCTATTGGAAACACATAAAACACCGTGCGACATATACGTGCTAGGGTGATTGATAAACACTACAATAAAACTAAATTTATACTGCTACAATCTATATGTATATCGTTATCTATATTAATATGTAAAAATTTAATTTGAACCGAAATCTAGGTTTCAAGAGGTTGTGCCTCTTCGAGCTTCGAATGTTTTGGGATCAGATAACAACAAGGTCTCTGCAAAATGGAACTCTTTGATAAGAGAGGCTTTGAACAAGAGAGTAGCAGAACCTCTCCAAGATAAAGACTCGTCGGAATCAAAGGGCATTAACGGCATTTCACATGATTTCAGATGTATCATAAGTAAACAGATGGTCGGAATCTTGATCACCGTTTGGGTCCGAGGTGATCTCTGGCCGTACATCCGACATCCTAGCGTTTCATGCGTTGGATGCGGCGTCATGGGTTGCTTAGGAAACAAGGTAACTAATACTTAAATTTTACTATATTTTTAATAAAACAAAATCTCACTGAATATATATATATAAATATATATATATATATACATACTGATGTATGTGTTGACTGTTAATATCAAATGATTACGTTTGATTTGTATTCATATATGATTATTTTAATTTGTGGTTAAAATTGAACATATATATAGTATTTTCTTAAAACATAAATTTAGCATATAGTTATATATATCATGCATGTTTAATTAGTCTAGTATTGTCACTGTGTTATAAGTTGACTTTGTTAAGTCTAAAACTTAGCGAGTTGTTTATGAGGGGAAAATATATGTAATACATTTTTATTTTTTATGTATATAAGTAATATTATGTTTTATATCTAATAGTGAAACGCCAACATAAACAAAATTTCCATTTTTTAAAAAATGTTCTGTTTGTCTGAATATCATACTTACACCATATATTTGGAACAGTTAGATGTTTAATTTAATCAGAGTTTTTACATTTTCTTGATCAATAGGGATCGGTATCGGTTAGATTTCAACTGCACGAAACAAGCTTCTGTTTCGTTTGCAGCCATCTAGCTTCCGGTGGCCGTGATCGAGATGGACGGCACAGAAACTCCGACGTCAACGAGATCTTAGCAAGATCGAATTTTCCTCGAGGCACATCTCTAGATTTACCCAAAAAGATTCTTGATCACGAGTAAGCTTATATAATATTCATAATATTAGTATCTTAAAAAGACTTCAAAGGCATTTCAAAACACTTGGTTTATATTTTTGTGTAAAATATAATTTTCCAACTTGTTAGTAATTAATTAAAAGCTTAAGGTCATACTATAATTAATATAATCTAAACAAGTTGACCGGTTAAATTTAAATAAGACTTATTGTGAATAAAGGGCAAGTTTGGTAAGTACTTGTTAAGAAATTATCAACTTGTGGTATTTGTTATTTGTATGATATGATTAATTAAGTGGGTTTTGTTTTGTCTTTGTTGGATCAAATTATACAGTCGAGTGGTTTTTCTTGGAGATTTGAATTATCGAATTTCGTTACCCGAGGATAAGACAAGATTATTGGTGGAAAGAAAAGAATGGAACGTCTTACTTGAAAATGATCAGGTAATATAGATGTACTTTAACAAATTTCATTTTTTTTGTCCCCATATTGAAAGTTGTAAACNACGTCTTACTTGAAAATGATCAGGTAATATAGATGTACTTTAACAAATTTCATTTTTTTGTCCCCATATTGAAAGTTGTAAACACGTTAATTTATAAAATATTTTTTTTTTACATTAAATTAAGCTAAGGATGGAGATCTTGAACGGCCAAATTTTTAAAGGTTGGCAAGAAGGAATTGTCAAATTTGCTCCGACATATAAATATATTCCAAATTCGGATTTATATTATGGATGCATTACATACAAAGACGAAAAGAAACGAGCTCCTGCATGGTAAGTAACGTATATAATATATATGTTAGTTCATATATTTTTTCCTTATAGAAGGTTTTTTCTAATCACATACATATATATATAAATATAATAGGTGTGATCGAATAATATGGTACGGAAATGGACTGAAGCAAAATCAATATACAAGAGGAGAAGCGAAGATATCTGATCATAGACCTGTCAAAGCAATTTTCACCACAGAAGTTGCAGTTTTACAGCGTGGTAAAAAGATTCGTAATTTATTTTTCTCGGACAGGTTTGAAGACAGAATTGCCGGATATAATGAAATAGATTCGAAATCGTGGATATCTACGTAATTTTATTATTAATCTGGTCGAAATCTAGTCGTTGTTCATATTTAATACACCCAAATAGATTATATGCCAAAAAAGAAGAAGCTTATACTCTTTTTTAGCATCTTGTAATAAGAGAATATATTATAGATGATTTGTGAAATATATTTGATTTAATATGCAATTTTGGCGAAAAGTGACAGTTGTACTTGTATGGTAAAATTTTATTCATAAATTACAAAGTATATCGAGTTCTTTCAGTATAATATAGTAATAAATAAATATGTTTATGCAGTTTAACAACTATATGGTCCGCGGTTATATGTTTTCTTAATAGTCTAGCAATTCTGAGACAAAATACAGATTAATCTTGAATTTGTATAACGTAAAAGTTTTTTTTTTGTATTTAAAATATCAACCGTGGTTAAAGAAAAAACTACCAATGAATTCACAAATAGTAAAACTTGATTTTTAATTGCTCCCTTGTTTTTTATTTCTTTTTTGCCAAGGAAGTATGTTTTTAGATTTTGCCTCTGTAAGATCTAACACTTCATTTTATATGATATTAACATTCATAGCAAAAAAAAAAACTTGATTTTTCATCTTCACCACTAAAACGAATTCTAAACCACAGAAAATCACGACCATCCATTTGGTTCGAAATCATTTTCTATATTATTTATAAATATAACCAAATTAAGTTATATGGAGGCTGACTAAGAGTTCCCATGCAATAACATACATAAGTGACTAAGACGTAAAACCATTATAAAACTTGCCAATGATATACTAATATCTTAAAAATGAAATCAATAGAAGAAAATTGATTTTAATGATGTATATTACTGGTGAATCTGTTTTCTTGTTACTTAGGGATCATGCAACTAAGGCTAATGAACAAGCCATATGGTTGGTTACTTTGGCAGTTGGCATTATGTGTGGAGTGGAGGCCATGGAGCATGAACAATTGGGCATTTGTATAATAATATGAGACTAACAATCATATTTTATTTTCTTATTTTTCTTTTCACAAAACAAAGAGATATGGTTTGGTTAATTATAATTGCAAGTGGTTTTAGTAAATGCATATGAGTTGTTGTCGTGTGTCTTCCAAAATTATAGTTGTTGGAAATATGATAATATCAAATAGTATATGAATATTGAGTGAATTTGTTTAGTATATAAATGAGAAAAATACAAAAAAGCCAAATATCTCATTACCAATAAATAAATAAATGGATCCATATTTTTTTGTTCTCGCTAATCCATAAATCTTCACTTGCAAGTTGCAAAAAAAAACTTGGGATTATGAATATGAATTGTAGGTTGGGCCTATTTAACGTAATGGGCTAAAACTCAGCCCAGAATCTTATCGAGAGTTATGATATATAAAGAAAGGAAAATTTTCGGGCTCTCGAGTTTCGGCGCCATTGAAACGTTCAAAATTTTCACCGAAAGCTCTAAAATCAGATAGAGATGTCTACAGAGATCGCTCATCTGCGACGGAGGCTTGTCGAATTCCTGATTCAATCTACTACTGTGAGTTGATCGTCTTCTCGATCGGTATCTATTAGGTTTGTTCACTTTAATTCGTCTCTCCTGATTTTGATATTTTTGGATCTGGTCTTGGCGATGAAAGCAACTCAGACTTCCTCCGGTTGTTAAATACTCAGCTCTATCGCTCTTTTTCGATCGATTTCGTCCGTCAGTAGTCAGGTAATGCGATTATCCTCCTCGGATGTTTCCTGATTTTAGTTTTGTTTTTGATGAAATCGGTAAACAAATCTCGGTCTAATTGATTCTGATGGGTTTAGTTGTGAATCATCAGTGCTTGGTTTCTGAAAATTGATGGATTATACGATGTAAATCTGAGGATCATTTCACTGTAGTTACGAGATTTCCTTTTTTTTGTTGTTTTTTTTTGGATGATCACACAGTTTTGCAGTTTATGTGATTATATGGATTCGAGATAGAATATGGGGAAAGCTTTATTCTACCAATAGTCATCATGTCTTGTTTGTGATCCTTTTTGGTTTGTAGCTTTTTACAGAAAAAGAAAGCACAACATTGGCTACTGAAACCATTGACAGAAAGCAATCTGCAGCTATTTGTATTAATCTCCATATGGATCTCATGCAAAGTGTGTCTACTTCTTACTTCTGCTAGTGTGTTTTTTTGTGTGCTGCTCTTCTCTTCTATGTTACCTAGAGAACTGAGTTGTTGTTTCTGCAGATGCACTGTTCCCGTGGCTTATCGGTTCAAAGCCTGAAATCCTTGGGTGATAAGATGATTACAGACCAACTCTTCACGGTTCGGGATTTCCTGGAAGCAGTAAGCTAGTCTTGAAAATCTTAAAATTGTGATTGAAATGTGTTTGATGCTTTGATTGTGTCATTGAGTTAAGATGCTCTTTTGCAGGAACTAGTTTTTCTGAAGGTAACCATTGTACATTTGGGAGTGTTGTTTACGCTATAGAAGTCCAATCAGAATTATTGTCTGTCTTCCTAATATGAGAAGCAGGTTTTGAGATTTGAGATTGGCACTTTAAATATAGCTTATACACTGCTTGAAGACCTTTTTATTCATTTCAAGTAAGTTGTTTTAGTATCTGACTTCTTCAAGCTCCTAATTCGAATTTCAAAAGTTGACTGATATTGTGCTAGTCGTGTTCTTAGTATCTAATTCCCAAACCATATTGTCTTCTACTAGAGAAGTTGCAAAGGTTGGAGAATCGTTGAACTTTGAAGCATGTATGGATATGATGGATCTTCTTTACGAGAAGGAGGAGACATCCGTTCTTTATCATTCTTCAACATCTTTGGCTGCTTCCATTTTGGTTACTTAATCTCTCTCCATTACCCTCTGTGATTCCTTAATTGATACAATTATTTCCATGAAACTAAATTGTGGTCTTATCTTGACCACAGGTCTCTTCTTACATAATAACCGTGCCTAAACAGCAGTGGGAGTTTCCTATTCTCCCATGGGGTAAGCATTCATCTTTCAGCTCCTTCCATCAAAACCATTTTATAATTAGAATTATCAATGATAGATTTATATTAATCAAGTCATAGGATATTGAACTAGTTAGAAACAGGTTATCGCATATAGGATCAATAAGGCCCAATGTTCTCCTTTTTGACCACTCTACATTTCAACATCATGCAAAAGAAGAATACATTGTTGTTCCCACTTCAAAAGTCTTCTTCATCTTTCCCCTTAGACCTGGACATTGTATGTTCCTCAACTTAATAAGGGTTATAATTATGATTATATGAGCCATCAAGGTTGACTTATTGAGGTCTGACCACCGGCCATATACGGTTTACGGACCAATCAAATCTTTGTGGTCCTTCACAGTTTGCTAAACCTAACAGATCTCCGGTCCGGGCCACTCAAATATTGTACCGGACCGTATAGATATAGAGTCAGTAATACTAGTAGAAGTCACTAGTCAATCGTCAGCATTTCCTTTTTCCCATTGAAAAACCAACCCTCATTTTCATGGAATTCTAGCTGTAATACACTCACACACACACACAAAAGAAAGAGAGAGGAAAAGTCTATTTTTTTTATTTATGTCAAAGGGTCCCTCTCCAAAATGTATTCTTCTTCATTTAAGGAGTCTACACTACATTGTCTGAGAATTTTTTTTTCCTCTGTATACCCTTTTCCAGTTTTCACATTTCATGGTAAGTTTGGTAACAAACAGGATTTCTTTCAACAATACCAAATTCTAGAAGAGATAGTTTATGTCTAAGTCTTTCACCTACTCGTTTTTAATATACACATGTACATATCCATGTGGTCTGAGTCTTTACTATAAAGTTAAAAATGTTAGGCCTATCTTATTTTTAGGGACCATTGCAGAAACTAGAAAGAAGTAGGGTGAGGTTTCTAAGGTTAGGAGAGGGTAGGCAGTAGACATAGTTTTAATGTTTTATACTGCTTTTGTGTTACATGGCTTTTATATTATATCTATTGATGACTATAATAGATAAGGCAACAAAAATTTAATACTTGCAGGCAATGATGATCCAAACTCTTATGATAGTAGGGATATATGATTTTGTTATTCATTAATATTATAGGACCCTACTTCGACCTACCATTTTCATTACAAGTTAATTACAAAAAAAAAACCATTTTTATCAAGGTGTTGTGAAATTCAATTACTTTTGAACATCTGCAATAAATAAAAACCTTTCATTGAGTTTATAAGTTAGTGACAGTGTTAGGGTTTTAGGTTTTGGAATATTGATAACAAAATTATCTATGCTCACAACAAATTTTAAAAATATTTCATTTCCATATACTCTTCTAAAAGAGTCTTTCATTTTCGTCCCGATTATTATATTATTTTTAGACATATTTGCAAAAATATATATTTAATTTAAATTTTATAAGTTTTTTTTAATATTTTAGGTTTTGTTTTGTTTTTTGTTTTTAGTGGACAAATGACAAAAATACCCCCTCTTTGTCTTGTACCGTCTACAAATGTACGCATCGTATTGTACATGAGCTAAATTGTCATGTACATTACATAAAATGCTACTTTCTAATAACAATTTGGAAAAATTATATTAAACTAATAAAACTTAAATAAATTGTCAAATTTTGCCAAACATCTATATTTTTTATTTTGTTATGTTTCTTGCTTAAAGTCGGATTCTTCGTTTTTTTTTGGGGAGGGTTATACATAAAATAACAAAAAATGTACCAAATACGTTTGTTGAGTTATGAGTAGTTTCCAAGGAGTCTCTTTAGAAACATTTTTATATGATTATGAAATTGTTTTTGGCAGTTAAAATGGTGACAAATAAGGAAGAAAAGGAAGTGGCGGAGCTTGTTGGATACATACTTGCTCATGTCCTTTACTCTCACCCTTCCTGACTGTTTAAACCCTACAGGTACACGCATCTTTGCTTCCTTCTTATCTACTTCTTTTGTTATGCACAAATGAAAATGAAAATTAAAATGAAAATGAAAATTAAAATAAAGTGCGTATATATATATGAAGATATAAGGACATGTAGGGTCTCTATATATATAACACACAGACATACGCATCAGATCGGCATTCTTCCTACTTTTAAAATTTAATTTTCTTATATAAATTCCACCTACGTTTTGGTCCAAAATTTTGACCTTTTATATTGTGGAATAGTAGAATAGAGCAAAAATTATTAACCGGAATAAAACTTTCATTGAAAAAACTGTAGAATGAAAAAAAGAAGAGATGGAATAACATAAATACAATTTGAAACTACTAATCAAAAACAAATTTTATATATAGTAATAGTCCAATAGAACTAGAGATGATTGGGTTCATAGATAAAAAGAAAGGGAAACTAGGGATATATGTTAGATAAGTTTCTATGAACCGTGTATTTTGTTACGTTATAAGAAATTCGTATAGATAGATCGATCGATATACATAAATCATAATACATGTGGATCTATGCTATGCTTTGCGATGCGACATACCAGGCATTTGATTTACTGGATCCACTTCAAACCATCTATAAATAATTAAGTTTCACCTACATAAATGTGCTACTTTATTATATCTCCTAAATGATATTGGTACTTTAACTCTGAATATTTGTCCTTACTGTACCACATTAGGTTTTGTCTTCTCCAAATATCCTCGAATAATTAGTGTCACTATTTAACTGTTAAATCTCCCCAACATAAAAGACAAATAACTAATGTTGACAAAAGAAAAGACAACAAAATGTGAAAATAAAGAGAGAAGTAACTGATTTCACTTGGCATTTATAGTTTTTTTGTTTGTAAGCTTTCTCTAGAGGAATACTAACTTCACAGTAATATTACTATCACGCAAAAGTGAGCTGTGCTATAACAAAACTTCTGAATAAAATAACTATTTGACATTTTCCAATCTGGATACTTTTTGAATTTAGTATTTATTTGATTTTCAAATAACCAATAATTTAGGAGTGTTGAGTTGTGAATTGGGTGTGCCACATTGATTATCAAATCCAACCACTAGATAAGTACATGATTAGATGGAATGATTAGACACTTAATCCCAGTGGCATCCTAAGGAGCTAGGCACATTATTATAGTTATTTAATACCTCTTTTTACAGAATTAAATCTCATTAATTTTGTTTTGATAAATAATTCCTTTTGCCTCTATTTCATGATATAATTATTATATAACTAATTAAGTACGTTTCTTTTTATGATGGGAATTTTTAAAAGTGATAATGTTTCTTCATAATCGTATCACCAGCACGACGTTGACTTTTAATATTCAGTCTCCCACACATGCGGGATTAAATTGGGCGATACAGAAAAGAAAAAAAAACAAATGTTTTCGTAAAGATTGTTAGTTTATGTTGTTTTATCAAGTCACCCAAATTTTATTATTGGGAGACGTATATGTTAACTACTCCCATTATTATTAAATATACTTAATGATATAAGAGAATGCTTCATGAATTTAATTTAAATTAATGCGAATAGGTCTTAAGGTTATTCTATAATATGCGTGGCCGTATTAAAGATCTTATAACCCCACCAAAGTTGAACCGATTCTACTTGTCTTTCCCTGCCCAACCACCTTAAATGTTTTAATTTTTATTGTTTTTATCATTTTATGTTAGGACTAGGAGTTTATGTGCCATCTTTAAAAAAAAAAAACTAAAGCAAACAGATAAATCACATATTTCATAAACCGGATATTTGTATTCATATATATCAAACAAAAACAAAAAATTATAGACACCAAGTAAAAAATGTGTTGACAGTTTTTTTTTTATAGCAGTTCTCAAAAACTTTATTGGTTAGAACTATGTTATGTGTTATCTGAAATTTCAATTTTGATATTTATTTTAATGTGCTCTCTTTTTTCATATGTAAGTAGATTACATTCTAACCATAAAAAAAAACTAATGGTTGAACAAAAAATTACCGTTGAATATGTAAGATCTAGTGACACTAAATAATAAATTTATAAATTATTAAAGTTGATCATACTTGTCTATATATAAATAAATTCGGTAAAACAAATCAAATATATAAATATGTATAATGATATCAGCTTGATTAGTTGGTATGGAGAGCAATAATAATGTTTGGATGCGAATGGGATACTAACAAAAGTTGCTGAATCAAATTTTAAAAAGAGACTTCTACTTTCTTGATGAAACTGGTGGAGGAGAAGGGTGGCAATGAGTGACCACCCTTTTGATTAGACCAAATTAGCATATTTCTTGTTATCAAAGGGGTACGTATAATATCATTATCATCTTTAATTAATCAGAGTTCAATAGTTTATACACTGAGACAATAAAAGACTTGTCCTCCTCATTTATAGTAGTATCTTTTTCTATTCATGATAATTGTTTGGTTGTTATAAGGTTTATGCAAATAGCCTAGTTAATAACATTTTTTATCAAGACATTATTTATGACGCAAATATAATTAGTTCAACAATTAACAAAAATTATCTAAAGTATGTAATATAATTAGCTCAACAATTAACATATGCACATATTTTTTATGCATTGTCCTCAAAATTAGTCGTTTAGGCCATCTGCATCGGGGATGTCTAAGTGAGACACCCTTTAATAAAAAAAAGAAAAAGTGAGGAGAGAGAGCAACATGAGTGTCTCGTACGAGACACTCCTAACAAAACCTGAGACATTCGAGAGCTTACGTGGCAGGTTGGTATTGGTTCACGGTGTCTCACCGATGCAGATGGTCTTAGATTTCTAGATGTCCATATAGACGGTCAAAATCAATTGAATATTGTGGTTTTTGCAAAATCTAGGAAAAATCTAATGAACAGAAAAATCAATAATTTTTGAGTTAGACTAAAACAAATAATACTGATAACAAATCTTTGATAGGTGTTAGACCCTCTCCAATAGATTATAGAGTCTTAAACATTTTTAGACATTGCTTTTATGCATGCAATTATATAATTTCGTGGAGCTTCATTTGACATCACATATTGTCTACCTACTAAAGGCATCTCCAACCCCACTCCATTTTCTATTCCAAACTCCATTTTGGAGTAAATTTCTTTCCAACCCCACTCCATTTTCCACTCCAAAATGGAGTTTCTCCATATTCAACTCCATATTTGGAGTAACTCCATATTCTACTGCATTATGGAGTTGGACTTTTTTAATTACAAATTGATCCTTTAAATATTAAATATTTTATATTTTTTATTAATTTAGCAATGTATTTGTCGTACATATTATCAACTATCAACATATATGCATGTGACACTATTCGTATTTTTTTTATGTCATAATTATTTAAACACTAAAATTTTTATTTAAAAATATTGCAAAGTAAAATAAACTTAATAACAAATGTTGAAATTAAAGATAAGCAACATAAAAAAATTTAACACAACAAATACGATAAATTTAATATTCCCCTAAACCGCTTCCTGGTCTACCAATATCACTAAAAAATTGTCCAAACGAAGTTGATGGAGGAGGAATTTGTTGAGCATTCCGCTTTTGTAAATTTTTGGCTTGTTCACCCTGAATATATGCACGAATATTTGGATCCGTTATGGAATCCATTTCATAAAATAACATTTTGTTTTCCATCTTACTTTCAAAGCATAGTTCTTATGTTGAATCTCCAAATGGTCTTGTCTTTGTGCGTTTGTCTTCTTTAATTGCTCCAAAAGCTGTTTATTTCCTTCTTCAAAAGTTTTGATAAATGATGTTGTTTGATCAACAAGTTTTCTTTTCATTTTGGATTTCTTGATCCCACTTGATCGTGAAGAGGGAGATCCACCATTAAGCTCGTCGCTATTATCGATGTTTAGAAAAAATTTAGTGTCGGTGATGTTTAATGATATTATGTAATTTTCTTTATTTAATAAGTATTAAATTTTATTAAATTCATAATTTATAAAAAATTTGCAAAAAATGGGTTAATTTGTAATTTTTAGAAATAAAAGACATTATTAATAAAATTAATAAAATACAAAAAGAATCTATTTAGAATATTCTTTTTTGGAGTAAAAAATGGAGTTATACATTGGAGCAAAACACAATTCCATTTTGGAGTTACTCAATTTTAGAGTAAAAAATAGAGATATACGTTGGAGATGGTCTAGCGACCCGAATTTTCTTATAAACACATATATTCGAAAGAACAATAGATAAATAGATATTCAGTAAAAGAATAGTGTATTTTTTTTTAACAGAAAACAAAATTGTAGCGTAAAGTTTACACACTTCACCGTCAAAAACACAGCTACTTATGTCAGTGACTCTTCTTCTATCACCACTACATGACAAAAAATACTAACACACTTTCTCATAACACGCGTGACTCTCCACCTTCAGTTTTAATTGGAACGTATTCTCCACGCGCTGTTATAAGGTCACGCGCTTATCGTCAATTTAACGTATTTTTCCGTGAAAGAGAATAATATATAATAAATATGTCGAATAATAATATTATTATACAGTAAAATTTGATTAAAAAAGAAGCTCATTATTGTGTGTTTTTTTTGTTTTTGTTTTTGGTTTTGTCTCTGTTGCTACCTGTTTCTTTCTCTCTGTTCATTCCGTTTTTTTAGCCTAAATCAGCAAGTTATTATCTTTGTTCTCTACTTTGCTCTGTGTATTCTTTTTTTCTTTCCCCTTGTGCAAAGTAATGAGTGCTTTGTATAATGTTTATCTCATCTTGAAGCTTCAGATCTGATTCTTGTTTCTGTTTTCCTCTTCTTCAATTAAGCACCATTTTTGTGGAACCAAAAAGCTTTTTGCTTTGCTTCAAGAGTCTAATTTTGGAGTAATTAAGAGTGAGGAAAAAATGCTGGAAATTGGAAGTTCCAATTCCCTCTTTTTCCGTACGAATACTACTTGTAATAATCTTCTCCGAGAGCTTCAGGTTTGTTCTTCTTCCTCTTTTTTTTTCTTTCTTTCTGTTCTTTTAATTTGCTATTTTCTAGGGAATTTAGGCTTGATGATGACGGTTTATGGAAAACAAATCACTGTTTTGTTTTACTTCCAAAAGTTAAAGGATGATTTCTTTTGGTCATAATGAGTTTTAAGAGAGACAATTTAACTGAATTAGTCTTTTGTTGTCATTATCTTTTTTTCTCTAGGTCAAAGGGTTCCTGTGAATTTTGACTAAACATGCTTCTGGGTTTCTTTATTTTTAGTCACCATCCTTCCTGCTTATATCTCAATTTATGGAAATTTCTTTACTTTTTGTTTTCTGTTTGTCTACATGTAACTGTTGATGTTGTTTGGTAACAATTTTCATTCACGAGCTCGTGTAGTCGAAATTCTCTGCTTCTTGTGTTGTTATTGAGGCTAATTTCATGAGTTAAATGGCTCTTTTGTTTGTGTATGAAACAGCAAATATGGGTTGAAATTGGTGAGAATGAGGCTGAGAAAGACAAGATGCTGATGGAATTGGAGAGAGAATGTCTTCAAATCTATCAAAGAAAAGTTGACGAGGCTGCAAATTCTAAGGCACGGCTACATCAGTCTGTTGCAGCTATAGAAGCTGAAGTTGCTTCTCTAATGGCTGCTCTTGGAGTGTTAAACATCAACTCACCGGTACAAGCCATCTTCATGCTAGATGATTTAGATTGTGTGTTAAAGCTTCCAACTATTATTGCTCATTCTAATTGATCTTTCCCAAAAAAAATTGTGTGTTTTCTTGCATTTTGATGCTCAGATAAAAGTGGATAAAGGCTCAAAATCATTGAAAGAAAAGCTAGCGGCTGTGACCCCTCTAGTCGAAGACTTGAGAATTCAAAAAGAGGAGAGAATGAAGCAGTTTTCCGATATAAAGGCGCAAATTGAGAAGATCAGTGGGGAAATCTCAGGATACAGTGACCATCTCAGCAAGACCATGATCAGTTCCTTGACTCTGGAAGAACAAGACTTGACTCTGAGGAAACTTAACGAGTATCAAACACATCTCCGCACGCTACAAAAGGAAAAGGTGAGTTCTTATCACGTATCTGTAACAGCAACGAACAACACATCTCCGTCAAGTTTCTTACAAACCTGCTTATGTTCTCTTTTCATGCAGTCTGATCGCCTCAACAAGGTCTTGGGTTATGTCAACGAGGTGCACACACTGTGCGGTGTTCTGGGAGTTGACTTTAACCAAACAGTTTGTGAGGTTCATCCGAGCTTGCATAGGACAGACCACGAGCAATCTACAAACATTAGTGATAGCACATTGGAGGGACTAGAGCAAATGATTCAAAAGCTAAAAACTGAGAGAAGAGCTCGATTTCAAAAGGTAGCTTCTACATATATACATATTTGCACATTATTTATTCTTCTATTTATATTCATTCACTGATTTGTCATTTTTTTGGGTTTCCATAATTGCTTCCGATTTGCAGCTGAAGGATGTAGTGGCTTCACTTTTCGAGCTATGGAATCTAATGGACACACCGCATGAAGAGAGAACTAAATATGGAAGAGTTACTTATGTTGTAAGATCATCTGAATCTAATATCACTGAGCCGGGCACCCTTTCCACTGAGACAATTGAACAGGTTTTGTAGAATCGCTTATATTATTCCACATTCATGTCTTTGATCTCATCCCAGGTCTGAGTTTTTGTTTTTGCCTTTACAATAGGTGTCTGATGAAGTGGACTGTCTCAGTAAGCTAAAAGCTAGCAAAATGAAGGAGCTTGTGATGAAACGAAGGTCCGAGTTAGAGGATCTTTGTAGACTAACTCACATTCAACCTGATACAAGCACTTCAGCCGAGAAATCAAGTGCATTGATAGATTCTGGTAAATGTGATTGAACTTGTGGTCTTGAATAGTTGGTTTACTTGCCAAATCCATTTGTTTAAGCCAAACTTCCCTGTGTTTCTTCAGGATTAGTGGACCCTTCAGAGCTTCTTGCAAATATCGAAGCGCAGATAAACAAAATTAAAGACGAAGCACAGAGCCGTAAAGATATCATGGACAGGATTGATCGTTGGCTCTCCGCATGTGAAGAGGAAAATTGGTTGGAAGAATATAACCTGGTATGAGAAGCTTAAAGCTTGAAACCCACAAAAGAAAAATGGATTCTTTGAAGGATGTAATCTAAAGATTTGTTCGTTGGTTTCAGGATGAGAACCGGTATAGCGCTGGAAGAGGTGGACATGTAAACCTCAAGCGTGCAGAACGAGCCCGGGTTACAATCAATAAGATCCCAGGTACTTTCCACCTTTCTCATTTTACTAGTTTTCGAAGATTAAATCGACTAGATAATCGATCTTATTCCTTTGTTTGTTGTTTTCCGCAGCAATGGTTGACAGTCTTATCAAGAAAACGGTAGCTTGGGAAGACGAAACGCAGAAGTCATTTCTATATGATGGTGTAAGTTAACACTAGAAAAAATAAAAGCAGAGAGACATTAACACAGCCAAAAGTCTTTTCTCTGATTCTTGTGACTACTTTCTATAGGTTCGATTGGTTAACATACTAGAAGACTATAAACTGACAAGGAAACAACAGGAAGAGGAAAAGAAAAGATACCGGGTTTGTAAAAAAAGCTGTCTTACAACTCTTGATATATTGAAAATCGCTCTCTCGTTTAAAAACAAGTTCTATATCTTTGTGCAGGATCAAAAGAAGAGGCAGGATCTCCTACTAACCCAAAGGGAATCCATTTACGGATCAAAACCGAGTCCAAGAAGAAGCAGCAGCTTCAGAAAGCCCAACGGTTACAGCATTAGCAATGGGAATGGTTCAGTACCTCCTACGCCTCGCAGAAGCTCTGTTGGGACAACAACTCCTGACCTTCTTCTGACCCCGAGATCTTACTCGGGTCATCATCGCCAAAACGGATATTTCAAAGAAGTTAGGAGACTCACTTCTACTCCCTTCAACTTTGTGGCTATACAAAAGGAAGATACGGTTTCTACGACCTACACATCGATTTATAGCTCTGAGCCAGACTCGCCTCTCCAAGGCTGACTTTGACTCTCTTTTGCAGCGGTAAGAGAAAAGATCAAAACTTATAAAAAAAATCAAATAATTAGCATAACCTGCCCTTATTGTAGAATTTTCAACTTTGTTTATGCAGAGATTGATGTTAGAAGTTGGATCTGTGGTGCAGTATTTGTGAAGTAATCTTAATAATGATGTTATGGTAAAAAAGAAGGAAGTGAAGAAGATGCAGACTTGTGAATACAGAAGGTGACTTGACTTTTAGGAGATATGGAGAGACAAGAGTATAAAATAAGACTGAATCTGTTATTCTTTAGAGGTTAAAAGTTTTTTCTTATCTTCAGTGAGAAATGCTACTTTTTGTGAAATAGATGGTCGTGTGAAAGTGTGTATCGTCTTTGTTGTGTGTACGTATTTGTGTATATATATACGTATTTGTTTTGAGATGTGAAGCTGTATTTTTTGTAGTGCTTTTAAAACTGAATCATTGCTTTTAAAACTGAACCATCTATACTTATATACTATTAAAACATAAACAAACATAAACATTTTTGGAATCTGTTTTCAAATCCCTTTTATTTTTTTATATAAATTAAATTTTGTGTCAAACATGTACTAAACATGTTGTCAAACATTTATTAAATCTATTATAAATTTAAAAATTACAAATTAAATATATTTGAATCAATAACATTTAAATTAGTTTTTATTTCTCATTTTATATTTTATATATTACAAAAAACTTTATATTCGACGCGCGCGTGGGTCGTGAATCTAGTTGTTTTTATTGTTTTTAAAACGAATATGTGAACCAACTTTGTAATTTGTATCCCGTTCTTACTTCTTAGTCTTATTAGGCGAAAGCAAAAATTTCACTATCACTTTTTTTTCAAAAGGTGTGCTTTGTAAATTCATGGCAAGTGATTGAATATTCAAAAGTATCGGTCTAAATTCAAAAGAGATTTTACAAATATTTTTATTTTTTGGAAAAATGTAGAGTTTAAATCATCTATGGTTCGCAAATAATTTATGAGGGATTTGTTAGAGCATCTTTGAAACAAGTCCAATGCAATGCCAACAAGTCTAATGAAATGTCAACAAGTCCATATGTTTATGATTTTCTTGCAAGTAAATTAGTATTAATATGCTTGTTTGAGCAACTCTCATTCTTCCTCTTTTATGATATCAATTTAAGAATATGTGATCTTGATTGTTCTCAAATTAGTCTTTCCCTTTTTTTTACTTTTACTTTGCATTTAGATAAAAACTCTTATAAGTTATCTTATATTTTAATAAGCTCTTATGAACAAGAACCTACTTGCTTGTTTGTAAATCTTCCCTGAACGTCTCAAGAAGTAGTATAGTTGACATAACTAGGTCTTTTGGACTAGAGGAGAATATGTAGTTTCTTCTCTTTCTCTTCATGTATCCCATACATATCTGAAACATGCCCGGTTCCGAGGGTGTGCAGGTATGCATAGGGCCCACATTTTTTTTTTTTTAAGAGCCAATTTTTTTTTTAAAAGCTCAATTTTTTTTCGTAGAGCCAAATTTTTTTTGGAACATGGCCCATATTTTTATTGAGCCGCCCCTGATCTGAAACGACAAAGTTTCAAAAGAAGATGTATGGGTAGCTTAAACAAAAGCTTGATGAATAGCATCGACACTCACAATCATGTATAATATTGTGGATAGAGAACATATCCAGATTTCAACCGTTGCTCATCTTGCATATGGTGACCATTTCTCCTTTAAACAGCCACGATCATATTTTGAAATGCATGGGCCATTAGAATAAGATTAGATTGAAAAATGTCAGGCCTGTCAAGCCCAAAGCTCAAATTTTAACATTTCGGCCACGCATCATCATCACACACACGAAATTAAAAGTTATAACATTTTATAAGTTGTTAACCGAATCTGACCGTCCGGTTATCACCAGATAATAATATAAAAAGTATACCGAAACTTTGGTACTACATAAACGATCTACGTTAAACCCAACAGAAACTAAAATCAAATCGCCGGCGAAAAAGCACTCTCCGAGATCCGCCACCGTGAAAACATCTCCAAAAAAAACCGATCGATTAATATCTCAACTCAGAGGTTTGATTTTTCACGGCTCGAACTCGTGAACTTGCTGAAGAACTCGGTAGATTGTGACATTAGATCTCCGAGTTGAGGTTTCGTCATCAAGAGATCGAAGAGTCGATGTCGAAATCATAGATCTCGTGAAGAAATTGTTGTTCCCTTCGACGAACGAGTTGTGTCTCTTCCGTACGTTACGTACATGACGTGGCGGTGGATAAACCGGAGTTTCGCAGCTGGCTCTGTGTTTAACCCAATCCGGTTTCGATTTCCCCGTTGAATTCTTCACGATTGAAATTGATTTTAGTTAAACGAGATTAGTGTGTTATTTCTTGAAATGGTTTTTTTTTTGTATTTCGAACCAAACTTACGTGGATGAGAGAGGATGTGATTGGTACGGGACATTTAACCGGACGATCTTCTTCTTCCGGTTCAACCGGATGCTCAACAGGACAAAATTCTACGTCGAATTGATTGTTTTCTTCGTCGTATTCCATCATCACTGTCTCCTCCACACTCTCTGTTTTGCCCTAATGAAATCAAAGAAAACGAGAGAAAATTAGAGCAAAGGTTTTTTTTTTTTGCAGTTTTCGTAAAGTGAATTAAATCAAAGGGTTTCGGTCAAAATTAGGAAGTAAAAAAGGAGGGAAAAAAAAAACTCACTGAGGAATGGAAGTCCATGAGCTTCGTGAAGATGAAGGAGATGAGAGAGGAATGTGAATGTGAATGTGAGAGAGTTTGTGTGTTTTAAAAGGGTTAACAAAAAAAAAGAGAAAGTGAGGAGGTAAAAATAATTAAATAAAAGTCGGTTTCGCATGAAAAGGAGGGATTTTTAACCCCACAGTGAAAAAAGATGTGAGGCAGAAAAAGATTCCTTAACCTCCCACTATTTTTCTTTGCTTTTTTTTTTTTGAGGTCCATTTTCATATAATCCAAATGGGTGAGAAAATATATATATATTTTAGCGATTACTCCAAAACATGAAATGTGTAATTGGAATGTATAAAAGGTAATAGTGTTTAAGAAAAGAGGTAAAACAAAAAAAACTAAAGTTATTACATATTATAATTTAAACAATTACTAAACATATATTTTCGTTACAGTCATTATACATGTGACAAAAATAAAATGAGTTCTAGCATATACGATTAATTTATGAAAATATAGTTTGTATAATATCACTTTTTAAAAACTGAAAAAATAAGTAACACTTTATGTATTGTACATGCGTTGATTTTTTAATCGTACTCATGTACAATACTGTACGAATCAGCGGTATACAATACACGGACGGACCAATAACAAACAAGGACAAATCGTCTTTTCAATAGAGAAAATGTTATCTATATTTTCAGAATTCAGAAAGTATTAGAACACAAATTATGTTTTGATTAAATGGCATTGAATGCAAATATCTCCAAATAAAATGAAGTGCAAACCCAATAATGTTTCTGCAATTTGTTAGATGACATTGAAAATACTTGTCAAGTGACATGCACAATATATTCATCCAAAGAAATGTATATCGAAACGGATGTTGTTTTTGCATATCGAAACTGATGTTCTTTTTGATATTTATTAAATTGTATCACTATTTTTATATGATAAGGGGTCTAAAAAGATGATTCAAAGAACTACGATATATAATATACACTTTCTTGCTTTTAGCAAAAGGAGATGCTATCTTTCTTTGAAAATCCGAACAATCTTTCGCTTTGTTTCATGTCTTACTTTTTTTCTTTCTTCTTTCCCTTTTAGGGTTTGAAGAAGATTGGTGATGTAGAGAAAGCTATCGCTTGTATTCCGTTAAATTACAAATAATATATAATTGCAAAAAAAAAAACTAAAGCCGGCCGTTATGGGGAAAGCATGAGGTCGACCACTTTACTTTACTCAACAAGCCGTTTATTGTATGGGCGTAGAAAAGCAATCTTACTATATATAAATACACAACTTCAGTGTATGTAAGTAAATAACCATATACATAGGGTAAAATATAAGTAGAGTAATATAATTAGCCGTGTAATTATATATAGAAAAAAAGTTATAGGGAGTATCATTTTAAACTTAAAATGGTTTTTGATTTTTCAAACACCCAACATTCTTCGTTTTTCTTTTTTCACACCAACAGCCAACATTTATTTTAAAATTTTAATAATCGTTTTCTATATGGTAAAGACACTTTAACTACGAGCATAGCTGCATAGGAACAGTGAACTTTTATATATATATATATTTACACGCAATACATAACAGTATGTGAATTAAATTTAGGAGCATCACAAGGGTATTATATCATTTAATCCATATACCCGAATTTGAATATATATTTCTGGTTTAGGAATATTATCAAAACTATCATCAACCATTGATTTTGGACTGGATACTACAGGTCCAAAACCATGCCTTCATTCAAGCATATAATCTAAGTTTGATTAAACTATTTATCTCCTTACAATTTTAATTTTACCGTGATTTTGAATTGAAATTCAGATTTATAAAAGTGAAAAGGAAAAAAATGTTCAGAAATTATAGCAGCTTAATCAAACTTATATCTACCTTATAAAGAGAGAAGGGATGTTCTCCAGCTTTGACACTTGTCCCCCCCCTCATTGGTTAATTTTTTTTTATTTTTTATTTCTCAATAAATTCAAGATTAAAAAACTCATAATAACTTTATAAACCTTCCAACTTCTATTTAATTCAAAAATATATAAAAATATTTTCAACTTACTAACAATAATTTTTTGTTAAAGAACTTATTTACAATAATTACATTTTTACACAATATTTTCCAAATTCCTTGTATTTTAAAGTAAAAATAAATAACTAAAAAAAATCTAAATTCATACTATTAATATATCTAAAATGTATATACGAAAAACAAGAAGACAAAATTAACTTAAAACATTTAATATATATAAAGAAAAAATATAAATACCCACTCAATGGTTGCTATTCTATTCATATAACAAATTTTATCTAAATTCAAAGTTATGTTAAATTGTCCTTTTAAATAAGTGCAGATTCTTTTAATTATGTTATTTATAGATTTTATCTTTTGGCTGCAAAAGACGGAAATTTGGCTATTTTTTGGCATGCAAACAGTCTAACATATGAAATATTTATTTAGGATAAAAAAACACGACTAAGAGGAAAGAACACCGATAAGACATTTAACATTCATTCATCAGCATGTGAGGTGTATTATCTACGAATGATGATAAATCACAAAAGAAATTATATGAGCTATGAAGTTATTCGAACCGTTAGAAGCGTTACACATAAAATTTTCAAAGAAAATTGTTATGCCATAAGACTCTTTGATGGTGATAAAGAATGATATGAATCAATGGCCGCATGAGAACATGGTGGTAACACATAGTGAATGGTTTCGAAGTTTGGGGGAAATAGATGCAAACACTAGAAAAGAAAACAAATAGATTGTAAGAAGATGAAAGTCAAACTGTTTTATTTGTAAACACACATGGGCTCATCACAATATCATAAACTCATTGTTTTATTTTATATATTTATTTTAGTTTAATAAAAAGAAAATTGGAGAACACAAATTAATTATACAGTATAAAACAAATTCATCAAATGGCCTCTATCTCGAATTAGGTTGTATTCGTTAAACTAATTTTTTTTTAAAATCATATTTTACTAAACACAAATTAGAAAATATATATAGCATATAAACAAGGCTCTTCCAGCGATGATTCGTATTGGAATAGTAATGATCGCGTATTCAATCTCCTGAATTACAAGGGCCAAGATTAAAGGTTTTGGACGAGAAAAGGAGCAAGAGAGGCGCTAAGGAGCCGAATAAGAGGATTCTTAATCGAACGGCGACATGCCAGCTTGCTTCAATGGGGCATGCGTCCTCGGGAAAGGGGCATTACCAAGTGGGTCCGGTGAAGATGAGTTTAATTAGGTTTGATTGCTAATCATGGTCATTCCCAGCAACATCAAGCGCAAGAGCAACATGTATTTACCGGTGGTAGAATGGCTGCATCGCCGTTCATGCTAGGGAACCAATACCATCCGGTTTATGTAACCGGAATGTTGGAGAATCCAACTTTAGCAGCAGCAGCCGGAGGAGGTTACACGTATCCGATGTTGGCGAGTGCTCTAACCCATGGTGGGTTGAACCATGATTTGTTGCAGTCGAGCCAGATGGGTGGTGTTGGTGAGCCAAGCGTTGGTGATGGTCTATCATTTCTGGAAATGGTAAAGATTCAGATGCTGGCGGCTCGTTTCATGGCTACTCAAACTATTCATGGCACGCTCTCGCTGTAACATCTTGTGTTTTATTGCAACGCATGTGCTCATATTGTGGTTTAAATGTCTTTGGATAAGCATATGTTGCATGATTTATAGTATGAGTGTATGTATATGTCTTAATGGATATATATATAATGGGTTACGACTTCGTAGTAGTAATCGAAATATCAGCTATTCATCTGGCATGATGTTTCTCTAGATCTGCATTTGTTACGAAATTTTTTTTTTTAAAAGCACCCAAAAAAATTTACATAAAAATACCCGCGCGTTAGCGCGGGGACTCATCTAGTTTAATTATAAAGTTTAAGTTAAGAACTCATATTAAGAAACTTATGTTTTTTCTGCTCCAATGGTAGAATCCCATTAGAGGTTCTTAAAAAAAAAAATTTAATAATTTTGTTTTATTTATAATATAATTTATTTATTTAATTAAACATAGTTGACATAAAAACATAACATTTTAAACATATATTTTGAAAAAAATGCAAAAGAACGCTCAATTATTATATTATTACGTGCAATATTTTGCCATATATGCTAAACCAAATCAGATTTCAATTGTTGATGCATTTGTCTATCACGAATTCTAGTTCGAACACCATAATCTAACACTAACATGCATTTATTACCATCTAATAGGTTTAATTTTGTACATGAACATCTTGCTCAGATCAGAATATTGTTTGATATACACACATATTTACATAAACACACATATATTTACATAAACACATACATATTTACATGAACACATATTTACATAAACACATACATATTTACATGAACACATATTTACATATCCGAAGATACATATCTTTGTATATTGTAAATTTTTTTAGAGAGGGGATTAGCACCCCCTGGTTTAACTCGGTTCGAACCGAGATCGGTTCAATCAAGACCGGTTTACGGTGATTCGGATCAAAGACAAGTCGGCCCAAAAACGTTGGGCCGAGCTCGGAATCTCGCTGAAACCCATCTCGGCTACCGATCTAGGCCCATCATAAGCTCGGTCCGTTACAACAGATGAAACCGGAATATTTCCCTTTCCCCACCGATCTCGGAAAATGAAATATTCTCTTCGGTCGACTCTTCGAGATATCAGGAATTTATCCTTATCTCGGAGAGAAAACCGGAAGATTTCCTTTTCCTAATCGAACTCGGAAAAGGAGAAATCTTCCTTTCGACCGCCTCAAAGACATTATAAATAAAGGAGGAGGCTCATTCGTTCGATCCATTCACAACTTCCGCAGAGACAAAGAGTAGAGAGAGAGCTCATTACCGACCTCAAGATCTTTTGTCTTTGCAAATCTTATTTACTCTGTTATAACGCCGATATTGATCAATAAAACGAGATTCCGAACAAAAATACTGTTTTACCCCTTTTGAGTGATTTACGGATCAACAATATTTACATATCCGAAGATACATATCTTTGTATATTGTAAATTTTTTTCTTTACACGAAAAAACTTGGGTTTCTGTTGAATAAGAGCAAGGACAAAAACACTAACATGTCAATTTCGAAATCCTATTGTCCATACAAATGATCATACACAATGTATATTTAGTTAACTCCAAGTTTGATGTTGTGATTCTTTGGAGTGAGAGATTCAGAACAAAACCATACCTTTAGAACATTATCGTCTCCTGGTCGACCAATGCTACCTTGTATCGTACACTGAGGAGTCCTCAACCCACATTGCTCTAACTGATTACGTAACAATTATCAAAATAGGATAGGATCAGAAGAACAATAACCAAAGAAAATTCAAATCGTAATCGCGATATATTCTCTTAAAACAAAAGGTCGAATTTCCCACTTGTCAAGGAGAAATCTAGTGAAGAAATTAGTAAATGATGACCTGGACATGAAGAGCAGACCTCTTGTCAGGAGAGAACGAGACATTGAGGCAAAGAACAGGAGTGCCATCTTGGTCAACGACGAAGCGAACGCCGACGCCGAGCGGCCAGCCGTCGTGTGTCAAGGTGGAGAGAGTTCTGACGGAGGAAAGCTCCATGATACTCCTCGAAACCTCCGCCGGAAAGGGCTTGTGGGTCGAAGCGGAGAGATGATGATGGGTCGCCGTCAACGGCGTATCCGAAGCCGTGGAAACGGAGCATCTGAGGGAAATTGGACGAGATGGGTCTCGTTTCAGAGGGATGAATTCGCGTTTCTCGATGGATTTCCCGAAATTCGGAAATGGGAGAAGATTGAGAGCGAAGGATTGAGTTTGGAGCTTCATTTTTGATTGCTCAGAGAAAGAGAGAGAATGGACTCTGGGTGTGTATGTTTGAGTTTGGAGGTTGGCGACGGAGAGAGCGAGGAGAAGCGTAGAGAGAGAGAAAGGAAGAGATCCGATCAGAAATACACATGTGGCAATTAAGAACCGATTTTTAAGGGTCTTATTTAAGGATCGGTTCTTAGTTTATTAACTAATTTTTATTTAATTTTATTCTAAAAAAAGCTAAGATCCCCACTTAAGAAACCCCGTTGAGGATGGTTTTAGAGCATGTTTAGTGGGAGAAACCCATTAGAGGTTTTTAGTGAATATTTTAGTATTAAATTTAAGTTAAGAACTTTTTTTAAGAAACTTATGAAATATCATTTCCAATGGTAGAACCCCATAAGAGGTTCTTAAAAGAAAAAAAAATTTATAAAACATTATTAATATTAAAATTTTAAACATACATTTGGTTTCACATACAAATTTTTTCTTATATCCTCAGTTGTTATCTTGATCACGTCCAAATTTTTACCATATATGCTCAACCAAATCAGCTTTCAATTGTTGATGCAGTTGTCTATCCTGAATTCTAAAATTTTAGAATCTTAAAAAAAAAAATTAATATGTAAAGGTTCCAATTCATTAATATGTGAAAAAAAATTAAGAATTTTAAAGTTGAAGTTAAGAAAAAGTTTTTAAAAAATAGTTAATAATTTTTTTTTAAAGTTAAAGTTAAGAAAAAGTAAAAAAAAAAAGTAAAAAAAAAACTAACAAAAAAAAAAAATCCGGAGAATTAGCTATTGACACGTGGCTAAGAACCCTCCTAAAAACCAGTTCTAAAAGTTCTTATTTAAGAACCGATTCTTAACTATTAGAATTATTTAATTAATTTTTTTTTTTTTTTTTTTTTTTGTTAAGAACCCCACCTAAGAACACGTTAAGAGCTCCAATAAACATGGTCTTAGATATACACATGCAGACACTCGCAACTTTATAGGTAGAAGACTGCGTGGGATATCTCTGATAGTGATTGCCGATTTTACATTTCTCACGAAATGGGCTTACAAGTTAGTATTGGGCTGAGAATACGAATTAAAAATGTAGAACAAGAAATTAATTAACTGAATATAAATTTATTACATTTAGAAAAAAGTATATATAAATGTAAAGAAAGTGTAGAAGTTAATTCCAAATAACTGTATATATTCAAAGAAAAAAATGTTGTTGTTTACTAATCCTAAACTATATATAATTCCGTAGAGCTCACTTATTGCCTTATTGATATTAGAGTTTAAATATATTAGATTAAAACTCGAAAATAAAATTTCATGAGAAAGATCGAGGATTTAACTAGTAATAACAACTTTTATTATTACTAGATGAGTCCCCGCGCTAACGCGCTGATATTTTTATGTAAAATTTTTTGATGCTTTTTTTTAAAAAAAAATTCGTAACAAATGCAGATCTAGAGAGACATCATGCTAGCTGAATAGCTGATATTTCGATTACTACTACGAAGTCGTAACCCATTATATATATCCATTAAAACATATACATACGGTCCTACTATAAATCATGCAACATATGCTTATCCAAAGACATTTAAACCACAATATGAGCACATGCGTTGCAATAAAACACAAGATGTTACAGCGAGAGCGTGCCATGAATAGTTTGAGTAGCCATGAAACGAGCCGCCCACATCTGAATCTTTACCATTCCCAGAAATGATAAACCATCACCAACGCTTAGCTCACCAACACCACCCATCTGGCTCGGCTGCAACAAATCGTGATTCAACCCACCATGGGTTAGAGCACTCGCCAACATCGGATACATGTAACCTCCTCCGGCTGTTGCTGCTAAAGCTGGATTCCCCAACATTTCGGTTACATAAACCAGATGGTATTGGTTCCCTAGCATGAACGGCGATGCAGCCATTCCACCACCGGTAAATACATGTTGCCCTTGCGCTTGATGTTGCTAGGACTGACCCTGATTAGCAATTGAACATAATTAAACTCATCTTCACCGGATCCACTTGGTAATGCCCATTTTCCCGAGGACGCATGCCCCATTGAAGTAAGCTGGCATGTCGCCGTTCGATTAAGAATCCTCTTCTTCGGCTCCTTAGCGCCTCTCTTGCTCCTTTCCTCGTCCAAAACCTTTAATCTTGGCCCTTGTAATTCAGGAGATTTAATCTGCGATCATTACTATTCCAAAACGAATCATCGCTGGAAGAGCCTTGTTTATATGTTATATATATTTTCTAATTTGTGTTTAGTAAAATATGATTTTTAAAAAAATAGTTTAACGAATACAACCTAATTCGATATAGAGGCCATTTGATGAATTTGTTTTATACTGTATAATTAATTTGTGTTCTCCAATTTTCTTTTTTATTAAACTAAAATAAATACATAAAATAAAACAATGAGTTTATAATATTGTGATGAGCCCATGTGTGTTTACAAATAAAACAGTTTGACTTTCATCTTCTTATAATCTATTTGCCTTCTTTTCTAGTGTTTGCATATGTCTCCCCCAAACTTCGAAACCATTCACTATGTGTTACCACCATGTTCTGATGCGGCCATTGATTCATATCATTCTTTATCACCATCAAAGAGTCTTATGGCATAACAATTTTCTTTGAAAATTTTATGTGTAACGCTTCTAACGGTTCGAATAACTTCATAGCTCATATAATTTCTTTTGTGATTTATCATCATTCGTAGATAATATAGCTCACATGCTGATGAATGAATGTTAAATGTCTTATCGGTGCTCTTTCCTCTTAGTCGTGTTTTTTTATCCTAAATAAATATTTCATATGTTAGACTGTTTGCATGCCAAAAAGTAGCCAAATTTCCGTCTTGTGCAGCCATAAGATAAAATCTATAAATAACATAATTAAAAGAATCTGCACTTATTTAAAAGGACAATTTAACATAACTTTGAATTTAGATAAAATTTGTTATATGAATAGAATAGCAACCATTGAGTGGGTATTTATATTTTTTCTTTATATATATTAAATGTTTTAAGTTAATTTTGTCTTCTCATTTTTCGTAGATACATTTTAGATATATGAATAGCATATATTTAGACTTGTTTTAGTTATATATTTTTACTTTAAAATACAATGAATTTGGAAAGGATTGTGTAAAAACGTAATTATTGTAAATAAGTTATTTAACAAAAAATTATTGTTAGTAAGTTGAAAAGGTTTTTATATATTTTTGAATTAAATAAAAGTTGGAAGGTTTATAAAGTTATTATGGGTTTTTTAATCTTGAATTTATTGATAAATAAAAAATAAAAAAATTTAACCAATGAGTGGGGGACAAGTGTCAAAGCTGGAGATCACCCCTTCTCTCTTTATAAGGTAGATTAACCCATTTTTAAAAAGATAATGAGAAACCCCAGTCCCATCACAAAACACTCGTATTTCTTCCCTAAGCTCACTTTTGTAGCTAAAGAAGAATCTTATAAATCTCTATATTATTATTTAAAAAATCATTAAAGAAAATGAATTTTATTTTGTAAGTTATTACATATTATATCATAATAAATAAAAAAGATAATTAAAATAAAAAAATTATATAATAATCTTTTAAAATTATTGATTAAAATATGAAAAGTATTTTATTCCCATTTAAAAGGATATTTACTATTTAATTTCTTAATTATTATAATATTTTGAAAAATATTATATATTTTTACATAATAATCAATTTATATATATTTTTAAAAATATATATTCAAGATCTTGCAATATTTTCACTATAATTTATTTATTTTTACTTGAATATATATCAAACCTAAATTTGAAAATATTATATTATTTTATAAAAAATTAGACACTAAAAAATTGATTTTTTAATAGTTCAGGACCGACCACAAAACTTATAGTCATTAAACGGCACAGATTAGAGTTGATGCTTTCAATATTATAGTTTTTTGCGGATTAACCCGAATAATATTTTAGTCCACTACAAAACGGGTTAAATTTCATGTGATGTTAATATATACATATAATATATAAATATATAGGTTATAATCAGTATACATGTTCTAAAAAGCGGCCGCCTAGTCGCAAGTCGGAGATTCACCGTCCCGATTAGTGCATGTGCGGGTAATTCGACGGTCAACCGCTTTTTAAAAAATCGGCGATTAATCACTTATTATTTTATTTAATTTTTGATGTTAAATATTGAGTTTTTGTTGGATTTGGATCCATTTCAATTTTATAATTATATTTAATATCATATATTTAATTTTTAATATAAATTAAATAAAATAATATTAAAATATAATATATTAGTATTATTAATACATATTTCTCCACATAATAATGCATATTTAACATTATATATTAATTTTTAATATAAATAAAATAAAATAATATTAAAAACTAATCACTTATTAATCATTGATTAATCGCTTATTTTTGGGCTAGGCGCTAGACGGAACCCGGCCGCCCGATTTGCGCCTAGCGATTTTTTGAACATTGATCAGTATTGGTATGTTATATGTATATATTAACATCACATCATTTTTATACCCCAAATTTATTTGTATATTAATCTTCACAGCAAAACTAATTCCAATTCTTATTGGATGGATGTGAAATTTGGTTGTGTGATGTTAATATATATATATACATGCCAACCAATTTTAGTTTAACCAAAATTTTAAAATTAATTTTTGAAACAATTTTTAATAAAAAGGTTATTGTGCGCGGATTAAAGCATAGGGGGAATTAAAACAAAAGATTGTAAAATCTCAAAACAGAAAAATTTCGAAGTTTTTCCATGGTACAAATATAATTTATAAAAAAAAAAAATCAAACTCATGAGTCATGATAACAGAAAACAACATAGAGAACAGAATAAAAACTAAAGTCAGAAACCGAGTTCTGAGCTGTCCTCTTCGATTGTCCATTAAAGACTTTTAAGTCATCGAACTCTTAATTTAAAAAAAACTGTCATGAGAAAATAAATTCGAAAACCTTCTCGCGAAAAAACTCCGGGAAAATGAAAGTATGGAGACGCGCCGCCGGAGCAATAAAGGACAGAGTCAGTCTAATCGCGGCGGCGGATGATAAATTAACGGCGGAGATTATCAAAGCGACAAGCCACGACGATCTCTCAATGGATATCGAAAACGCTCAGCTCATCTACAGACACATACAGAGACACCCCTCGAGTTTCAAACACTTCATACGCGCGATCTCGCTGCGCGTGGAACGCACGCGCAACTGGACGGTGGCTTTGAAAAGCTTGATGCTGATCCACGGCTTGTTCCTCGCCGGTAACCCGGCGGTCGAGTCGATCGGTCGGCTACCGTTCGATCTTTCCGGTTTCGGGAAAACGAAATCCCGGTTTAGCAGAACCGGTCGGTTTAACGTGTTCGTTCGCGCCTACTTTGCGTTTCTCGACGGAAGATCGATCCTCTTCTTCGACGATCGGGACCGTAACAACGAGATCACGATTCGACTCGAGATCATCGTTAAAATGCAACGAATCGTCGAATCGTTGATGAGAATCAAACCGATTGGGGAAACGATGGAGACGCCTCTTGTAATCGAAGCTATGGAACATGTAACCACCGAGATTATGGAGATTAACGGTCAGATTCGCCGCGGATTCGCCGATTTCTTGTCGGATGTTGGATCGAATCCCGGGAAATCGGAATCGGAGGCGGGACTGGCGATGAAGATCGTCGCGAAATCTTTGTTGCAGGGAGAAGAGCTCTTGAGATATTTCGAATTCTGCAGAGGATTCGGCGTCACGAACGCTCGAGAGATTCCCGATTTCGTGCGAATCTCCGAATCTGACGTGTTAGTGCTCGGTAAGCTTAACCACAACTCCCCGGAGGTAGACCGGACGGCGAGAGTAACGCCGGTGGAAATGGCGGAGACGGATTCGGTGACTGGTGAGAGATCGAAGATTCTAGAAACTGCTTATCGACGGAGAGATGATAACACCACATCAGATTTAATTAGCCTCTAATTACGTAATTAGTATCTCTAGTCACATAACATATGTTCATTTGTGGGCCGGGATCCGCGGATTATGACTCAAATTGACAGCTCTAATCACATACTCATGGTTAACACTTCAATTAGTATAAGGACAATGCAACAACAAAAAAAGAAAAAAAAAGAGAGAAACAAAATGTAAATGTATTCTCTTCGTAATCAAAAATTTATAAATAAATTTTAAATAACATCTGTTACAACTTACTAGTCAGTAAATAAATAAAAAACAAGACAACATTTCAGACCTAAAGATGAATCAAATAGTTGCAGAAGAAAGAAAACAAAACAAAAAACAAGAAAGCCAAATTTTTCTAGAGATTTTCTCGACGAACTCTTCAAACAAACAGAACAGAACAGAACATGTCCATCAAAATGTATGAACTATGATATAATCAAACCCTAAAACGAGGAAGTTACCTTGAAGAAGAAGAAGAAGAAAAAACAAAAGGTCACAGATTTTTGTTTTTGTATATATACACGATCAATGAGAAAGACCTGAGCTTCTCAAACTATCTGATCGTGACGAACTTATTGGTTCCATGTCTAGCCCAATGACTCTTCAAATCAATCGCATTCCCAAAGCTATAACCTTCACTTGCTAATTTCTCAAGAACCTTCTTAAACGCTCCTTGGCTCATCTTCCTACCCGAGATCCTTGCCCCACGTCGTTTAGTACTCATCGGTAAAGGATACATCGAAATGTTAGTCGTGCAGCAAGCAGATTGCCATCCGCCGCATCCCCAACGGTAGCATTGTTGAGGAGTTCCAGTACAAGTGCAAACCGGTACAGGTAAACCGGAAATGTCCATACTCACACCGTTGATCACAACATCAACACTCTTCTTAACCGGTTTCACACGTTGTTGTTGATGCTGAGCATTATTAGTACTAGTAGTGTCGCTCTCCACTTTCGGTTTCCGCAGCTTCTTAGCCTTAGGTGTTTTTGTTCTTGTGCCGCTTTTTGCCTTCCTCTTCTTATTAGGCTTAATGATTTCATCTTCAGGAGGAGGAGGAGGAGGATGAATTGTGTTTTCCTCAAACCGGGATGAATTAACAACCGGTTGATGCATCATCTGCATCGAATTCGAAGCGGATGTTTCGGAGAGGACATTGTTGTAATTTGGGGGTAACATGTTGAAGAACTTGTTGTCCTTGGGTTGGTTAATCCAGCTATAGTTCATGGGGATTGAGCTCTCGTGGTCTCGCGGGTGATATGAACCGTTTGAACCGATCATTAGATTCGGTTCACGACCGGGTAAAAACGGTTTAGTGTTCCGGTCAATGGTAGACATTAGCTGCAAACCAAGACTACCTTTAAACGTAGCAGCCGCTGGTTCATAGTATCCCCAATTGCGAAATCCATCATCATCCATTGCGAATAGAAAACTACAAACAATGCCATTCAAAAACACACAATTTTAAGTATATCAAACCCAATTTGATCCAAAGAATAACAGAGCTGTGAGATCTAAGAACAATCAGCAATCGAATCTTCAGCCCAAAAGTTTCTAAAATTGCCGAGAGAATCCGATTCCCAATCTCGGATTCATCGAAATTCCCTCTGAAATCACCACGAGATCTACTCATTTTCTCAGATCTAGTAGTAACAGAGTCAAATGAAAAAGCACAGATCTTTGAGACCCAGAAACGAATATTAAGGATTTTAAACATGAATCCCAGCGAAATCAAACATTTCTTTTCGAAACCCACATGCAGATCCACTAAGGGTCTCTAGATCTGACAAACCCAGAACCAGATCTAAGGAAACAGGACATAAAGCATCGATCTTTCACAGCAAAAAGAAAATACTCAGATCTCGAGTCAATCATCAATGAATATCTTAACAGCATGTTGATGATAATAACATCGCGTGGAGAACGGAAATGGAAAGTCGGTACAGTACAAAAGGACCCATTATAATTTCAAAAAAAAATAAGAGAGAGAGAGAGGCATAGATTGATGAGAGAGAAATCTTACATGGGTTTGGTCTAAACGGCTCTTTAAGGAATTTTTGACCTCCTGAGAGAGAGAGGAGAGAGAAACCTGAGAGAGATTGGGAAAGAGAAAGAAGAGAGAGGAAAGAGAAAACAAAAACCTAAAGAGAGGATATGAAGGATGAGAGAGGAGAGAGAAGGTAAAGATCTCCCAGTTTTTTTTGTTTGTGAGATAGAGAAGAGAGAGAGAGACCTAAATATGACACTTTTAAATATATTAAAAAATCTTCTAAAAACCAAAAAAGTGTTTTTTATTTATTGTGAAGAGTAATTATTTTTAATTTTGTAGGGCACAAAGATTAGGGAAAAGCCATGTGAGAGAAGAAGAAGACAAAGACAAATTCAAAGCCCACTTCTTCACCTTATCTTTTGCATTGTACTATTTTTGTTTTGTCATCTGCAATTGTACTATTTATAAAGTAATAACAAAATATATGTATATTTGTCAAAAACATTTTCTTAAAGAGTGAGAAAACATTTTCTTAAAGAGTGAGAAAACATTAGGGAATATGATTATGTGTAAACCAAAACCTTTGAAGGCAACCCAATCCATGTGCATAGAAAAATTAAGAAACAAAAATTTACATAAATTACTATTTAATGGTTTTATTTTCAATTTTGTAACAAATTTTTAGCGACTATGTTTTAAATCTAAAAGACTAAAACAGTAGCTATGATTTATTGTTGCCAAAAAAGAAATTCTATTGACTTTGGAGTTTGGATCCTTCCCTTGTTTAAGCAGACCCATAAACGAACCATTTATCATATTGGCCGAAAGGTCCACTAAATCATAATTTTTAATTTCAAAATGAATCCAGTCGAATGATACTCATGGCTCAAAACTCTTTCCGGCCCATAATCACATTTTAACAAAGCTCTTTTGTTCACTGTATTTTGTTTTTTTTGAAGAAAAAATGCCAAAAAATCATGAACTTACCACTTTCAGCCAAAAAAAACCTGAACTACTCGATGGACAATTTTAATCTTCGACTTTTGTTGACTTTATGTTTTAATCTCATATTTTTATTAACCACGCCAATTTAGGCTCGTCGTTAACTAGATTAACAGAAATTTTAGACAGTGTTAAATCACAGTTACAATTGTCGTTAATCAAAACTGTGTCGTTTTGATTTAAACAAAAAATATCTCAAACCCAACACCAAATTGCGAGTTCTTCCCCGGAATCATTTACCCAAAATTGATTTTTTCCCAGCTCAATTTTCTCTCCCTCAAATCGATTTTCTCTCACTGTTATCTCTCGTTCATCTTCACAATTTCTCAAATCGATCACAACCCTAAATCGCAAATCGATTTTCCCAAATCGTCGGATTTTGGAAAGGGAATTTGCAGGTACATTTTGCAGGGAATCTGCAGGTACATCCTTGGTCGAGGTTTGTTCACTGCCATTGAATTGTTTTGTTATGTGTGGTTCAAACGCAAAATACCTCAGTGTGTTTCGATGTCAATGTTTAGATTGGGGAGCTTGGTAGGCTCTCAGCATCAATTAAGAAGTTAGAAAAAGAGATCGGGATCAAGGATAAACACCAAGTAAGCTTTCCTTAAACCATGATTCTTTCTTTATGGAGTAGTGAAGAAGAAACTTTGCTGATTATGATATAACATTTTGCAGAACGAGCAATACCGTGCTAAACTACAGAAATCAAACGAGAGGTCACTAGCTCTGATCAAAGCAGGGATGGATGTAGTTGTTGCTTTCAGATTGCTTCAATTGGCTCCAAAGAAAGTCACTCCCCAAGTCACATGCGCTTTTGGATTCGCCTCCTCTCTTATCTCTTGTTATCAGGTAATTTACGGATCTTTTCAAGAAAACATATTGCTTTGTGGACAAATTCAATGACTAAAGCCATCGATCTCTCGCTCGTGCAGTTATTGCCATCGCATCTGAAATCTAAGACGGGCTGAGAAAGGAGAAAACTAGTTTCATGTACGGATGTGTTCCATAGTTTGGTATTGTGTCTGTCTTAATACTCTCTGTGTTAGATTTTGTCTTAATACTTTGTTTAGATTCTGTGATATAGCATAATGATAAACGTTTCAGTCTGTTTCGGAAAAGAAACAAATAAAAACAGATTATTATTATTGCCAAGTCTGAATGAAGGTGATATTGTTCAAACTTGAGCAATGCAATGCAACAATAGCAACAACACAGAAAATGGGTAGAGAAGCTCTAAGCTCAAAGTAGACCACACTAAAAATAAATAAATAAATATTCGATCAAAGTTTTGTGAAACAGAGCCTTGGACAATTGTCTAACACAGAAAAAGGTAAATAAAATTAAAATTGAAAACCATCGTTGCAATTCTGCGTTCGTCTCCGGCTTCATTCCGATCATCAACTTCTTCGTATTCCTCGTCTCTCTTACTCGCTTTCGCTGAGATTTCTTGGTTGGCTTCATTTTACGGCTCGCATCGGATAACGCCGCAGACAACGACGAGAGATCGATTGTCTTCTCCTTAGCAGCATCTATGGAATCGATCGCATGCTTCAGAGTGCTGAGATTGAAAAGAGAATGACCACCATCGTCGTCGTTGCTCCGCCGTCTGACCGTGGAGCTTCTTTTAGTTTCTGGCTTCATTAGGGGGTTTCACGGCCGACTCAAAAAGAGGTTTTTCTGTTTTTGTTAAAGATTGATTTGGGCAAAATCGATTTGCGATTTAGGGTTGTGATCGATTTGGAAAATTGTGAAGATGAACGAGAGATAACAGTGTGAGAAAATCGATTTGAGGGAGAGAAAATTGAGCTGGGAAAAAATCAATTTTGGGTAAATGATTCGGGGAAGAACTCGCAATTTAGTGTTGGGTTTGGGACATTTTTTGTTTAAATCAAAATGACACAGTTTTGATTTACGACAATTGTAACTGGGATTTAACTCTGTCTAAAAGTTTTGTTACTCTAGTTAACGACGAGCCTAAATTGGCATGGTCACTAAAAATATGAGATTAAAACATGAAGTCAACGAAAGTCGAAGATTAAAATTGTCCATGTTTGAATTTTTTTTGGTTGAAAGTGGTAAGTTCAATGTTTTTTTGGCATTTTTTCCTTTTTTAATCATAATTCGATTTTAAATTTGGTGTAACTAATTTAATATTTATATACACTCGTAATATAGACTGTGTTTTTTTTTTTTTGCAGCATTTTAGAATTTGTGGATGTATGCCAAACTTGAGGATGAAGGCACGAGACCAAAATATCCGAATAAAATGAGTAATGATGAATTGGGGATGTTTGTCTCCAGATAAATAATTAAATTGTTTTTTTTAAAAATAATTTTTAATTTTGAAAATAAAAAAATGAAGATAAAAAGTAAAGATAAAGAGAATCAAAGGGAAGAGTTGGGGGAGATGATGACATTTCTTTGCTTTGTAAATTTGGAGCATGTGATTTGATCCCTCTTTCCAACTCAAATCTCATATTCATATTTAATATTCTTATTTTATTCTTTCTCGTATTATCTTTTGAGTTTATTATGGTTATTCAAATTGTTGTTTATTATATATTATGGTTAGCAAAATCGATCTCTAATTCGTCTATAACTACATTAACTTGTGTATTGGTTTTTGAGAACTCTCATTTGTAAAAAACAACAAATTATTCCATTTGATTAGTCTTTTAGGTCGGCAAATTCACTATACTCTTTATACTCCACCAACCCATCTCTCTTTTACCAAATTCCAATTTCAAGTTCCTGGAAAATACGACTAATTGTATTTCATTTAACACAATTGTCATATTAGTTGTACTGTGCATTTTGTATTAGAAAAATAAAACCAATGGTGGTCGGTGGAGTGAAGCAAGTGGTTAAGTGAGATTTGGGAGAGCAATCTCATCTTAGGAAATGATTACAATCACGATCTCATTTCTTTTCTTTATAAAAATAGTTGTCACCACCAAGTGTAGCTAAACTGGAAAAGTACCAATGGCAAATTCTAGAGATCACACACAAAGTTGTCACCGTAGCTCTCTCGTTTTATTGTAATTCAACAAAAAAAAAGTTCATTGTACGGACCTTTAGTATTGTAATTCAAAAAAAAAAAAAAAATGTTGTCACCGTAGCTCTCTCGTTTTATTGGTTTTGTTTTGCCTTAAAGTCCATTTGGAACCAATTTTAAGCAACTAACAAAAACACAATGAAGCATCGTTTTTTTTTTTTTATCAACATAGCCAGCAAAATTGTTATTCGAGAAAAGGAAAATAACAAAAAAATAGAAATGGATAAATGAATAAGCGATCAAACTAAGGAATACATATGACAATTACAATTGAATCAGGAAAAAACATGTTACACATTTTATAATTTTAATCGTCTTTAATTTGAGTTTAATTCCAACCTATTTTACTATAACAAAGTAGGCTATAACAAAGTGTGTTAAAATAAAATCAGTTGTCAGTTGTATGATTGTAGATTTGTATCTAATTAGAATTTACTATTGCGTGGAATAGTTTTTCTTAAAATATATTTTAAAATGTAAACAAATTGTTTTGATATTTTCTAAATTTTATAATATGTCTAACTAATGATTATATATAGAGCTGTCAAACCGAATTAACATGATTATTTAACCCATTTTAAGTGGACTAAAATATTATTTGGACTAACCGCAAAAACATATAATTTTGAAAACATCAACTCTAATATGCACCGCTTAATGATTGTGATTTTTGTGGTCGGTCCTCAAATTATTAAAAATATTTTTAAAATTTAGATTTGATATATACTCAAATAAAAATATAACAAACTAGTGTTAACTTTCAAAAAAAAAAATCATATTATTTAGTAAATTGATTATATCATCTATTTTAAAAACTAAAAACTAATATTTTGACTTGCGAGACCCGCTTTTATAGACATTTAAAAATTAGAATCATAACTCGTCCCGTGGCGGGATAACCTGTTTACTTAACACATTTTGCAGTGAACTAAATTAAATATTATTCGGGATAACCCGCAAAGAACAACAATCTTGAAAACAACAACTCTAATATGCACCGTTTAATAACTATGAGTTTTGTGGTCAGTACTCGAACCCTTAAAAAATCAAATTTATCGTGTCTAACTCTTTATAAAAATAATTAAATATTTTTTAACATTTTTTATGATATATATTCAAATAAAATAATACAAATTATAGTTAAAAAATTGCAAGATCTTAAATCGTTTTTTTCTTTGAATATATATATGGATTGATTATACTGAATTATATCGTAATAATTAAAAAAAAAACTAAATAGTAAATACCCTCTTAAATGGAAAACAAATATTTTCCATATTATATTCAATAATTTTGAAAGATAATTATATCTTTTCTTATTTCAATTATCTATTCTTATTTGTAATGACATAATATGTAATAACTTACAAAATAAAATTCATTTTCCTATATGACTTCTTAAATAATAATATTGAGATGGTTTTGTTTTATTTTATTAGGTCAATATTAGTTTTAAAATTTGAAGTCTTAAATTACTGAATAGGAGCAAATCTTGTAACCGTATATAACAGACGCGAGCTAGCTAAGTATAAGTAATGTTTTTATGATTCAGAAATTTAGATCATAACAATGAGTAATTTTTGCAGTTTTCATATGAGTTTCAACACTAAAAAACTAGTGAAAGTATTTAAATTCTTGATGGACTTATCTTATTATATAAAGCAGGATCCCTCAACGTGAGTGTGACACGTAAGCAAAATTATAACTTACGAGATCGTGACATGTGTTGTTGTTAATTAAGATCGCGACATGTGTCAATTTAATTAAAAAGTAAAAATAAATTAAAGTAAATATTAAAAATGTTAAACTAAACAAAAAAAATTAAAAAGAGAAAACAAGAATAAGTAAGGAAAACTTACAATTGAGAAAATTGACAAAAGGAAACTTATAAGTTTATACCATGACCAAACTTAAAAAATAAAAATTAGAAATATGCTATAAACTTAAAAAGAAATTTATTAATATACGACCAAATTTAAAAGTTTATAATCCTTTCCATTATGACAAAAGAAAACTTAAAAAGGAAAATTATTAATATACAATCACCAAACTCTATATAATAATCTACACCTTTTTAATTTTAAAATATGTGACTTTAAAAACTTAAAAATCACACATAATATTAATTAAAACATAAATATAAATATCTTAATTAAAAATCACACATAATATTAATTAANAAATTTAAAAAAAAAAAAAATAGAAAAACTATATTTCAGATTATAATAAGGAAGTTAAACAATAGATAACAATCATAAAAAGAAAATGAGCAAAAGCCAAATTTTTTAAAAAATAAATAAATAATATTTCAGTTTATAATAAGGGAATCTTATAATATAAAATTGAATGTAAAGTTACTCAAATCAATTAATAACTGATTTATAATCTTAAAATCGATTAATAAAAAAACTCAAAAATTCTGAAAATTTAATAAACGATTTATAATCTTAAAAGGTAAAGTTATTAAAAATAAAAATTAAAAAAAAGTATCCTAAAAAACAAAATTAATATAAAAAAGAAAAAAACAATATTTTGTTTTTCCATTTAGATTAAAGAAATTAATCATAAAAGAAAAATAATAATAATTTCTCACTTTTATATAAACCACAATTTGGTATTGTGTCAATTACACACCAAAACATCAAAAGTCCAATAAACGTATCCAAATCTATTTTACTGCATTTATTCACCAAATTTTTTTTTCAATGTATATATTTATTTCATCGTAAACTTTGTTTCTAAATTTATGTATTATATATTTTCACGGGTGATCTAATTTTGTTTTCTATTTTTCGTCTTTAATTTTTTTAACGAGATATAAAATATTAAATTACAAATCCGCATATATGCGGGTATTTATCTAATCTATATATAATTTGATTAAGTTTTATTGTGAAATACTTTTTCCCCCTCATTTTTAGATCTGTTAATGAAACCTTCCCTAAGGAATGACTCTAAAGAAAGGCAAAAGCCTAAAAGGAAACGACAGTGGAAGGTGGATGAAAAGGTCACGTGAGTAAGACGTAAGGTCACGTGCGGGATCGATTTTTACTTTTTTTCCTTAGATTGGGATCGAATATGAATTTATCAATGTAGAGTTTATACTCCGTATACATAATAATCTTGCCGTAAAAAAAAAAACATAATAATACTTTCACGTTTACTCTTGGCTTCAATTATATTTCTACGCATGTATATTGATTTATGTATTTTGATGTATTTTGATTTATCGTCAGTCTTATACTATATATATTATATTTTAACATGCACATCCATGCGGGTAATTTTTTATTTATATAGAATTAATGTATTAAAATAAAAATTTATAACATATTTTTTTATGGTTTAAGTTAAAATCAAAAAATTTAGCGGAATTTAAACAAATCTCGTTTGATATTTTCAACTTAAAATTTATAAAATATAATATAATTTAATATTTTCTTAGATTTTTATTTTATGATTTTTCTGATTTTTTACAAAATAATTGGTGTTTGGTAATATGTTTAATAGTATAGAAATATCCTTGATAAAATATGATTGGCTACAAAAATTGTTTCTATTTTAATAGTATAGATTTTTTATTTTATTTTATTTTCCCCTTAACTGTATGGGCGCTAGTACATCCATTATATAAGCCAAATAGAAAAAATAATTGTTTGTCTGCATTATTGAAAACTTATAGAATTTGGTATTTAATGCAATTATGCAATTATATCCTTGGATTATTCACAAGAACCATATACCTTTTTTTCTCTCCTTTGTTTCCAAGTGTAATTCGAAAAGAATCTTAACATGTAGTCATGTAGATGTGGACCAACGTTAGAAACATGATGACATTAACATTCATATGTAGTTAACAATGACAAGTTTTCTAAAATTGTCTATATATTATTGGATGCTTTAATAATAATGGAATGCAAGATGTATTAGTGATGTATAATCACGCTATTTATGGGACTTGAGAGTGACAGTCAAAAAGTTAATCACGCTATAAATATGTTAACCTAGTTATTTGATTATTCTTGCATCATCTAAGACTGAGCACCATATGAATATTTAATTCTGTCTAATAATTTGTAAATACAACAGAACTTTTGATAATTCAAATCTATAACCTGCATTATAATTAGATATAATCCTAAATTCGAATTTGCATCTAAATCGAGAACCTCTTAATGAAAAGCATGATATAACATTTTTCTTTCATAAAACTCGTGTAGGTAATCACAAGTATATTAAACATGTTTTTAAATTTAATAAAAATAAAGTAGTCTGTGAAGGTTCAAGAAAATCAGACAAATTCATCAATCAGACAAGATATGGGTCCAAGCCAAACATCCATATATCCAACATACTCTAAGAAACAAAGTCTAAAAAAATAAATACAAAATAACAAAAAGAAAAATCTAAATGTAAATCTAATAAATAATAAACACCTTACTCTCTCTCTATCTATCTATCTCTCCAAGAGTGTATATATAGATTGTATGTAATGATGGAACAGTGCAATGAGCTTTATAAGGAGAAGGCATCATCAAAGACCCCCTCACTTGCTCTAAACTCTCAACTGTATGAGAGAGAAAGATTAATGATTCAAAATAGCAAATAGAGAGCTAGAGAGAGAAAAAGAGAGACCCAAGAAAAAGCTTTCATCATATAACATATGAGAACTTTGAAGAGTCTAAGAAAAAGTTTTGAGAAGCTTTTGTTGCAGAAAGCTTAAAAGACCTTTTCTCCCCTATCTCTCTCTCTCTTTCTCTCTTTATTAGTCTTTCCTCTTCTTTGTAAAGCTGAACCTCCCACTATCATCAAAAATTTCTTCTTCTTCTTTTTTATTTCTCTCTGGGTCTTGTTGTTTCAAATCAATCTCTAGAATCCACGATAAAGTCAAAAAAGAGAGAAAGAAAAGCAGTATAGTGATGTTGGACGTTGCTACTTCCAACAAGAACACTAACACATGTTGTGTGGTTTCTTCTTCTTCTTCTGATCCTTTCCTCTCTTCTTCAGAAAATGGGGTCACCACCACAAACACATCCACTCAGAAAAGGAAAAGAAGACCTGCAGGTACACCAGGTAATAATAAAGACCCACTACAGAAATTTAATTCTAGAGTTTCACTCTCTTTTTTTCTTTTCCTTATGACCAATTTAAACTCATGGCCTATTATTGGGTTTCCCTGGTTTTCTCTTAAACCCCATTAAAAACCACACTTTTCTGTTAATATTTTTAATCAAAGACATGTTTTTTTTAATGGGTTTGATTTTAAAGTTTCGATTTTCTTTCTTCTTGTTACCAATTTCAAGTTTATGGGTATTAATAATTAATGGGTTTCCCTTGTTTTCTCTTAAACCCCATTAAAAATCTTTGAAAAACAATATGGGTTTTTTTATTGGAAACAAAAAAATCTCAACTCTATTGTTTATGGAAATCAAAGACATGTGTTTTGATGGGTTTTGCCTCTACTCTTCAGATCCAGATGCAGAAGTTGTGTCTCTATCACCAAGAACTCTTCTTGAATCAGACAGATACATATGTGAGATCTGTAACCAAGGGTTTCAAAGAGACCAAAATCTACAGATGCATCGAAGACGTCACAAGGTTCCATGGAAGCTTCTGAAGAGAGACAACAACATAGAGGTGAAGAAACGAGTCTATGTTTGCCCTGAACCCACTTGTCTTCACCACGATCCTTGTCATGCTCTTGGAGATCTTGTCGGAATCAAAAAGCATTTCAGAAGAAAACACAGTAACCATAAGCAATGGGTTTGTGAGAGATGCTCTAAAGGTTATGCTGTTCAATCAGATTACAAAGCTCATCTCAAAACTTGTGGCACTAGAGGTCATTCTTGTGACTGTGGTCGCGTCTTCTCCAGGTTTAATTTCTTGTTCCTCTCACTATAATTCGATTTTTAATCAGAAAGATTCCTACCCTTTTTTTTTTTGAAAGTTGGACCGACTTTATCAATTATTATTGGTATTATTCATGAAAGATGCAAACTTTTGGACGGATTTGATATGCTAAAAAAATTGCTTAATATACGTACAAGTAATTTGGCTCTGTTTGTTTTGTACATTTAGGAGATCATATATAATTACAACAACAAAGAAAATGGTCTAAAATAGACTCTAGCGACCCAAAACCAAGATTGATAGTTTTAGTACTATTTGATTTGACCATCCCTCAAGAATTTTACTAATTCTGTGTATATGTATGCTTCACAGTTTTCTAAGATTTCTCTTTGACTTATTTTGTTTGGTTTCGTTTTTAAGACATAAAAATAAACTTAATTAATTAGATTAATGACAGCTGTGACCCTAATCTCTATATAAAATACATTTTATTCAGGCTTTTTAGTGGACCTAATAAACTCATGTTTAATATATTATTATTATATAAGTCCTAAGCTATTTTCATAGGTTTAAACAGAGAAACTTAATATTAAATTATAAGTTTACCAACAAAATATTCACTTTGACACTTCATGACCCTATATAATAAAATTATTTAATTGATAGGTTTTCTTTTTCTTTTTAGGGTGGAGAGTTTTATCGAACATCAAGATAACTGCTCCGTACGAAAAGTTCACCGTGAACCGCCACAAACCACCGTCACTGTCCAGGCCTGCTCCTCTAGAACCGCCTCAACCGCAAGCACTCCGTCTAGTGAAACGAGTTACGGTGGTGCGGTACCTCTAGAAGGGCGTCCAATTCATATGAGAAACTCATCTTTAACACCTTCGATTCTCACCAATTCATCAAATCTCAACCTCGAACTCCAGCTTCTTCCATTAACGCCGAATCAAAACCCTAATCAAGAAAACCAACAACACAAAGTTAAAGAACCATCTCATCATCATCATTATCATCATCATCATCATAACCAAAACCATAACCATGATACCACAAACTTAAACCTCTCCATTGCTCCATCATCATCATCATATCATCATTACAACAACTTTGATCGTATAAAAGAGATAATGGCGAGTGAACAGATCATGAAGATAGCGATGAAGGAGAATGCTTACGCGGAGGAAGCTAAAAGAGAAGCGAAGAGGCAACGAGAGATAGCGGAAAATGAGTTTGTGAACGCTAAGAAGATAAGGCAACAAGCACAAGCTGAGCTTGAGAGAGCGAAGCTTTTAAAGGAACAATCTATGAAGAAGATAAGCTCAGCGATTATGCAAGTCACTTGTCAAACTTGTAAAGGACAGTTTCAAGCGGTTGCGGTTCCCGCGGCGGACGAGACATCTCTAGTGGTGAGTTACATGTCGTCTGGGAATACTGACGGAGAGGGATCATAGAGTTTGTGGCAAAGGGTTTTATAAAACGAAGTTAAAATTTTATCCAAAAAAAAAACTAAGATAAATTAATCATTTTATACTTTTTGTGTATAAATGTCTTGGTTGTCTTATTTTCCCTATTTTATTGTCATATTTTATGTGATAATTAATTATTGTAATTGTTTATTTTTCATTTAAATCTACAAGTCCACGGTTTAAATTGTTAACATTCCCAAGGACTTTACACAATATTTCAGTTCAAATTTTTGGGAAAATATATTTTTTCATAAAATCATACAATCTGCTGATGTTTTCTTGATATGTTGCAGTTACTTAAATTATTAGAAAATTGTCTGTCACTTCCGCCACTTTACACTTTAAATCGTTGAAAAATAATTTCTTCTTGCGTTTCATTTAACCTTAAAGTTTACAGTGTATATCTTTGCTAAAGACTATATATATATATATTTTTTTTTTTAATTTTCTGATTTCTAATAACTAGAAAACCATATATAGATAGTCTTTGCATATAATTTTCAGAACCTGAAAAGAATCACAATTATCAGACTGTTAAACCATTTTAGACGTTTTATAGTGGTTTACGAAGATCCTATAATAGTAGAGAGATCCGTAGATGATAGTACATAGAATTTACATTTATTTGTGTTTGTTTTGTCTACAATATTATTAATATATATATATATATATATTATTTTCCGTCTTACTTGAACTGAGATATTTTTTAATGAAAATACATACATTTTACCGATCAAACCAATCCATGTAACAGATAAACCAAAATCTACATGTCGCCAATAATGGTTAGGTTCGAAAAAGATTTCATTAAAATTCAATACAAAGTGGGTAAGCTATAATTGCGCTTGGGACGAGTTAACATATGGAGTGATGGGAAATGTACTATTATGATGTCGATTTGGTCCGTGACCGTTACACTTATAACGATGTACTTAAACAACAAACATCGTTTCATCTTTCGTTAGATTCGGACAAAAAGTGTTGATCTATAATCATGATAAAACGGTCCGACCCATTTTCGCTTGTTGTTATTACAAATTTTAGCAAATTTTCAAGCTACTCATTTATTGTCTTCTGAAAAACTGTGCGTATATTCCTGATTTTATATACTACCAATAAGAAAAAAGAAATAAAACCATTTATAAGAAATCCCTTTTAGCTAATATATACGTAATAACATAACAGCGGGGAAAAATACTCAAAATAGTCCACAGCAGATTTTGTAGAAGTAGATCGGGAGATTCTAAGTTAAATATTTAGACTAATTAATCTAAAGATGATTTAGGCAAAATATATCGAAATTCGAAAGTTTATCTTCGACATTAATGAAAGTTGTATCAACGGAAAGCCACACAAGAATAAGACATGTTTCAAAGGAGTATAATAGTAGTAATAGATACGTTTGAGATTTCTGAATTAATTAATACATTATGGAGTAGTGATGATTCATATTTCCAACCAAACATTTTTAGATTGGACAGGTCTATGATGTATGAACATACATAATAAATGAATGTCGATACATGAAAGAGAAAGAGTTCGATTGAGGCAATATATATAACAAAAAAAAATATAAAATACTATAAAATAAGACGATCTTTTGCGTATGAGAGTGAAGAAGCATTACAAAAATCTAAAATCCGAAGTGTGTTTGGTTTTTGTACATCTTTTGGGACCAATTTCGATGCAAAAATTAGGAAGATATAAGAGACTTTAGTAATGAGGACTTGAAGAATTGAATAAGAAATGACATGAATGTCTGTCTGAGAGAACTAAAGAAGTGGGTTAAGTAAATAAGAGAGTGACAAATGCCTGCCCGTTACTCCGTTTCAACTCTATGGCACTGAAAATCATGGCGTTTTTTCCCATTTGCATTTAAAGTGCACTCAATTGCATTGAAAGCGACTATTTCTCTCTCTCTCTCTCGTTTTCATCATTTGTGTCAACACGTAGGGAGGTTTGCAGATTCTGCAGCTATGTTTGTCACAGAAAGAAAGGTAGAGAGAGAGAGAGAGCATAAATAATAGGCTTTCTCTATACCGATGGCCAAACGTCATGTGTGTAATATAATGCAACGTAGATATCTGTATATGTTTGATGATGGTTTTGGTCACAAACTCGTGAATTTGAAACTATGTATGTAATAATGTCTAACCATGTGTATCAAATGCATGTTATAATGTTATATATATACTTTTAACACAATTCTTTTTTGTGGAAAAATACACATATACGTGTGTTAATAGATGCATGTCGTTAATTAGCGTACTTTGAGATTATGAATAATAATTTATTTGAACCAAAACAACTAAATTATGATTGGATCATCTATAGTAAGTTTTGGTGTTGGAGTTATAAATTGAATTAAAATGAAAAGGAAGAACAATGGAACGTGCAACACAAAAAGGGTTTAGCTTTTTACCTCTACTATAGGATGGCATTTTTTAGAGGAGCATGTGCATATTTGCTTCTCTTCCCCAAACTTTCAAATGCTTATCTTTCTCAACCTAAAGGAGCTTCTGCTATTGTAGCCACTTTTTTTTTTTTTTTTTTTTTCTATTTATCAATTTTAGTAGCTGAAAAAAGGTTATCGAATATGAAAAGAATATCCGAATGTTTATATAAACCACTCTGATTTTAGCGTTATTATATTCGAGAGTCTTGTTTACAAAATCATTTGCCCATGTCAAACAAAACATATTGTTATGGTCTCCATCCCGAGTGTTGTGATTTTGGTGAATATGATGAACTCGTAAAGCATAAAAAGATAAGAACAAAATTAGAAAGAATCATTTTTAGGGGCTTTTTTGTTGTTTTGAATAAATCTGCGAATGAATGTAAATACAAGTGTATAACTCGTAAACAAGTATTATGTAAGGCATAAAATTCCATACAGATAAAAACATGATATACCAAATCTACTTGTCAACATATAAAAAAAAAAAAAAAACGGAGCGAATATAAAATATTTAGTTGTTGGATTTTATAATACAAAAGCTAACATTAATAATATATTAAAGTGCTTAATTGTTTGATTTGGAAGTGGCTTAGCATGAGAATCTCTGATCACATGGGATTGCCTCATACTTCCCACAAAGAAACAACCATATGCTTAACTTTGATGTCATGACAAATATACCCCTCACTTCCTTGATGGGATGTATGAGTCGACATCTCTTTATCCATGGGTATTTTCGTCTTTTCCAAAATTGTTTACTTACTACTACCTTATTCCAAATTCTTTTGTTTTTTAATAAGAAAAAACAAAAGGTTCAATTTCTTTAGTTATATAGTATATATTTTTTCACATCTTTCTTTTGTTAAAATAAATATAAATGTTAAACATTCGCTGGCCAAAAATGTCGTATATTTATTATGTAATTATTGTAAAATGAAGCCAATAAGGTTTGTCTTCATTCGCTTAAATATGTGTAAGATAATAATAATATTAAGTCTCGCTCAATTATGTAGGTGGGACCCTCTCTTTGCTATATCTGTGTTTTTGCACTGAAACCTGAGGCATTTTTTCTCGTCTTTTTCAGTTTTGTTCTTATATTTGCTCTAGTAAATCTGATTTTGGCATTTTCCTTTCTTATTATAATCCCCAAATATATTTAAACTTCAGAAACTGATCATCTTCCTTTATGTCAATATATGTGTGTACTTAGATAATGTTTGCCCATGTCGCAATTTGTTCTTTGTTTTTTTTCCATTTAGCCACTTTCCATTGTTTTCTTTAATAATTCAATATTTTTTTTAAATAATTAAATTGTTTCAACTAAAACATGCAACATTTTTTTTTAATTATAGTATCCAAATACTTTCAAAGTCGAAGAATAAATTCCATCGACCTAATAATCGGTGTACACGTCGGTAATTTGCTGATTTAATAATGGAAATGTGGCTAAAGTGACTCGAATCCAGGTGAGGAAATTAAGGCACATACCCATTCTTTTTCACCAGGCCAAGACAACTTAGTTAAAGAGACATGCAACATGCAATACAGAAAATCATATGCATTCAAAATCAAACTATAAAAACAATAAATATGAATATTTAAACCGATATGCTAAGTTTAACCGTCTATTTGTTTGCTTTCATTTATTTCTTCACCTTTTTTATACGTTGTGACCATCCAACTGTACTGGCATTTATTTTGTAAAGAATTAAGGCTTATTTTTTATATTTTAATTTAAAATTTTACAATTACCCTTAATGTTAATGTAGGAAATAATATACGTTTAGTAATAAGACCAAAATTTGTTTTCCACAGAAAAGAGATAAGGCAGTAAGATAATGTCAGAGACACAGGAAAGGAAACATGCATTGTGGCATTGTTATGCCTATATGAAACAATATTCAAAATTGTGACATATAAAAACAAAACAAAAAACATCAATATTCTTTCGAGGAATTTGATATATATGTATTATGTATATCATTTATCAATTACAGCTAGGGGTGTTTTTTTGTTTTTTCCAGGAAAAAGTTTATAAAAAGGACGATAAAAAGTGATAATTAACTGTAAGAAAAAAGAGTAAAGTAAGACAAATTTATTTATTTACTTTTGATGTTACAGAGAGAAAAGAGAAAGTATTTGAGTCGAATGCAGTGTGGTTCGCAGAGACAAATATACCCCGCGCCTGCAACATCCTTTACTCAGTTTTGTAAGTTTACTAAATTACCCTTATATAATTGGGACCCACCCATCCCTCCATATCGATATGTCTTGTCACACGTGAATCAGTAAGATCTGTATATTATACAAATACATTTATAGATATACTCAAAGTATACATTATATTTATATACATTCTCTTAATACTAGGACGGTGCACGCATGGTTTTTTTTTTTTTTTTTTTAACTCAGGGTAATACCAAGTTCATGAAAAATTCTAAACTAATCTCTAAGGATAGAACATTTGACGATTAGCCTTCACCCAAGTTTTTAAATGAGCCCTAGACATTAAATTTGTATCCGTCCCTTTCCCACTCAAAGCGTAATTTTATTTTGAATCAAGAAATCGGTTTTAGCGAATCTCCTTTGTCCCTCAAACCATCCGATGCACGGGTGTTACACCCCAAAAACTTATAATGTCTGTATGATTTTATTTGTATCCAAATAACTAATTAATGTATTTCAATATCCATGTTTTTTTTGTTGAAACAATTTTCAATATCCATGTTAGATTCAAATATTTTGGATACTTGAATTTTGAGTAATCGTACAGCATAATACATTATCTCATTAGTAGAATAGTAGCAGGACTGACATATGTCAAAAAAATTTATGTCAAATTCGTAAAATAACACTCTTGGGCAAATGACAAAAAAAAAAAAAAAAAATCATTTATGCATTATTTAACTCAACAGTTAACTCGACATGTTCGTAGCAACAGGTATCTCTCAGATTAAATGTATATTTTTCCCAAAAATAAAATATATTCTGCCCACAGCCCACGAATGTTGTCTTACTGGAGTGATAGAGCCTCATGGGCCTGAGGGAAAAAGTCATCATAGGCTGTGGGCAGAATATATTTATCCACCCAAATATATATATTTTGAAGCTATTTCAGCTAAGCCTATAACTTGGAATTTTGTATTGTTCAAAGTAGGCCCGGCCAAAATATCTTGAACTGAAAAACTGAACCAGAATCGAACCGAATTAAGAGGTATCGAACCGAACCAAAAAATCATAAATACTAAAATGACTCCTCTTCTTATAAAATATTTTGGATACCCCGACCGAACCGAACCAAATCGAAATCTGAATGGGTACCCAAAATATACGAAATACAATTATATATCCAAAAGTATTATGTATATTTAAATTTGAAATAAACAAAATACCCAAAATTACAATTATAAACCGAATATTTTAGTTATGTTTAGACCGAAATAATCAAAATATCCAAAAATCTTTAGTTATATTTGTCAAAATTGTTTTTTTTTTTGAAAAATTTAACCCAATTTCATTAAAATTAAACCATTTTTTATAGTTTTTTCGTGTATTTGGGATAAATTTTGGATACCCCAAACCGACCTGAACTCGGACGGAACCGAACCTAACCCGACCGAAAAAAAAATACATGAATGGGTCCTAAATCTCTAGTACCGAAATATCTGAAATCCGAAAGAACCGAACCAAATCCGAATGGGTATCCGAATGCCCATGCCTAGGTCAAAGCCAACTTGAATGTATATTTTATTTTGTTTTGACATATATCATTTTTATACATATACAAACTACAAGGTATACAAGTTCAAGAACCTTTTCAGTACTAAATGGACATGGGAACAGCTAAGATCGCCATCTTCGCGAGTTAATTGGTATGCTGGGATTTGGTTCAAGCATAACTGCCCGAAATATGGATTCATGGCGTGGCTAGCCCTACATAATCGTCTTTCAAGGGGAGACCGTATGTATGCCTGGAACTCGAATATCTCTACTGCCTGCGTTTTATGCCATGAGCCATGGGAAACACGAAACCATCTTTTCTTCGGCTGTCCCTACTCGAAACAGGTTTGGACAAACTTAGCGGCGGGGATAATGCAACAAGATTTCTCGTCAGATTGGGACACTATTGTCACTCTTCTACCGCGAGCTCAACCAACTCAGCTGAAGGTTTTCATTTTCCGTTATGTGTTCCAGATGACAGTACACACGCTGTGGAGGGAACGCAATTCACGGCGGCACGGAAACAACCCTACATCGGAGTCCAGACTGATAAATTTCATTAATCAAGGCGTTAGAGGCGTTAGAAATCGTTTCAGTTCTATACGACTGTTAGGCGACACACGTTTTGAAGACGGAATGCAAACGTGGTTTGCATCTCGGCCTGCTACTTGAAGAGGAGGAGTTATATGATATTTTGATCTTTATCTTACTGTTTTAGAATTCTTTAACTTATAAGCTCGCATCTAAGATGTAGAGACGTTTTTTTCGGGTTTGAATATAATTTAAAATTTATCCAAAAAAAAAAAAAAAAAAAAAANAAAAAAAAAAAAAAAAAACTACAAGGTATATTTAATTTGAAAACTGGAACGATTTATGATGATGTAGCAGAAGCAGGTTTTCACCAACTGAAACTCTGATTAATAATTCCTCGTGCAGTTATTATTAACCAAGGAAAAGTGAAGCAAGCCTCAGTGTCGTCGACACACTCGTCAACACAGAGTCTTCAGGAACTTTAGTAAGTGACAGTGTCGTCGACACACTCGTCAACACAGGACAAAAGTTCATGGGATTTAATTCTCACCAACCTCTTTCTCTCCAACGGCTCTTTTCTTCTTCCAACGGATCTCTTGTTTAAGATCCAGATTTGCTGTACTCTCTTTGTATCTCTATAAAAGAGAATCAATATGACAATAAAAAGATATACTTTTGAGGCTTATTCTCTCCACATTCTCTCTAAATCTCTTTTATTCTCTTAATTCCGCAAACAATACTCTTGAATTCTAACATGGTATCAGAGCGTTGATCTACTCTTTTCATCCTTAAATCTCTGGTTTTAAATTCTCTATCTACTCTGTTCATCATCTTTTTCCCAGATCTACTATTCATTCGCGATTTTACTGTTCATCATCTTTTTCCCAGATCTACTATTCATTCGCGATTTTACTGTTCATCATGGAAAACTCAAAACCAGTAGTTATTCCAGTAATTCTTAAGGGGGAAAACTACCTCCTATGGTCAAGAACCACCAAGACAGCTCTTTGTGGTCGGGGTCTTTGGAATCATGTCTCCGAAGACAAAACTCCAGTGACTACCGTTTCCAATGGAGAAGAAAGAGTTGAGGAAATGACGGCGGAAGACATTAAATGGTTTCAAGAAGACCAGACGGTGCTTGGCCTCATTCAAAACTCTCTAGAGCCATCGATTCTTGAAGCTTATTCCTACTGTGAGACCGCAAAGGCACTATGGGAAACCCTCAAGAACGTTTATGGAAACATTTCAAACCTAAGTCGAGTCTTTGAAGTCAAGAAGGCTATCAATGAACTCAACCAAGAAGATATGGAATTCACCAAACACTTCGGTAAATTTCGATCTCTATGGGCTGAATTGGAAATGCTCAGACCATCTACTTTAGATCCAAAGGTTCTCAATGAGAGACGTGAGCAAGACAAGGTCTTTGGTCTTTTACTCACCCTGAATCCTGTGTACAATGATCTCATCAAACACATACTGAGAGAAGAGAAGCTTCCAAGTCTTGATGATGTCTGTTCTCGGATTCAGAGGGAACAGGGGTCCTTCGGTCTGTTTGGAGGCAAAGGGGATCTTATGATGGCTAACAAAGGGGTTTACAAGAAACCTGAAGAAAGAAAGCCACCAGTCTGTGATCACTGCAAGAAGACAGGACACATTAAGAAGCATTGCTGGATTTTACATCCTCATCTCAGGACAAACAAGTTTCCCATGAGAGCAAATGGTGCTTATGACCAGATTAATGCTCAGAAGGAAACCGGTTCTTCTTCAGACACAAATGCGGTTGCTATGATCGCCACTGATGATTTCGTAAGAAAAACAGACTTGGAAGCAATCATCAAAGCCATTACTTCATTAAAAGAATCTGGTATCACTCTCTTTACTCATAAACCAAGTAGTTCTCTTGTTATAGATTCAGGAGCTTCTCATCATATGATTAGTAATCCGAATCTACTTAACAATATAGAACCTGCTTTAGGAAATGTGGTTATAGCAAATGGTGATAAGATCCCTGTAGAAGGCATTGGTAACTTGAGATTGTTTCATAAGAACTCTAAAGCGTTCTTTATGCCTAAGTTCACATCAAATTTAATGTCTGTAAAACGAACCACTACTGACTTGAATTGTAATGCAATATTTGGACCTAATAGTGTGTATTTTCAGGATATTGAGAATGGTAAGATCCTTGGCAAAGGTGGAATCAAAGATGAACTTTATGTTCTTGAGGATTCAACACCAAACGCTCTGGATTCTAGTACTTGTTTTTCTGTTAGTTTAAATGCAATATGGCATGCTAGACTAGGCCATCCTCATTCTCGTGCTTTTGAGCTGATGTTTCCTAAGGCTTCTTTTGATCACTCTAGTTGTGAAGCTTGTATCCTTGGTAAACATTGCCGAAATGTTTTCCCTAAATCTTCAACAATCTATGAGAATTGCTTTGACTTAGTTCACTCTGATGTTTGGACTTCACCTTGTCTATCTAGAGATAATAAGAAGTATTTTGTAACCTTTATCGATGAGAAATCTAAATACACTTGGGTTACATTACTTCCATCAAAAGATAGAGTCTTTGAAGCTTTCTTGAATTTTCAGAGCTATGTGACCAATCATTTTAATGCCAAGCTTAAAGTCTTAAGGTCAGATAATGGTGGGGAATACACAAGTCATCGATTTAAGGAACATCTCGCAAAATATGGAATTCTTCATCAAACCAGCTGCCCATATACTCCACAACAGAATGGAGTAGCCGAAAGAAAGAATAGACATCTTATGGAGGTAGCTCGGTCAATGATGTTTCATGCTAATGTCCCCAAACGCTTCTGGAGTGATGCCGTTCTCGCAGCATGCTATTTGATCAACAGAGTACCCACAAGGGTCTTACAAGACATATCTCCATATGAGGTACTGAACAACACTAAACCTTCTCTTGATCACTTACGTGTATTTGGGTGTGTCTGTTTTGTGTTAATACCAGGAGAACAAAGGAACAAACTAGATGCAAAAAGCACCAAGTGTATCTTTCTGGGTTATTCCACATCTCAAAAGGGCTACAAATGCTTTGATCCATCCACTAACCAAACTAAAGTATCTCGAGATGTCAAGTTTCTTGAACATCAAGGATACTATATGGACAAGGATTGGGATAGTCTTAAAGATCTCTCTAGATCTCCTGGTGATCGTGCAACAAGTCTGAGATTCCTCCTAGATCATCTTGGGAATAGTGTCACAACACCAACCACTCAAACAGTCCCTACTCAAACAGCTCCTACTCAAACTACTTCTGAAAATGATTCTCAAGGGCAAGAGACTACACCAGTTGTTCAACAAGAGGATGTAGAGCATAATGCTAGTGGATCCTCATTTGATTCTGAACCAGAAGAACTAATGGAGGAACAAGTTCCACCACTTAGAAGGAGTACACGGATCAGAAGGGATCCTTCTGATTGGAACTGGAATGCAAAAGTGTACTATAACAACCAAGCAGTCTCACATCCTGATCAAATGGTATGTTCTCTTAACCTTGTACCCGTTTCTCACCAAGCTTTTCTAGGAAAAGTCGATCTTGATCTTATTCCTAGAAGCTATGAAGAAGCAAAAGAGCATAAGGTATGGGTTGATGCTATTGGGGCAGAGAAAGAGGCTATGGAAAGAAATCATACATGGGATGAGGCTGATCTTCCAGAAGATAAGAGAGCCGTGACATCTAAATGGGTTTTTACCATCAAATATAAGAGCAATGGGGAGATTGAAAGACACAAGGCAAGATTAGTAGCTCGTGGTTACACTCAAACATATGGGGATGACTACACTGAGACATTTGCTCCTGTAGCTAACCTCAAAACGGTAAGAGTTGTACTTTCCTTAGCTGTTAATCTTTCTTGGGAATTGTGGCAGATGGATGTCAAGAATGCTTTCCTTCAAGGAGAACTTGAAGAAGAAGTGTATATGAGACCTCCACCTGGTCTTGAAGACGCTATAGCTCCTGGCAAAGTTCTTAGACTAAGAAAAGCTATCTATGGTCTCAAACAATCTCCAAGAGCTTGGTATCAAAAACTCAGTTTCATCCTTAGAGATCATGGATTCAAGAAATCCCAATCAGATCACACCTTGTTCATCCTTCAAAACTCTCAAGGTATTGTGGTTGTTCTTGTTTATGTTGATGATATCATCATCTCTGGGAATGACAATGAAGGTATCAAATCCACTAAGGCATTTCTTAAGTCAGTTTTTGATATCAAAGACCTTGGTGTACTTACATACTTTCTAGGCATTGAGATATGTAGATCAGAGGATGGTTTATTTCTATCCCAAAGAAAATATATTCGTGATATCTTACGAGAGACAGGAATGCTTGACGCAAGGGCAGCCAAAACACCTCTTGAGGACGGCTACAAAGTCACTCGAAAGGGGGAGAAATCAGAAGAGAAGATTGAAGATGTATCACTGTATCGCCGGATTGTGGGTAAGCTAATTTACTTAACCTTTACTAGACCTGACTTATGCTTTGCAGTGAATCAGGTTAGTCAACATATGCAAAGTCCCACAGTATACAATTGGTCTATGGTTGAAAGGATATTGAGGTATCTGAAAGGAAGCCAAGAGAGGGGTATTTGGATGGGCAAGAATGATAACACAGAGCTAGTAGGATATTGTGATGATTATTGGGCAGGAGACAGGAATGATAGGAGATCTACAACCGGTTATTGCACCTTCATTGGAGGAAATTTGGTGACTTGGAAAACGAAGAAGCAAAAAGTAGTATCCGACTCAAGTGCAGAATCAGAATACCGAGCTATGAAGAAGCTTGCAAATGAGCTTACTTGGCTCAAAGCATTGTTAAAGGACTTCAACATCGAGTTTTCAAGCCCCATCACCTTTCATTGCGACAATCAAGCAGCCATTCACATAGCCAACAACTCTGTGTTTCATGAAAGAACCAAACACATCGAGATAGACTGTCACAAGGTTAGACAGAACATAGAAGAAGGAGTTATACTTCCATGTTACACTCGGAGTGAAGACCAACTCGCAGACATCTTCACCAAAGCTGCAAGTCTCAAGGTGTGCAATCATATCTACAGCAAACTTGGACTTATAGATCTTTCTACAACTTGATTGGTCTTCCCTAGCTCATAAACATTACACTCTTTTTCCCTTAAGCAAAGTTTTTCCCAAGTGGTTTTCTTTGCTAAGGTTTTTAATGAGGTAATGTTCTTGGGTTTCCAAGCTTAGCCTTTTTTTTTTATTGTCTCTACGGCTAAGCTTGAGGGGGAGTATTAACCAAGGAAAAGTGAAGCAAGCCTCAGTGTCGTCGACACACTCGTCAACACAGAGTCTTCAAGAACTTTAGTAAGTGTCAGTGTCGTCGACACACTCGTCAACACAGAGTCTTCAGGAACTTTAGTAAGTGACAGTGTCGTCGACACACTCGTCAACACAGGACAAAAGTTCATGGGATTTAATTCTCACCAACCTCTTTCTCTCCAACGGCTCTTTTCTTCTTCCAACGGATCTCTTGTTTAAGATCCAGATTTGCTATACTCTCTTTGTATCTCTATAAAAGAGAATCAATATGACAATAAAAAGATATACTTTTGAGGCTTATTCTCTCCACATTCTCTATAAATCTCTTTTATTCTCTTAATTCCGCAAACAATACTCTTGAATTCTAACAGTTATTTTACTAAAGGTTTGATACATCATACATATTTTTTTTTATAATTTGTTTATCATTGATCCACACGCACATTAATTCTCACGGAAAATAAAAAGAACACATATTCAAAGACGAAGAAGAAAAACAGATGATCACTACGAGCTGTTACTGTGACTGTTATTTTCACTCCCACGAAGTTCTCTCAACAAAGCAACCACTTGTAACATATTAGGTCGCTTTGACGGGAAATCATCAACGCACCGTAACGCTATTTCCAAATACCTTAGCATCTCTTTCACAATCACCCCTCCGAGACCTTCTTTCTCACTCAGAAGGTCTTCATCGATCACATCCATCTGCTTCCCTTCTCTTGCCTTCATCTTCGACCAACCAACTAAATTCGTATCACCAAACTCATCTTTATCCGTTGGTCTTTTCCCGCTCAAAATCTCAAGCATCACAACTCCGACCGAGTACACGTCACCTTTCGACGTACACCTGAAACTCTGGTAATATTCCGGCGGCACGTAGCCTGGTGTGCCCGCCAAGGTACTCACGCTCAAATGCGTGTCTAACGCGCTGATCAGCCTCGCCATTCCGAAATCCGAAACCCTAGCTTCCATTTCGTGATCGAGAAGGACATTGCTCGATTTCATGTCGCGGTGGATTATATGAGGGATACAATTATGATGCAAGAAGCAAAGCCCTTTCGCCGCTCCTTTCGCAATCTTTTTCCGCTCTTCCCAGCTCAAAATCCTCCGTTTCTCGCCGGTTCTCGGTCCGTGAAGCACCTCTTCGAGGCTCCCGTATTGCATAAACTCGTACACGAGCAGTCTCTCTTCCCCGATTTTACAATATCCCAGGAGTGGTACGAGGTTTCGGTGTTTGATCTTCCCTAGGGTTTCCATTTCTGCCATAAACTCTCGATCTCCTTGACAGCTAAGCCTGATTAGCTTCTTGATTGCCACCGAAGACCCGTCTTTAAGCGTCGCCTTGAAAACCTCGCCGAATCCACCGTGTCCAATCATACTCGCGGCCGAGAATCCGTTTGTAGCCTCGATAAGCTGCGAAAACTTAAGCTTCCTCAACTGTCGCTGAAACGTCGCTACGTTAATACTCAACGGCTCTTTCTCCTTATCGATCTTCCAAGTTGTGGCAGAATTAACAGCCTGCAGACTGTGAAGCATCTTCGCATCCTCGGCATCTCTCTTCCTCGCACGAACCGCAATCGCCCAAACGATCAAAATACAAACCGACGCAGCAGAAATCAACACTCCCAAGACAATGCTATTTGCCCAAGAAGCGGCTGTTGTTCCGTGCTTAGCACGTTTCCCTTCCTCTGGTCCTGTGGGAAGCTGATTGTTCCCGTTTTTGCATTCCGGTAAAGGAACTCCGCAAAGTCCCGGATTATCCGCATACTGGCTCGCCGGAAGCGTACTAAGCTGACCTCTCTGCGGAATCGGACCGGTTAACTCGTTATTCGACAAATCAATCTGCACCAAGAAGGACAAATTCGAGAAAGATTCAGGGATTTGACCCTGTAATCGATTATCCGACGCATCGAAGACGCCGAGATTCTTGAGCTGACCGATCGTGAACGGAATTTCGCCGGAGAGTTGATTATGTGAAAGCTCGAGGACTTGAAGAGCGATCATTTCTCCGATCTCATCAGGGATTTTGCCTCGAAGCTGATTATAAGAGAGATCAAGATACTCAATGGTTTGATATCTTGTGAAGAGACTCAAAATCGGACCTGAGTACATTCTCGTGAAATCACAGCTTTTAAGAGATGGAATCTGAAGAAGCCTCTCTGGTCTGATTCCGGAGAATTCCACCAAACCTCCGACGCCTTTACACGAGTTTCCGACGTTTCTAACGAAGGCCATTGTGTTGCCGGAGAGTAAACCGGAGAGAGCTTTCGAACCGGGTTGACGACCTAACCGGGGAGGGATTTCTCCGGTTAAGTGGTTTGTGTTGAGATCAAGCCAGACCAGAGTTGTGCATTTGCCGAGCTCTGAAGGGATTTCTCCCGTGAAATTGTTGTTTCCGAGCTGAAGAACGGCTAACCGGGAAAGGATTCCGAAATCTCGAGGGACTTCTCCGGTTAATCTGTTGCTTGTGAAGGAGATCCACTCGATGTTGCTGCAGTTGAAGAATTCCGGTGGGATTTCTCCGGTGAGTTGATTGTTGTTGAGTATCAGATCTTTGAGGTTTTGTAATTTTCCGATCTCCGGCGGGATTTTCCCGGCGAGATTGTTGTACCATGCGATGAATTGCTCGAGTTTCTGGAGATTTCCGATCTCCGGCGGGATTGTTCCGTTGAGATAATTGAGACTGAGATCAATCGTTCGAAGCTCCGAGCACTGAGATATCGCCGGCGGAATCTGACCGGTTACGAGATTATCGGGAATTCTCAGCTCCTCTAATGAAGCTGCTCCGGGACATAAATCCGGTGGAATCACTCCGGAGAATCGATTCGAGCTGAAATCAGCGATTCTCAGGCTTTTGCAAGCAGAGAGCGAAGACGGAAACTCTCCGGATATCAGATTGTTGCTGAGAAGCAGTATTTGAAGAGCTCCGAAACTCCGGAGGATAGTGTTTGGGAACGGCCCGGAGACGTTGTTGTTTGAGAGGTCAAGAATCTGTAGCAAAGAACACGAAGACAACGAGTTAGGGATCACACCAGTGACGTTGTTGTAAGAAATCCGGAGATTTTGTAATGTCCCGCAAGCATCTCCAATCTCCGGCGGGATCCAACCGGTGAGTCGATTATGCGAAAGATCCAAACTTTGCAAGCTTTTTAGCTCTCCGAACGATTTCGGAATCTGCCCATCGAAGTTGTTGCGGGAAAGATTCAAGCTTTTGAGGTTGGTGCAGTTGATAAGCGAATCAGGGATGTAGCCGGAGATACTGTTCCCGGAGAAGTCGAGAAACGACAAGGAGACGCAGGTAGAGAGAGGAATGGTTAAACCGGAGATTGAACCGGTTATGTTGTTGTAAGAGAGATCAAGCGTTTGGAGTTTCTTGCCTTCTAAGAAAAGATCTTGAGGTAACTTTCCGGTGAAGTTATTGTAAGAGAGAGTGATGGAAATAAGATTTGAGTATTTAGGGAAGAAATTTTCGGGGAGAACTCCGATTAAACCAGAGGAAGAGAGTTCGAGATGGGTTAGGCTCAAGGGAAGAAGAAGAAGAGAGGTTGAGTTTAAAACGAAGAAGTTCTCAGAGAGTTTAAGAACAGAGAGAGAATCGAGAGAGGTAAACGCATTGAAGGAAACGATTCCGGATAGACCACTACCGGAGAGATTAATCTCGGAGACTCTTCCGGCGAGACAAGTGACGCCGGAAAATTGACAAGGGGATTTTCGAGGGGACCAATTTGAGAGAATGTTGTTTGGATCGTCTTGGATCATTGATTTGAAAGAGAGGAGAGATAATGCATCGGTTTTGGTTGAGGATTGGTCGGAGGAAGAAGATAGAGAGAAATGGGTAAGGAGGAAGACGAAGGAGATTTGGATTTGGATTTGGATCCGAACCCGGTTTGGTGAATTAGTCATTGGAGGGGGAGGTTTTGGGAGTTTGAATGGAGAAGGAGAAGTAAGTGAAGAATGTTAGATGATAAAGACTTTTCTTTTCTGGTGTGATGCTAAAGGCTTAAAGCAGAAGAAGGGGAAGGAAAATGGCTTTTTCGAAGAAAAGAAAAAGCTGCTTTATTTTTTTTTATCATTGATGCTTATAATTTTTTTAATCAATTCTGAGAGTTACTAACCTCTTTATTGAATAACGTTTTTTTAACATGTGATGTTTTCTAAACAATTTCGTAAGCTAAGTTTTGGAGTGAAAAACTTTTCACAAAAAGAATGTGTTGTGGGTGTGGGCTGCTTTTCTTCTAGTATAACCACTAAAAACGCAGTTTAACTTAAGGTGACACACTAATAAAAATGATTCTATTAGAACTTTGTAATTTTGAATTATTTCGAACCAAAGGCTAGACCACTCTATTCATATGGTGAGGTGTATATGGTCAAAATAAATGGGACCCAACTTAATCATATGAAATGTGTTTTTTTGGGGGTAAAATTTGTAATTGTTTGATCCAAGATTCACTGTCGAGGCAGAGGCGTGGGGGAATGAATAGAGATATGTGACTTTACAAATTACAATAACAAACTTTATGGTGTAACCATTATGTTGCTCACTTATTTTTACATTGTATATGCTTTTTATTAGTTTAGTATCATATTATAAGCCATAAATGTAGCCTTTATATAATGTTCCAAGTCACACACACTATCCTTTTCATCATTACGTTGCCATCTCCCACCAAGTTTATGTGTGGATTTTTAAAAAACCAAGCATAATATTCGGTTGTCTATTGATATCCACCAACGTATAAAAATTAATAGAAAGGATAATTTGGTAGATAAACTAATGGTCACAAGAAAATATCTACTCGTTATATTTCAAAAGAATAGTATTATGTTTAGAAAAAATAATTGCCAACCACATAGATTATGGGATATTACATGGTTACTGATGTAGTAACCGATAGGATTGCAGATTCGATTCTTTAGTCTAAGAATTCCCAAACGAAACACACGATCTTGAGAACCTTAGTTCTAGCCGAAGATAAGAGAAGAAGAAAGCAAAAACTTATTTGATAAATAATTTAATGAGTTGGGTTCTCACAAGCAAATACATCAACTCTATATATAGGAAAGATTAAAAGCCTAAAGCGATTAAGAAAAAAAAAACTAGTTTACGAAGGAAAAGAAAAGCATAAGAGAAAAGAAAAATTAACTAAAAGCCAAAACCCAAACGTAAGAGGAATGTATGATGCATCAGTTACACATCTCAAATGTTGAAATATAGTTTTATCCACACAAACAAATGCTTAATGTATAGTGACTTACACAGAGAAGCATATTTTTTTTTTATATATAGGATCCGTTAATTAGGGAGAGGGGGGTTAAGAAATCTATGTCGCCAAGGGAAGAAAATAGGAAGTCTCAGGTCGTTTTTTTTTATTTATTTATGATTTTTGGGTCGGATTTTTTTATTGTCAATTCGGTTTAGTGATTATACCAATTTTAATTGATTTTTGTTTGGGTCGGATCGGTTTATATTGATGTAAATTCATTTTTTGCCTCCCTAATTTAACAGATTATATTAAACAGTGACCTAAATGTGGGTTGCGATTTATTTGTTGCTTTTCCATGCATATCATTATGCATTAAGTATTTATTGATGTGGATAAAACTACATTTTGATGCTTAGGATGTGTAATCATATAATATTTATAATCCGTATAGTTTGCAATCATTTTTTATTTTATATACATTATATAGTAGATTTTACAATAAATATAATGAATCGTGGTAGTTAGTCTATAATATTATAAAATATAAACCATTGTATTCATATGAAAAAAAAACATGTTATTTACTACACGGATACATTGATAGAGCTTTTATATATATATATACTAGTGTGTGATCCGCGCTACGCGCGGACGTGAACACAATTTTATTTTTAAAAATTTTGGTATAATATTATTTTAATTTTATTAATATGATTGTTANTTCATTTATGATTTTAACCCTATTTATGTGTGTAATATGTTTGTGATTCCTAAATCTATTTTTCTTTTATTTTTGTTGAAAATGATTTTCATATATAACTGATTGTTTGAAGTCACAACATTTGTTTGATTTTATTTAGAAAAAATATAATCCATAATTTATAAACACTAAATTCTATAGTTTTTATAAACTATATAAATAAACGGATAAAAGTAAATTATTAAATTGAAATTTGTTTAGATTAATTCAATATAATCTATCTTCTATTAAGTAAATATCTTTTCAAATTCTAGGAAAAATTATTGTATTAATGGATGGTAATTATTATGAGGATTGAAATATATTTACATCACATGATATATATTTTGCATATACAAAGCTTTTATTCATTTTTTTTATTTTTTTTGTTAAAAATAATATCACCAAACACAACAATCTTAAATTTTCAAACTTAATTTATATTTTCGTGTAAATACTTTTAATATGTTTCTTAATTTTTTTGGCTCTTACTCTCTTTTTCATAGTTATGTATAATTGCAATTATTATGTTAAGTATACCTTAATTTTATTTATTTGTCTCTTTATTAGATGTAAAAGCTGCCAACTTCTATTTTGCTTTATGAATTTAGTTACATATTTAACTTATTTGTTTAATTGTTAGGACTTGCTTGATATTTTACTTTTAATATGTTTCTTAATTTTGGTGGCTCTTATTCTCTTTTTCATAGTTATGTATAATTGCAATTATTATGTTAAGTATACCTTAATTTTATTTATTTGTCTCTTTATTAGATGTTAAACTTGTCAACTTATATGTTTCTTTATGAATTTAGTTACATATTTAACTTATTTGTTTAATTGTTAGGATTTGTTTGATATTTTAGTTTTTTATAATATTTGCGATACAACTTAACCTAATTAAATATTTATAAAAGTTGAAATATATTATGATAACCAAATTTATTAAACCTGTTATTATTTCAAAGAACTATATTCGTATAAGTTTATTATTTTCTGGTTTTATTTAGAATATGAGTAATACATTTTCAAATTCTTTTCATAATGTTAAAACCAAATTTATAAAAGTTGAAATATATTATGATAACCAAATTTATTAAACCTGTTATTATTTCAAAGAACTATATTCGTATAAGTTTATTATTTTCTGGTTTTATTTAGAATATGAGTAATACCTTTTCAAATTCTTTTCATAATGTTAAAACCAAATTTATAAAAGTTGAAATATATTATGATAACCAAATTTATTAAACCTGTTATTATTTCAAAGAACTATATTCATATAAGTTTATTATTTTCTGGTTTTATTTAGAATATGAGTAATACCTTTTCAAATTCTTTTCATAATGTTAAAACCAAATTTATAATTAATATATGTATTTAGTATGTATATTAAATTTTTAGGATGCTGAGGTGGCATCATGAGAAGAGAGAAAAGCTTTCTTTATATATATAGATATGTACTACATTATTGAATTCTCCAAGAGAAATAAAATTAAATGTATTTTCATCCCAATATATATACATGTAAATTTGCTAAGTTCATTGATAAATAGCTATATTTCTAAATACTTCAATTGGTTATATTACTCTAGTTACAATTCCGTTCCGTTGCACGACAGACTATTTCCCTTAGATCACCAGTTTCTAGCAAGGAATAATTATTCTTAGAATTTGTTTCTATCACAATTAATATAGTGCAAATCTTATCATCTATAGTGTGATTTGTGTATTATATAATATTTTACACTTTGGGTGACTATATAGTATATATTATTGATTCTATTTTATCAATAAAAAAGGACCGAATAGTGGAGAGTAATAGTGAAAAAGGCTCACAAAAGGAACAACATCAATTAGCTCGTGGTTTAGTGGCATGAGGGGTTATGATTCCTTTGCCCCCAATATTATTTAAATACTTCTTTACTCATTTCTCTCTTTTCACTCTATACCACTAATGCCTATGTATGTGTCTAACTTACTAGATATATAATGAGTATTTTTTAGGGATTTGAATTTCTATACTACAAATATTACTTGTCCTCTTAAATAATGAACATGAACATTTTTCTCTTTTAAAAGGATTTAAAGAATCGTTTTTCGTTGTTTTTTATTAGTTATTTCCAACTATTTCTGATTAGTTAAATTTCAAAGTCGAGCTTATTAGTATACATAATTAAATAGTAAATACATGAATGTAAATGAAAAGAAGACCTCATATATATATGCATGTATATATAAGTAGTATTTTATACACACACGACCAAAAGTACTAAATTCTCTTTAAAAATATCGTGTATTGGCCATATCTTAAGAGGCGCATTAACAAATAATTGAACGATATGCTAGATTGTTTATTTTTTTGAACAAAATATATGCTACATTGTTCTTTTGAAAAAATATTAGAAATCTAAAAACATGGTATTGTCAAGGTAGTGAAATTTACATCATTTATGTATAATATAATCTTAAGTCCTGGTACTACTGTCTCCCAAATTTGAAATCTGATTAATTTTTTTTTGTTAACAATGCAATAATAAATCTAGGTTCTGAAATGTGCAAAATTATATGGAGTTTTGTTATAAGGAAATTATGGAAGTACCAGGCAACCAGCCCAAACTAATTTGAGAATGAGAGATATTTCAAGAATTTGACACTACCAATTCAACTCAGAATTTAATTTAAAATGTAGATGTAGTGGTGGGGGAATCATTTTACCCAAATATGTAAAAGTCAATGGTCAACCAAGCATGACTTGAAGTTCAAATGATTAAAAAAAAACTATTTGAAGAATCTTTTAAATCATAGGTTGATAATAATTGGATAATATCTTTGAGAATGGAGACATAAAGATAATATATATGATATTGACTGCTGCTATACTATACCATGTAGATAAGCGTTCAAATCCAATTACCCGAACGAATTCAATACCACAAATCACAATCAAATAACCAAATCTGTAAAACATAATAAGAAAAAATATAGATGCAACGAGAGCGATTATTGAGTTTGATTAGTAGTTTTGTACCGGAACGTTAGAGATTTAATCATTTTTTGTGTGTTTTTCTATGGCTATCTCTTACCGATATTACTCTCTCTTATCGCTTACAACTTTTTGTGTCACACTAATCGAACCTACTTTTATTAGAGCATCTCCATCGATGAACCCCCTTTGGGGTTCTTAAGATTATTTTAATAAATTTTTTATGTTTATTGAATAGTTAAAAATCTATCTTTTTTTTACTCCTCCATTAGTGAACCTCTTAGGGGTTCTTAAAAAAAAATTATAAGATCTGTCCAAGAGTAACTGCACCGTCTCGATGTGTCCGTTCAGAGCCGCCACATGAAGAGATGTGATTCCTCCATCTGCTGCTCTGTTTATCACTTCGTGAAGAACACTGCACAGATGCAAAACAACACAAAAACACGTTCAACTAATCATGTCACTGAAGCCATTAAGCTCAACTCTATAAAAAATCATTTGACCTTCGATCAAATCCAGCAATTGAGGATTTATTATTCTTCAAAAGGCTCCAGCAATTAGGGACACTTGGTATGTACTCCGAAAGAAGTATCCTGACACTTGGTATGTACTCAATCACCGAAATCAAGAATCCGTCAGAGATCACATTTAGGAGTTGATCAAATCCTTACATTAGCACCAAAAAGAATCAGAATCAAAACAACCTCCCAATGACCATGTTGACAAGCTTGCATCAAAGCCGTCTGTGTCCAAAATTTCCAGAAATTCTTGTATTCATAATTTATTTAAAAGATGGATCGATAGTGTAAAGAAACAAGACAGCAAGTAAAACAGCTATTACCTGTCCACGGTAGTTCCAGAGATTAAAATCAACTCCTGATTCAACCAACAGAGAAACTATCTGAAGAAAAACAAATCCAAAATGAGGATCATGATCATCATCAAACACCATAAAAGTCAAAAACTTTTGGAATCTGTGAGATCTTCGATTCCAAAAATTCGGGTTACCTCGTGGTGGCCTTGAGCGGCGGAGTAATGGAGAGGAGAGTTACGAACGCCGAAAGTGGAGTAGCGAGCGAGTCTTGGGTTGTAATCTAAGAGAGTCTTGGCTTCCTGTAAATCGCCGACGAGGCTCAGAAACCTCATCGCTTTACGGTACAAAACTGAATTTTTGATCGGATTCCCAAGAAAAAAAACAAACAAAGATAAACCCTAACCAATCATCATCATAGTCGAAAAAAAACTATTGAATTCCCGTGCAGATGAGTGATCAAAGGATAATTAAATCAAAGGTTTGTAACAACACAAACCCAGAACAGAGGAATTCGATGAATCCGAGGAAGGAAAGCATGAAAACATGGAGATAGATTAAAAAAGGAGAGAGACAATTTTCCTTCCTCCGGCGAAGGATATGCTCAAAACAAAAAAAATCGTCCAAACCCAAGCCGCCACGTGCTTTAAGAGACGGTCTCTTAAAACTCTTAGCTAAGGAGCGGTTCTTAAGTTATAAGCCCATTTTCATTTTTTTAATTGGTTTTTGCATATGATACTGGGCCAAGAACCCCTTATAAACCTTTGATGGACATGCTCTTAAGTTTTTCAGATTAATTACAGTTAAAATGGGCGAAAGAAGAACAAACACGTGGAAATAATATTATTAAATTTAGCCCCAAAAAAAGTAATAATATTAAGCATTTTATGTTTTTTTTTATATAATAAATTTTGGAATACCTTTACTTAGTCAAGTTAAAAAAAAAAGTTAAAAAGAGGCTCCAGAGGGACCAAGGATGTCGTGAATGGCACGCGTTTCTTTTTCTTGTTTTGTTACTGTGTTCAAATGATTGGTGAGTACTCTGCTTCTGTTTCCTGTTAAATCCTTGTCAAAACATTCATCTGCTTTTTTTTTTTTTTTACTTTTCTTACTAAACAATAAACTCTCTCTCTCTCTGCCAACGTGGCATAAATTTTTTACCACGGCATGCAAACCAATTTTTTTTTTTAATAACTTATAGATAAATCCCAAAATCATATAAAGGTCCAGACTATTATCGACGGGCTAAATGTACATCCGAGTTTACAAATGAGACCTAGACATTATCTCTATATCCTATCTTTCCACAAATTTTATTCTGAGGGAGACTCGAAACCAGGGAAATCACTGTTTGCGAATTTCCAATTCTCATAACTACTCGACCACCCCGTGTGGACAACAAACCACTTTATTTATTATTATTTTTTTTTAAAAAAATTTTTTAGCACGCCATTTTATTTTTTGAAAATTGAACTTTTATATAGGTGGTATTATCTGTCTCTTGGGGGACATCCATAAAAAAAAAAAATGTTATCTATATATATTTATAGATTTGGAAAGTATTGAGAACCGTCGCTTGCTTTGATACTCAATTTTGTCTGTTTTTTTAAAAAATTTATTTGTGGGCTAACCAAGGGCTCGTGGACCAGTGGTAGCAGCAAATTTGCTGGCGTGGGTATGTGCTCCGCCCCCTAGTTTCGAATTTTCTTGGCCACCCATCCACGTTTAAATCAGCACATTGCTGTCGTGAATCCGGAGTTGGGCCGCCAAAGATTAGTATGGGCCTAGAAAACCTAGGATCACTCTGGTTTATCAAAAAAAAAAAAAAAAAAAAATTGTGTGTCCATATTAGAATGGGAATTAACCAAGTGTGAAAAGCACTTTATGCTTTGGCCCGTCAAAGCAATATCATAATTACTACCATCGATCCCAAAGATGTGGTTTTTAAAATAAAATAAAATTTAAAATGATGATTTATTCATCCCTATGAACAGGCAAGCACGCTCGTATTTTGTTAGCCTTCTAGCTCTGACACGAGTTCAGATTATTGTTCAATGGGCCTTAAAGCCCAATACGATTCGTCCCAAATCAACGAGAAATTAGGCGTGCTTCCTTATTTGTTTGCTTACTTGTATTTTCAAAATATATTTGTAATATTCCACATTTTTATACTACAAAGTCCGGACTTTGATTTGTAATATTCCACATTTCTATAAACCTTCTGTTAATCGATACCAGCCTAATCGAATATATTGGAAGCATACATTAAAATTACAAGAGATAACTACAAAATATTTTGCTCTGTTTTTTTTGTTTAATCAATTTGCTCTTTGTCAAAATTTGATTGCACAAGTGGCTTGTGCTTTACAAAAGATTTGATTCAGTAAAACATACGAAAATCAAACCTGTCCTTGTTGCCCCAGTAAATGATATTGAGATTTTAATACTAAACCTATACCGGAGTGATGACCGGGTCGTACGTTAGCCGGTCCGACCAGGGAGTGAAAACATTGGTCCAACACGAACTGCCAATATCTTGCGTTCTAACTCATACTGTCCGATTAATCACTCCCTGACGCTTTGTTCCGTGCGATAGAGATCTACTCGAAGCTACCATGTAAGGCTTTAGATCCAAGAAGAAAAAAGAATAAAAGGATCCTCGGTATTTTCGTCTTTAGAATATATGAGAAAAAAAAAACATACAATATAGTTAATTAATTACCCAAAAGAGAGAGAGAGAACACTATAGTAGAAGCAGCGAAAAGGGACTCACCTAAACAACACAAGTTTCACATAAACATTTGAAAAAGAAGGGAAAAATCAAACTTACCGTAAAATAGCCCTAAGAAAATGATCAAACCTTATAAGCCATTTGATATTTGGTTTCTGGCTTTAAAACAAGTCTTTTATCTACCTAAAGGACGGATCTCTTTTTCATCTTTCTTCGTTCTACCAAAAATCGTACGGGAGCTTTTTGAGGGAGTGATTGGCAGCAACAATTTTACTCGCATTTGATCGACCGGTAAATGTGGCGGACAAAGAGGAGAGCGGCGCGGAAGCCAACCGTTCCAAGCATGAGGAAGAAACCGTAACAAATGCAAGCCATGTAACCGAAGAAGAAGGAGGTTTGCATGAAACCGGACATGTCTGATCTTGCGTAGTAATAGTATAAGCAGTACGCATAGATGAACAGACCAGTCGATCCACCACATAGGAATGATCTGCAATAAATATTTGAACCTTTATAATCAATAATCCATATTCAAAATCTCAAGTGACCAATCGGGTTTAACAGATTCGAACCAAATCAAAACCATACTGAAAAGAAGATAAACCGGTTTGGTTTCATTTTTCTATATGAAGATAAACTGTCAGCGAAATTGAACCGATAAAAACCTTCAAATGTTTTCAGATAAACTAATTCCAAACTACAGAGAATATAATCTGAATCGATTTCATTATCCTATATTCCTATATCCAAAATCTAGACCATACCACAAAGGATAAAACGATTAAATTGTCATTTTTTAAACTTTAAATGTTATCTAAAAACCAATTCCAAACCGAAGAGAAAACAAACAGAGCCATAAACCGAAACAAAAATACGGATTGGGTGAAAATTTTACCTCCACCACCATTCATGATCTTCAGCAGCGAGTTGGAAGTAAGTAAGGGCAACGGTTATAAAAGCCGTAACGATCAAGAGGATGATGAAGACGATGAAGAGGATGCTGTAAATGGTGTAGATCCGATGGCCCCAAACACTGGCAAAGATGTAATATAGCTCGATGTAGATGGCACTGAAAGGAAGAAAACCAGCCATGGCCATCTGAGGTACAGCACTCCTGTACCATGGGAGTGGCGGGATCTCCCGGGGATACTTAGTGGTGCGGACAGGAGCTTGGAACTCTGCTTTGCTGTTTTTACCGGCGATACCACCCAATACAAGCAAAGGCGAAGTCACTAGTGACCATATAAGGACGATCACAACAATGGTTCCAAAGGGAAGAGCGGCGGTTGCACTGTAGGCGATTGCAACAGTATTTAGGAAGCAGAAGGTGAGAAATAGTGGGCCACAGAAGAGACCTCCAGTGAGCAACAAGTTTCTCACCTGAGAAAAGAATTGAGAAGATTTATCGCTTCCTGTTTAAAAGAGTTATTTGAGGAAAGGGGGTTATGGTTTACATACCCAGTTCTTTCCTTCGAGTTGACAGTAGAAAGAGGAAGCGGTGTATCCGGCGATTCCAGATGTGAGAGCGTAGATAACGACCAAAGCGGTAAAGAGTGCTCCTCGGTTGTATGGATAGAACACTCCAACAAGTGAAAGCATGAAGATGAATATGGTGCTGATGGCATATGAGCGAAATTACGTTAGTAATTGGCAACAAAGAAATACAGATATGCACGAGAGAAGCATGTCAAGAACTGAAAAGAGACTTACAGAGTGAACAATTGGGTACCGCTACCAAGGGATGCAGCAAAGAGAGATTTGTGCTTTGGGAATCGGAACACATCGCCATGAATGTATTTCCATCCAGTTTCCTCTTGATCATCAGCAGCTTCCTCGTCTTGAGCATACCTTTAAACATAGGGAAAAGAGTTTACAATCAGAAAAAGAAATGTGGATCGTTGAGTTGAACATGAAGAGTAGCAAGTCAGCATCCAAACTTACTTCATGAAATCATTCTTGAGGACTCGCATCAAGATTGTTGCAAGGAAACCAGTCAGAAGGAGGACAGTGACGCAGGAGTTTATAATCGAGAACCAGTGGATTTCCAAGTGATGTGGAAGAGAAGAAGACATGGCGTACTTCTCCATTCTTTTCTCGAAAGGAGTCTCGGTTTCCTTCCACTTCACAGTGTACATAAACTCTGCATCGACTTCCTTGTCCTCAGTGAGATCAACAATCGAATGAGGATCCATTCTAGCATTGATTTCGATCACACGGTCTTTGTTATACAAAATCTCAAACTGGATGTGCTTGTACAAGAAATATTTGAACTCGCTTGGATCTGATTTGCTCTCTTTGTCAACCTTTCCAATGAATCCCCAGATAGGCAGATCATCATAGTACATCTGGAAGTAATAGTCCTTTTCGACAGCCCTTCGAAACTGTTCGACTTCTTCTCTGCTAAGCTTCTTTTTGCAGTATATCTCCGAGTCTTTTTCATCTCTGAAGTTAAGCTTGTATGGAGCACTAACAAGACGATCCCCATTCAAAACCTCACCAAGAGCTTCCTTCTTATCTTTCACACCCTCTGCGAAACAAAAACCAATGGATGAGAATGCATATGACGAAAATAAACAAATCTGAAAAAATGAAAACCTTGCATAACATTGAGTTCTTTCAAGCTGTCAATTACAATTTATCAGTAAAGAAATGAATTTTTGGGATTTTTGGGATTTTTAAGTGTAAACATCCATAGCTTCGTGAGAAATTCACAGTGAACGAAGGCATAAATTGGATTGCCCAGAAAACAGAAATTAACCAAGTCTTGGGTATATACAAAACCTTGTTCGTACCTGGAACACAGAAGGGGAGATCGAAATACCGATACGTCTCACTGCGATCATCATAACACAGAAGTAAAATCAGTCAGTGAGTCACAATGAAATCTAAGATAGAGCCACAAATAAACAGAGATCTATCGAATTACACATTTTACAGCTTCAATCGAATTTCAAGGTCTACATCAATAGAAATCGCAATAACATCGCAGCTTTTACAGGAATCGCATGTATAGTCAACGATCAATCTCTCATCGAAGACAATCGTAGATCTAAGACTAAGATCTGTAAAAAACATTGAAAACCTACGGACACGCAAGTAGAATAGATATCCTTTTACCTGGGATTGTGAAACGGGCCGACCTTGTTGGCGTAGAGCGGAACAGAGTCCCCTTCCTTGTAACGGTGGTCGGAGGCATCGGATCTGACATTCCCGGCGCCGGAGAAGATGAGAGCTCCGACGAAGAGGAGCAGCGTCGTCGGTATTTTCATGGTGTTTCTGTGAGGGAAAAAGCGTGAGATCTGATTTTGCTTTATATTTGGGACGAACGCAAATGGAAAAGACGACGAATATTTGTTTATTTTCTGTTTTTAACGAATTTATTCTAGATATATACTGCTATATGTATATATACGGATTTGTAATTTAATATTTTATAAAAAAAAAAAATAGAAACAAAAATTAGATTATCCATAAAAATATATTTTATTATATAAACTTTGATCACCCATGAAAAATTAAGATATGTAACAAATAAAATAAAAAAAAATTCGCGACATTAATATTTTACATTAACATTTTTGAATTTACTAAACTTATGTTATACTTTTGTATTCTTTGCTGTTTTTTTTTTGTTAAAGTATTTATTTGTTGTAGCTAGAAATACAACGGTTAAAATCTGTAAATAAGAATAAACTATATGCTATAAATTGTTTGATTTCTTCGTTTATGTTATATTTTTGTATTTTTTTGCTGGTTTTTTGGGATCTTTGCAAATTTTAGCACTTATTTGAAGTTTCATTAGTTTTTTTAGCATTTTTCCAAAATGTTATTAGAAAATGTTATTAGAAAGTAACACTTTTGTTACCGTTCATGGCCAATTTAATTATGTACAATACGACATGTATGTATGTGTACGGTAAATGGAGAAACAAAGGTTAGGGTATTTTCGTCATTTACTCGCAAAATGACAAAAAAAAGAAACACTAAAAAAACTGAAAATGCCAAAATATTAAGAAAAGTGTAATAAAATGTCTATTTTTTGCAAATATGAAATATGTCCTTTTTTTTTGTTAAAGTATTTGTTGTAGCTGAATGTATTTCCATCCAGTTTCCTCTGCCTTTGTTTATAAAATTTCAATAGTTTTAGAAAAAAGAAACTTGTGAATGGTAGATAGAAGAAGACTGGCAGATAACCTGAAGCAATAAAACTTCTATAATCGAAATTTTGTTACAATGTCATTATATATTACTAGGGATTGACCTCCGCGCTTCGCGCGGGCTTATTTTACATTCATGTTTTATAAATTTGTTTATATGCTATTTTATAGGAAACAATTTATTTTTTAATTTTGAATTTTAGTTTAATAGTCGGATTATGTTTATAGTTGCATTGTGTGTACGTGCATGTGTTTTATTTTTTCTCCTCATTAGTGTTTGTATATAACAACGATTTTCTCTTAATTATGTTGTTAACTTATGTTGAAATATTATTTTTTTCATGTGTTTATATATTATATGTGACTATTGTGTGATTCTAATTACAATTTTATATTTACTTTTATTTAACATCATTTCAAATCTCTCATAAGTTACATATTTAGTTGAACGTATAATATTACATTGTTGTTCCGGAATCTATAGTTCATACTGAGATCAATTATAACCTCATCAGCCCGTCTACACATTAACTAAACAAACCACTTACATTTTATTATAATTATATATTTATGTACGTATAGTTTTAGGTTGTTTAGAGTTACACCCTCTAATAGAAAATCTTTTCTAATGTTTGGGCCTTTATTATTATATATATTGTGGCTCAAGTATTGCTTTATTCGTGAAAAGATCGCTGACAAAAGATCTGTGATTTTTTCTTTGTTCCCCATCTCCGAAAAACATATCCTCTCTAGCTTCTAAAAATCCAACCAATCCCACTCCCAGAAATGTATGCATGGAGCATGTCTATGTATGCATCTTTTATCCAAATATATATACTTTAGCAATTGTTGGTGACATATATAATTAGCTTGCAGGCTTTATGCTATAAAAAGTGAGAGATGAAAATGATAATTAAAAATGGTGTGTTAATTAATTGAGTCATCAACTTTAGTGTAAGTGTTCTTCTCTTTTTTTTTTTAAATGAAAAGTAATAATTATTACAAAGTGTGTGAATTAATTGAGTCATTAATTTTAGTTTTAGTTTTCTTTAGTTTTAATTTAATTTTTTTTTCTCTGATGTGGACACTCTATATTGAGAGAAAACTCTCCTATTATATAATAGATTTTGAAATATACCAATTGCAGAAGGGGAAGATATGTCAAAGTAAATAATCAAAGACGTTGAAAAAACGTTGATTGAGAGAAAACTCTCCTATTATATAATAGATTTTGAAATATACCAATTGCAGAAGGGGAAGATATGTCAAAGTAAATAATCAAAGACGTTGAAAAAACGTTGATAAAAACCCTTGTGATCGATGTGGGACCTTCCAATTTATACTAATTTTCTGTTGGTAGATTGATTCCCGTTCTTTTGTAATTAAATGGCAACACAAAAAAACCCCAAAAACAATCAACAATGCCTCTTGTTTGAAGTAAACACGTTATGCCAAGGTTTTTTTTTGTTTACAATGTCATACAAAGTAAAGGCTTTAAATTAAGAGGAATGTGTTGTTTTCAATTCCATAGCATGTATATGTTTCAAACTTGGATGTGTGGCAACAAAGAATAGTGACATTGTAACCAAAACTCAAAAAACCAATAACCTAATCTAACTGTGTCATGTTAAAAAAAAACTCACCCTATTTATATAGCTAGTGCCAAAATATCATATATGAGTTATCACCAGTATTTTGCCACTTTTTTTTTTTGATTCTTTGCGGATTCGAGAGTAATCACATACTTTTAATGGGTCCAGACTAATCTTCCGAGAGGAGTGAGGCCACTCAGTTACACCCCACATGGTCAATAAATTGTGTTGGTAATTCCGCTCCCGCGGAGAGTCTATCCCTGACATGTACCAGCAGAGCGACTCTTCCAACGAGAAGGAACCACCCCACTACCACCTCTTGGTTCGTATTTTGCCACTTGACTCCTTACTCTATCAATTATGTAATTCAGCTCTTTTTCTCTTTTCTAAATTCTTTTAGGAGATTTACATCTTCTCTAATTAGAAAATTATAATTACTAGAAACCTTATAAAAAAAAATTTAATGTCCGAACATCGTTCTCTTCTAAAAAAAAAATGAATATTTTTTTTTTATTAAAGAGAAAAAACGAATATTCATTTCCTTATACTGATTTGTAATTTATTAATTTTTGAAGGAGATTGCAAAGTTCTTCACACCAATCTAAATGGCTTATCAATGGACTTCGAAGTGGAACATATATGTAAGGATATCAAAGTTGTGGGCAGCAAAGTTACAAGGATGATATGTTTTTTTTTGACAAAACAAGGATGATCGATATGTTAAACGTTGTTTCAATCAAAAGCCGCTTAAACATTAGCAAAACATAGTCCTACTAAGTACTAACTTGTATTTAATTTCAAGTTGTATTTATCCTCCATATGGTTGTTTCATTGCATCATGACTTTGTTATTTCTCAAGTTACATGAAATATAACCCTTGTTACCAAAAAAAATTACATCAAATATAGGTTCGTCGGGAAAAAAAACTAACGGGCTTGTTCGATTTAATATGAGTCTGAGGCCCAAACATTAATAACCCATATAAAAGGCCTAGAAAACGACCACTTATTTTCTGGGGACCTTTTCGATGCCCACCATATGGGTGTCTTCAGAATAAAATATGAAAATTTTAATATAATTAACTAAAATATAAAATTGAACCAATAGAAAAATGACACATTTAAAATTTTAAAAAGACTTAAAGGGCTTCTTCTTACCAATCTATTTCTTGTCACAACCATCATCACGATCGTTTGAAATAAGATTGCATTGACTTATTTTCCTACACGTATCTATCACAAAATTTTAGGTTAGGTAAGGCGATTTTCGCTCTGTACAACTAATGAATTTGGAACTGACAACATATATCAGAGTTATAGGCAGCAAACAAAAAAATAAAGTATGCGATTGTAAAAATGTTACACAATTTCAAGGTAAAAATTGAGTCGATAATTTTTTCTGCAACACTAGTAGTCCTACTTTTAAAATTCAATTTCAATTTTCACTAAATATTCTTGGAATTATGTAACTATGCAAGTTATAGATAAATTTTTAACTTGTAATTATGTAAGTTAGAGATAAATTTCAACTATAAAGGACTAGCCAATCATATTACAACACATAAACTTTGGATCCTAACATTTAAACCCAAAAAAAACTTTGGATTCATACAAAGTTATATACAAAAAACCATTTTCCGCATCAATGTATCAGATGAGTCTCAAAATCTAACGAACCGGAAGGAATAAACGCATCTTACGCAAATAACATCATGTGATCAGAGACAATTTCGAGTCTGCTTCATGAAACAAATGTAAATGTCCCCCTCTTTTTTTCTTATTATAAACTTAACTCTATGATAAATATGTAGATATATAGTAGTTCGCTCAAACATAAATAGATAAATATATAGAATACTAGAGATAATTGAGGGTGAGATATAATAATGTACATTTTGGGTGGATCCTGTACGCATAAACAAACTAAACTAATAGAAAATAAAATATATTAAAGGGAAATAAAATGAAAATGATTCCATTTGTTATTTTTATTTTTTTAAAATTATATATGTCATAACAAAAAAATATTTAAATAAATGTATGCTTTCATATATAACTTGAGATATATATGCATATCATTTTAAGTTCAATGTTTTAAGCATCAATTATGAGTAAAAAATCATTTATTCTTCAACACCAACCTTTACTAATGCGGAAGACCATTCGCACAATGACCTTGATCAAAACCGTGCACAATGTTTTTTAAAAATACAAACGTTGTCCAAACGTTGGCCTAACCAGTTTTTGGAAAATACTAATTTCCTAGCCTAAGCTAAGTAACAATCTGAAGTCTAATAATTTAGTGACAATATTGTACAGCTTGACACTTATTTTAAATCTCGTTAGTATTGTAACATTTTACCTTTGTGCTAACAAGAAGTTAACACTTTCATTTGGTAAATGTTGATATTGTCCCTATTGAAAAAATCGTTTGCGTACTGTATATCTCTGAATTGTCCGACTACGCACAATACATATACTATTTTATCTGACACATTTTCACCATATTTCTTGTTACACATGTTTTTATTTTTTATTCTTTTATAATTTTATTAAATATTATTATTAGTTTTCTCTCTTTTGTTGTAGAACTTTTTTAAGTATGTATTTTTAATTTCAAAAAATTTATTTTCACAACTTATTATATATGTTTTTGTCTATCTTTTGACATCCATTTCCTATATCTTAATTACTTTCATATAATTACGAAATGATTTTATGTATTTTGTTTGTACATAAAATATATAGATGTTTATTGACGTCTATGTTTATTTTTTTCGTTATGTCGTACATCAAGGGCAAAACTGGTAAAATTTGTCGTGTACAATCTACAAAGTGTTTAATTTGCAAACACTTTCAAAAACTGATAACAAACTAAAAAAAACTATAAATAAGTGTCGAACCGCACAAAACTATCTAATTTATTTTACACAAAACATCACTTGGTAAAAAAAAAAAAAACTTGCGTGTTTACCCCCTTTTCATCATGGGAATACCATATACACTTCTATATAAAATTCAAAATAAACTTAATATATTATTTAGTAGATTTTTTGGCTAA
>PKML01069861.1:68806-202870 GCA_002933935.1 Eutrema yunnanense | reverse complement strand
TTTTTTTTTTTTTTTTTTTGCTTTTCAAGAGTCTCTGTAATCGAGCTCCTCTGGCCCTAACTCCTTAGTTAAGCCTATAAGGTGAAGGGAAATAGATGCTAATTGCGTTGGTTCTTGTGATGGAATTATTATTTGCATGATCACTTAGAGATGTCTGGGACAAATGGTGCTACTTGCTGGGCCTGGAGTTCTCATTTCAACATTTTGTCTCGCATCGCTTGTTAAGGTTTGTGGTAGTCTCGCATCATTTCAACATTAAGCGGCCGTTGACAAACAAAACAAAAAAGACAAATTAATCATAAGGTAATGAAATTACATAGTATAAGGCTATCTGCAGCTCACATTTCCGTATGACTGGGACTGGAAAACGTCGTTGTTGCTTGGGGGACTTTTAAGTGCTACAGATCCTGTTGCTGTTGTTGCTTTGCTAAAGGAGCTTGGTGCTAGTAAGAAGTTAAGCACCGTAATTGAAGGGGAATCCCTGATGAATGATGGGTAATCATGTTAACCTTTGCTAATCTTCTGTCATAGTCTGGTTAATTTATGACATTTATGCTCACACTTTATGATTTAAAAAAATTCCAGGACGGCTATTGTGGTTTTCCAGTTATTCTTAAAGATGGTTATGGGTCATAGTTCTGGCTGGGCTTCTATAATCACATATCTGGTTAGAGTCGCACTTGGAGCGTAAGTCCTGATCTTTTCCTCTTTTAATGATATCGAGTTTTTGTGTTCTTAGCATCATAAATTTACAACGTATGATTCTGTCTGTTTAGTGTAGGCATCGGTCTGGCTTTTGGCATTGCCTCGGTTCTTTGGCTCAAGTTCATATTCAATGACACAGTAATAGAGATTACTCTTACGATTGCAGTGAGCTACTTCGCATATTACACTGTACGTCTTTCTGTAGACCTTGAAATCTTGTGCCAAGATCTTAGTTTTGTACTACAAATGAGAGTTAGCTTCTGTGTGACAGGCTCAAGAGTGGGCTGAGGCTTCTGGTGTTTTGACGGTGATGACTTTGGGCATGTAAGTTTCAGTTATCTGATTTTTTTTTCCTTTCTTTTGTTATCATGTAAGAAGCCACTTGTTATATAATAACTGTAACAGGTTTTATGCTGCATTTGCAAGGACAGCATTTAAAGGTGACAGTCAAAAAAGCTTACATCACTTCTGGTATTTCTAAAATTTGTGGAACTGGAATTGTTCTGTTTAGCTTAACTCTATCAAAAAGGTGTAAGACAGATTTTACTGGTAACTTGTGCAGGGAGATGGTCGCATATATTGCAAATACTTTGATTTTTATCCTCAGGTAAGGCTATAATCATATAGACGCATCTCATGCTTGGGCCATGCCAACCCTAAGAAATAAGCTCATGGGTAGCAAAAACCTCTTTTACTGCAGTCTAATCTTTAACCGGTGCTACTATATTTAAGTTGCTTCTCATTTTATTTTTGCAGTGGTGTTGTCATTGCTGAAGGCATTCTCGACAGCGATAAGATTGCCTACCTAGGTGCCATTAATTTTTGATAGTTAGCAGTATATTTTTTTTCTAGCTAAAAGTGAATTTTATTCATATTATATGAACATAGTTTCCGTCTAAATTTTCTACAGCCGATTGTTTATTGAAGCTGAGTCCCACGTCATTGCATTTTTCCACCTGTTATCACAGCTTGCTATAACCGTGAACAGACCTCTGTTTTACATGGTATTTGGTTCTCGACGGGTCAATTGTTCCTTAGCGTGAATAAGTTAAAAACAAAAAGAAAAACTGGCATTATTGGTTTGAGGAAGTAATGAAGCAAAATTGCCACTGTGCCAGGACTAAGATAATGTGTTCTTTCACCAGTCAGTTGATTATTACATAGCTGTTAGAGATATACTGTGCTGGATATGTCTTTTTTCTCTGGAACTGTACCCACATAAGGCACACAATATCATTGACCTTACCTTTCTTATATATTGTGGATTTAAGAACTCTCAATGACCTTACAGGGAATTCATGGGGATATCTTTTTCTACTATACTTATACATCCAACTATCGCGTTGTGTTGTTGTTGGAGTTCTATATCCGTTTTTATATCGTGCTGGCTATGGCTTGGATTGGAAAGAAGCTATTATACTCGTATGGTCTGGTTTGAGGGGTGCAGTGGCGCTCTCACTTTCTTTATCCGTGAAGGTTAGTTTTTAAGAGCATTGTCAATCTTGTTCTTCTCTCTCTTGAATTTATGCACATCCTTTATTCAGCCGCATTGATTCAGTGTTGACTTACCTTATTCTCGACCATTTTATTCAGCAATCAAGCGGAAATTCATTGCTCAGCACGGAGACAGGAACATTGGTACGTTCTGGAAATAGTCTGCAAGGTGTTATCGACATCCTAAATGAATTACAGAAGAGGACCATTTCTCTCTCTTGATATTCTCAGTTGTTTTGCAGTTTATTTTCTTCACAGGTGGAATCGTGTTCCTAACTTTGATAGTTAATGGATCCACTACCCAATTTGCTCTGCGCCTTCTTCGCATGGACGGTTTACCAGCCTCCAAGGTCAAGATCTTTCCACAGACTTCATTTCCAACTTTAGTATGCAAATTCATTATACTGTCATTTGGGGACCAGGGAAACTGTGGTTATGCCCGTGTCTGCCTGGCGTTTGAGTCCTTGAGGGGGCATACTTAGGTGTATGCATCAGCCAGTAATAGCTACTAGCTAGTCCATGACTGGCTCCAAAAAAAGTCTGCAACTCTTATCTCGAAATGCTCAACCCTCTTTATTTATTCGAAATTCTCCACTTTTCTTGTTGACAGATACGAATATTGGATTATACAAAGTATGAAATGCTGAATAAGGCCTTACAAGCGTTTGAAGATCTAAGAGACGATGAGGAGTTAGGACCTGCTGACTGGCCCACTGTTGAAAAATATATTTCAAGCTTAAAAGATTCAGAAGGGGAACAAGTTCATCCTCATAGTGGCTCTAAGATTGGAAATCTTGACCATACGAGTTTGAAGGACATACGTATACGATTCTTAAATGGTAGTTATCATGTCATTTTCTACCTATTACACTATCTTATTAGGCAGATTATTGACCCTTAGTTCGAGTTTCTTGCATGCATCAGGTGTTCAGGCAGCTTACTGGGAGATGCTTGATGAGGGAAGAATATCTGAAAATACTGCTAATATTTTGATGCGGTCAGTGGATGAGGCGTTGGATCGGGTTTCTACGGAGTCTTTATGTGACTGGAGAGGTCTAAAATCGCATGTTAAGTTCCCGAGTTACTACAACTTTCTTCATTCTAAAATTATCCCATGGAAGTTGGTCATATACTTTGCTGTCGAAAGACTGGAATCTGCTTGCTACATTTCCGCTGCATTTCTTCGTGCACATACAATTGCACGGCGGCAATTGTATGATTTTCTAGGTATGTATAATTCAGATTCTGGATCACACTTTGGAAACAGTGACTAGAAGGAAAAATTGTACCCGTATATGATTGGACCATCTTTGTTGATCTATCAGAGATTTTGTTTGCAAGTACCTCAACTTAGTAAGAAAAATTCTTTCATTCAACCCCACTTTTGTCTCTTAGTTATCTTTCTTTTCTATACAGGGGAGAGTAATATCGGTTCTACTGTAATCAAGGAAAGTGAAATCGAAGGAGCCGAAGCGAAAGAGTTCTTGGAAAAAGTCCGATCTTCACTTCCTCAGGTTGAGAGTCGTGTCACTTGTTTTGGGTTATTATTATCTTTCTCGCGATGAAATCTATGATCATTTTGGTTTGCAGGTTCTCCGTGTTGTGAAAACAAAACAAGTAACATATTCAGTGCTGAATCATTTACTCGATTACATTCAAAACCTTGAGAAGATTGGCTTGTTGGAGGAAAAAGAAATCGCTCATCTTCATGATGCTGTCCAGGTACCAAATTAAAGAATCCAATTCCTTCAACACATGGTCTTCTCTCCTTTGTCTAACGTTACCTCTCTCTCTCTCTTTCTCTGCAGACTGGCTTGAAGAAGCTTTTGAGAAACCCTCCAATAGTAAAACTTCCAAAATTAAGCGACCTGATCACCTCACATCCGTTATCTGGTGCTCTTCCTTCTGCAATATGTGAACCTCTAATAAAACACTCGAAAAAAGAAACAATGAAGCTGCGTGGTGTGACACTTTATAAAGAAGGTTCAAAGCCAACTGGAGTCTGGCTTATTTGTGATGGCATTGTTAAGGTAACCCAAAACTTAGTTTTACTTTCAAGTCATAATATCTAAAGATCCATTATCTTCTTCATCACTGAAAGTCTGAAAGTTATAATGAATAATTTTCAACACCTACAGTGGAAAAGCAAAAGCTTAAGCAACAATCACTCGCTGCATCCAACTTTTTCTCATGGTAGTACATTGGGACTCTACGAAGTCCTCACTGGGAAGCCATATATGTGCGACATGATTACAGATTCTGTGGTTATTTGCTTTTTTATCAATAGTGACAGAATACTATCTTTTGTACGATCGGATTATACCATTGAAGATTTCTTTTGGAAGGTACCTCTCTATTAGAATCCATTGAAGAGAAAACTCCTCTCTTGATTGTATATTGTATCAACTTCTTTCGTGTTTTGTTTTTCTAGGAAAGTGCATTGGTGCTTCTCAAGCTCTTGCGTCCTCAAATATTTGAAAAAGTGGCAATGCAAGAATTACGAGCCCTTGTTTCCGCTGAAAGCTCGAGACTGACAACATATGTATCTGGGGAATCAATTGAAATCGATTACAACAGCGTCGGTTTGTTATTAGAAGGATTCATAAAACCAGTTGGTATCCAAGAAGAGCTTATAGCATCTCCTGCTGCATTATTGCATTCTAACGAGAATCAAAGCTTCCGTAATTCATCAGAAGCTTCGGGTAATTAATGGAACAGTATACAGAAGAATCAAACCCTCTATTAAACTGGAATCCACCAAAAACTGTGTATTGGTTTTTGATCACAGGTATCATGAGAGTGAGTTTCTCACGACAAGCAACACAATACAGTGTGGAGACGAGAGCAAGAGCAATCATCTTCAACATTGGAGCATTTGGAGCTCATAGGACTCTACAACGAAAACCATCTTCGTTATCACCACCATGTGGCTCAAGCTCTGACCACCAGCTCCAGAGATCATCTAGCAAAGAACACAGAGGTCTCATGAGGTGGCCTGAAAGTATTTACAAAGCTGAGCAACAAGAAGATATCAATAGAAAGACGTTAAACTTATCTGAACGCGCGATGCAACTTGGCATTTTCGGCAGCATGGTAAAACTAGAATCACAAATTGAGATTATATATATAAGATTGTTATCGATGAACTTCTCGACTTCATCTTTGGATATTCTCAAACAGGTTAATCTGTACAGAAGGAGTGCAAGTTTCGGTGGGATCAACAATAACAAGCCACGAGATAACTTATCATACAAGAAACTCCCATCAAACTCAGCTCAGGGTCTCGTTTCAGCAAAATCAGAAGGCTCAATGGCAACCACAAAGCAGCTTGAAACCCGGAAACATGTGTCTCAGCTTCCTGCGCTAGTAGCATCAGCAGAAAGCAGCACAAGGCGGAAAACGATGGTAGAATCAAGCGATGATGAAGATGAAGGAATCATTGTGAGAATCGATTCTCCAAGTACGATCGTTTTCCGGAACGAACTGTGAGCAGTGAGACGTTTGTAACATATAATCAAACGACAATGTTAGCTTTACTCAATTCTTGTGCGATATCAAAAGCAAAACAACAAATCTATTTTGAGAACCATTCCAAAGTTCATAGAACATATCCCATAGGCACGAACGATGCTCTTCTTATATTTCCGAGTCTATTTACTCAACAGATCAACCTTTTTGCCTCTCTATCAATCACACTTTGGTGAGTAACTTGTTATTTTATTATTTTTTGTCAAAAACAATATCTGCCAATTTCAAAATAAAATGCTTATTATAATGTTAACTTTCTACTTTAATCAGTCGGCGTTTTCCGCAAGAGTAATAAGGCTAAATGTTCGTCTTCATTCCTCTAACTATGGTTATGCTTTTGTTCTCATTTTCTCTCTTTCGCTAGTTTGATATTGTTAGTTGTTGTTGGTTTCGTTTCCAGTTTGTAATTTTAGTTTGGAACTTGTTTGGGCATAGTATTTCAGCTTTGTCTCCGATGAATTTTGTATTCCGTCGACTTTGTTTCCGGGGATATGTATTTTTTCTTCCGACTCTGTCTCCTTCGTTTGGGCTTTGTTTCCCTCGTTTGGGTTTTTAGGCTTTCGTAAAACTCTATAATTTTAATAAAATTCCAGATGACAAAAAAAAAAAAAATTGGTTGTCAAAAAAAAAAAAATTGGACCCCAACTCCATTAAGATCAAAAGCTCTGTTGGTTTGTCGCATTTAAAAAGAAAATTATAACTAACCGTCTAACTCATAGTAATCCAGTTGTTTAATAGTAATAGTATATCCTAGAGTTGAAAGAAAATGATTCAATTATTATTTTGATTCGATTTTAATGATGTTTAGCCAGTATAAACGTTTTAAATAGTTAAAATATCCAGCTTTTCATATAATTAAGCACTTTAGGAATTAGCTAACTAGTAACTACCGGTAATAAACAATCGAATTTAATTTAAACACCTCTAACTATTGTTACACTAGTAATTAAATACAAAAATATCACTAGTTTTAAGTTTTAACCAAATCCACGATCAGCCACATGCCTTAGGCAATAAGGTATATGACCACTTCTCATTCTGCCGTACAGCTCAGTATAGCTCATGCCGACATATACGTAACTTGACATAAGCACGATGTCATTGCACACCTGAGCTTTTAATCCTTACCGTTTATTTTTTTGTTGATAAACCAAACAACGGCGGTGATCTAAAGCTCTTAATGGACCTGACGAGATGGGGGTTGCTATTGCCTATTCAATTAGTCTATTTAGTATTTAGTTATTTACTAATGAACTTTTTAATCTTTTGTCAACACTAATGAACTTTTTAATCTTTTGTCAAAGTACTAATGAACTTTATTTCAACACTCAATAACCAACCTTATTAGATTTTAGAATTCTATTTTTTTTGGTTTCAATTAATATATGTCTAGAGTTTTTATTTTGTTCTCATGTTATATTGTATTTTGTATAAAAAAATTATTGACTAAAAAATAATAATAAATTTTTTTAAATATTTCATTCTCTTTATCTTTTTACCTTTTACACTTTTTTATTTTTCTTACATATTTAAATTGCATATTTAAAATTATTTCTCTCCCTTTTGCTTTATTTATGTGTTATTTTTTTCTTCTTTCTTTATTCTTTATTTATTCTTGTTTATCCATCATACTTTATCTATTTAACTTGTGAATATTCTCTTGATGAATAAAAAAATGCCTTGCTAATTGAAAAATAAAGATAAAGAGTAAAAAGCTTAAAATTTCAAAATCAAGAAATTCAAAAGAATATAATATAATTATTCTCATTAATTAGAGTAATCCACCGGGTATTGTACAACATTTTTCAAAATTTACCTCCCCTAACTTTATATACAAAAGTTGAAAGTTTCTCTCATCGCCAATGATTACTTTGGCTTTTTAAAACCTCAATTATATTACACATGTAAAAGAACCCCCAACTAAATACCAATATTACATAATTCATCCCTTAGTTCTGATAATAGTAATTGTACCCCTCCCTTGTGTTTGGATCCTAGTCAGAGCCACCACGGCTTTGCCAGAGAGGCCTGGTCCACGGGTTGAGATGCATGGTCGAGAGGCAAAGTCTCCTACCGGATGTCGAACAGGCCGAGCCGACGGCATTAGAATCTTCTTATTTATGTCATTTAGGGTTACATCTTCTTCTCGACCACCTGGTTTCACCAATCCAAATGGGTAGACCACTCTCGTGATTAGTCTTTTGTTCTTATTACCACAATTAGACGAAGATGGTTCGGTTGGAGTTTTATCTCGGACATAGATTTTGTCAGAAGAAACAGAAGTGTCGGGAGACTCGTAAACGGTCGATATCGGCTCATCAAAGCTACGTATTCCACTTTTACGGTCATCTGTACATTTTAATAATTAATCAAAGAAAGTTTCTTTAGTAGGTTATTTTAAAATAAGGCTAAATTTAAAAATGTATTTCTTATTTTGAATATTTTCTTTTTCTGAATTTAAAATGCATTCTTATTTCAAATTTTCAGGACTAATTAAAGTCATCCGATTTTTATTTAAAACATCATCCCTCTGAGTTCAAAATTGTTATTTTTGAATGGTATCTTTGAAATTATTTGAAAAATAGAATAAAAGTATGTCTCACCTTTGTTAACATGTGGAGTGACAAACTGACTATTCAAACAGCTATAACTCTCATGCAGGCCCCAATCGTTCTGCATTGTCAACGATCAACATATTTCAATTTAATTAGTTATATATATATATATTGTTACCAAATCATTTGGAAATGATAATCGAAGAGAAAATGCATATATCATGAGGAAATAATTCAATGATTTATTTAGTCAGATATAGTTTAATAAATTAACAAAACTCAAACCTGCGAGTAGCTATCGTTAAGAGATTTTGACGGATCGTCGAACAAGAGACGTCTCCTTTTGCTTCTCTCACAGGACTCGATTAGTGCGTCTTCGAGGTAACCTGTGGAGACGTCTGAATAATCTATCTCCGGTGATCGGTAAATTTGTTCCGGCGATCCATTCATGAATCCACATGCATCTGCAATTAACACACATTGCACTTTTATATCTTTTTCGTTATATAATTTAACAATAAACAAATTTCCCATTATGTTAAAAACAAAAAAATCCCATTATACATTAAAAAAAAAAATTATCAAGAAATCTTGAATAACTTGTAAATATATTACATGCACGTCAATACAAAGATTTAGTTACATTACATTTGTGTATATATGTTTGTCTACATATATATATATATATATATATATATATATATATTGGTTAAAGAGCTTGCTTAAATTAAGAAAATAGTTTACAAGTAATCAAAGGGAACCTAAGCATCAAACAGAAAACAGAGAAACAGAAATGAAGCAGCAACAAAGCCAACATGGGAGAAAGCATATTTCAAATAAACCAAACATCACCAAAAGAAACGAGGACACTATTAGTTTGACCAATGATTGAGGATATCATATATATGTATGTATGTACATACCAATATTGAAGTCGGGCTTGAAGAGTGATCCAAGGTTATGGAGATCCCAAGTGGGGAGAGAGTAGAGAAGCTCACTCATTTTTTGTGTCTTTGTTTTTAGAATGATTTGCTTAGTGTTTTGTGTAACAAAAAAACTATATGTCTGCCTATTTATCTTGGTGGATTGTATGTCTAAAGTGAAAGTAAATTCAAATAAAACAATAAATATGGGAAAATTAAAGTTAAAAAAGCAGTGGAATTTTGGAAGATGAAGAAGAAATGGTACTCGATACAGTCAACGGCAACGAAATAAAGCAAAAGAACAATTGTTGGATAGTGCGTTTTGCTCCTTGTGATATGAATGTGTGCAAATTATAACTTCAATTTATAATATATAGATTATGATTTTGATTGGTAACTCATCAAATGATCGAATAATATAATAAGCTGTTTTTCAAGTTGTAAAAAATATTAAACATCACTTAAAATATAGAACAGAGGGAGTATAATTTTTAATTAAAATTATGGATTTTTTTTAAAGGATTAAATTATGGACTTTTGTTATTCTGTAATTGTGCAGCTCAAATTTGTAAAAAAAAAGAATACTTTCATTCTAGCGGTTCGTAACTAAATTAAATTTTAGTTTGTTGAATAATTATATGTCATTTAGTTCCGTGAATCAATAAAATGTATCGACATGGTTATTTCAGAATTAATTTTAGAGATGTTTCTATGTAGAAAAAGTGAAAGTGTTTGAATTTTTGTTAGAGTTTGGTTAGATGGGGGACCTAGTAATGGCTAAAGGTTACGATATCACATCATGCTGTTATATGTTCTTTTCTTAACTGTCCAGCTTTAAGCAAATTTAGCAAATAATCTTATAACTTGACTCGGTCAATATATACTAGAATCAGAAAGCATCATATGTGGAATTATGGATAGTAAAAACTGTCGGCAATTATAAAACGTATTTGATGCATATATAATGGTTGACTTGATTGCGTGATTAAAGTGCTGTTACACCAAATATTAAGTTTTTTTAACTACACCAACTACGAGGTTTGAGTTCTAATTATATGCATATATACGTAATCATGTACTCAATGAACTGATTATCGATGCGCAAATAGTTAGATTTGGTTGTTGCAAATTGTAGACCATCATTATAAATTTATGATCTAATTAAGATCGCTTTTTACATTATGACAACTGAAAAATGATTTAAAAGGGTAAAAGACCGTAGACACGTTTTTTTTTCACCAGAATTTTTATTGAATTATTAAATATTGTATTACACAAAGTCGGCAGATGATAAAACATCTCCAGAGATAAATCCGACGGATTATAAAAATTCCCGGAAAAAAAGCCGGCGGAAAAAGAAGATATTTCCGGAAACTAAGCCTGATACACATGAAATTAAACCCGAAGTATGAGAAACATAAATGAAAGACTAATAACAACAACAAAAGCCACAAACTCGATAAACCCGATACACGGAAAACACAAAATATGATACTAAAGTCAAAATTAAACACGTTCATTTCACCGTTTTACAGTGATGATGATGATATTTGTGCTTACAGTATTTTGTTATTGGTTAGTTCAATGATTAAATAAAATGGTACTCCCTCCATTCACAACATTAAAAGCAGTTCATTAAACATTAGAACAAATTTAAGAAGTGATGTATTTCACATGTAAAATTAAAAAAGAACATATCTATGGTCAATCAAAATTTACAATATAATATCCAAAATATTGTAACATTTTTATGAAGTGGTGTATTTCACAGTTCATTAAAGCATTGTCCTCAATTTCAAACGACAATAATGAGTCATGAAATATCTACTTCTGTTTATTTTTTTCTCTACTTGAACCAAAAAGTCATGTATAGAAGAACTTTTTGTTGTTTTGACATATAGGTGAAATTTTGTTTATTTTTTTTAATCCCTCAGTTTATGTCTTGATTTTTATTTTGCTTCAAATTTGGTGAACAACCCGTTCTTCTTTTGGATGCTTTTTTGGGTTTTTTTCTTCATTCTTCACAATGGTGGGGTCGTGTCACGTCCTTTCACGTTTACCTTCTTCCATTATTACATACCTTTATTTCAATTTTTTATTCATTTATGATTTTTATTTTATGACTTGATCTGATTTGATATGATATGAATATGATAGGATGATGAAAATGTTCGGAATGGTGGCAATAGTTGAAGCGATCTAATCACTTGGAATAAGACCATTTGCTAGTGAGACATTCATAATGAGTGTTTTAACAAAATTATATTAATATTTTAATAGAATTTAGTTATAAAATTAAAATATTAAATAAAGTTAGAATTAATAATAAAAAAACATGTATCAAATGGGTGTTTCATAAATGTCAAATGGATATTTCATTTGAGATTTTCTCAACACACTCTCTCTTGTTTTTTTTTTGTTTTCATTTGTTTAATGGTGGATGTTTCATCCCAATGCACATGTTCTAAGTATGGTTGGTGTAAAAAAAACATTGTCGTGTGATCAGAACATTCGTTGTGATACAGTTTAAATAATAAAATAAAATATTTGTAGTTTCGATTGAATATTGTGAGAGTTAGAATAATTATATGGATTTACTACGAATACAACTCTATAGATTACTAATTACATTTGAGTGGTGCTCGATTTCGTCGTTTTCATCTTCGGTAAGGTTTTTTTGGCCTTCGGTTCCCGAGTTTGATATTTTCCTCCTTGAATCTAGTTTTTGGGTTGTCTCGTTTTCTTTGGTTTATCCAAATTGTCTCCGGTTTAGTTTTAGAGAATTGGTTTCTAGCACCTTATATTACAACGGGTGAGTCGTCGCGTGAATATTTATACATCGTCAGAATTTTTCTTGATGAAGAGGTTGTTATCGGTAGTTTTCTTTATTGGAAAATGATTACCTTCGTCTCGTCTTTCTTCCGGCATTTTTTGCGTTTGAAAATCAGTTTTTTCATTTCTTTTCGGGATACTCTTGGTAGTCTTTGTCTCGGTTTCAGTTTCGGTTTTAGTTTTCAATCATATATAGTTTCTTTTGTTTGGGCTTGTGTTTCTCCTTTTCGGACTTCGTCTTCTGGGGATTTTAAGTTGTTCCTTCGACCTATTGCATTCCATCTTGTATTTCACATTTGTAATATTAATGAAATATCAAATCAGATGACAACAAAAAAAAAAAATACTAATTACATGTATTTATTTAAATTTAAAGTTACAGTAAAGTGGTTTTGTAGATTCATGATAAATTATAAAAATTTGTTAGATATTTGAACTTAACTTTTTCAAACTAGCCTTGGGCATTCGGGTCGGTTAGGGTTTTTTGGATTTTGGGTCTTTTAGGTAGGGAAAAATTCGGTTTGGTTCGGGTCCTTTCGGGTCGGTTCCTTGATTTCAAATTAGACCCGAAAAAGAACCGAGATAAATTTCGAGTATGGTTTTACCTGAAAAATCCTAAAAAAAATCCGAAAAACCCCAAAAAATCCGAAAATATCCGAAAACTCCGAAAAAATATCGAACATAACCCGTTTTCAGGTTTATCGGATACCCGAACAAATCTCGGGTAAAACCCAACCCGAACCGAAACTCGAATCAAATTTAAAGAAGAACCATTCGGGTTATTTTGAAGAACCGAAATCGAACCGTGTTTTTCAGGTCGGTCGGTTCGGGTCTATTCGGGTCGGGTTTTATGGCCAGGTAAATCAAGTGAGTGGTAAGGTGACAAAGTTCGGTATCGACAAATGCTAGTTATGCTCTGTGATCACGGGTTCGATCTTCACTTAGGACGAAGTTAAAACCCAAAGAATATTATTTGTTTGCTCTGTGCTTCGTATGATTTGAAGCCCATGTCATCTCGAACTTGATCATAAGAAAAAAAGAAAAAACTCAACTATTTCAAACCATACAACTGAATTTATATTGCGTTTAATATAATATTAATGTCCATTTAAATCATATATGTTTTTTTTTTTTGTGACAACATCCTATATGTTTTTACATCTTTAATTGTGCATATCCTTTTCCAGAAATATATCCATTTGTATTTTTCCTCCATTTTTCTTTTATTGCTGGTATTTTATTTACTTTCCTCGATTTATTTAGACATGTTCCCCGAAGACGATGTTTTTTTTAAGTGGGCCCAAATGTAGGCACGCTTGTGGGGGCCCATATGGAAAAGACGAAAGATTGCGCCGGTATTATTCGCGGGGCCCACATTTTTAATTGGTCGCTTCTAATAATTGATTAAATAAGAAAGTATTTGTCAAAATGCACAAAAAGAAACTAATAGTATGATTTTATTGTAGAGTTCTTTGATGTATTACAATAAAACTAAAACCGAGTTCTTTAAAGTACTAGGGATTGATTAAAGTACTAGGGATTGATTCCCGCGCTTCGCGCGGACTTATTTTATATTCATGTTTTATAAATTTTTTTATATGCTATATTTTTAGGAAACAATTTTTTTTAAAAAATTTTAAATTTTAGTTTAATAGTATGTTTATATGCATGTGTTTTGTTATTTCTCCTTATTAGTGTTTGTATATAACAACAGTTTTCTCTTAATTATGTTGTTAATTTATGTTGAAATATTGTTTTTTTTTTCATGTGTTTATATGTTGTATTTGACTACTGTGTGATTCTAATTACAGTTATATATATATATATATACATTTATGTTCCTAAACTTTGTTTTGTTGATTACAGGGTATTTTTTTATCCTCCTTTTTTTTTGAATTTTCGTTTAATAGTCGTTTATGTTTCTTTATTAGTGTTTGTATATGACAATGTGACTATTCATACTGAGGCCAATTATAACCTCATCAGACCGTCTACACATTAACTGATTGAAGTGCATGTACATATTTGAGTATTTAAAATTATATCTTTATGTATGTATAGTTTTAGATTGTTTAGAGTTACGCTCTCTAATAGAGAATTTTTTCTAATGTTTGCGCCTTCATGCTAATATATCCAAGTATTGTTTTCTTTGTGAAAGATCGCTGACAAAAGATCTGTGATTTTTTCTTTGTTCTCCATCCCCGAAGAACCTATCCTCTCTCGTTTCTAAAAATCCAACCAATCCCATTCCCATATTTTTGGCGAATACTTATGCCAAAATTAGTTCACCAAACGGAGCAAAAATCCTATTATCAAGTGGTACTCCTCCTCTAAAATGCTATTTCTTGTTTTTAGAGGACTATCTGATGATTTTTCTCCATTCCTGATTTTGTAGTTTCAAAAGCTATTTCTTATTTTTTTGGATCATTTTGATTGTGAAGAATGAATTGTTGGTTTTGTTACTTTTTTTTTCTTTTTTTTCACTTGGTTTTGTTTTTTAATAAAATATCGAAGGTCATATTAATAGCACAATTAATTGTTAATTGAACCTCATATATTTATAATTGATAGATGATTTACGGTTTCCTATAACCAATTGCTAATTTTTTTTATTTTGTTAATGATGACTTTTCTTTTTTCCTACAAGTTAATTTAGTTTATAAGAGTAATCTTCTAATTTTAATTTATTTCACTCTAATCTAAATATGTGGGGGCCATTAATAAATGATTGTACTGATGATGTGGATGGCTTAGAATGAGAGAAAACTCCCTCATTATATAATAGATTTGTCAAAATGCACAAAAAGAAACTAATAGTATGTTCGTTTATGATGTTAATCGAACGGTGACGATTGCCGTTAAGTTGGGCATTTAGCCGAAAAAGATTCGTCTATACTTTGAATATTATTGAATATTATTTTACATTGCTGTGATTAACCTTCACTAGAATGCGTTTTACAATTATTATCTTATTTTTAAAAATTCATTATACGTCATTATAATATCAGTTTTATAGAATCTTCTTCTTCTGGTTTGCCAATCTAGAAACTAATAAATGTAAAAGTTTCCATTTTAAAAATATGGAAAGTTCAAGTTGTTGATAAATATATACATATGGGAAGTTACCATATAAAAGGCCCAAATTGACGAGTTTGAAAATAAAAATACGACTTTTGTAGCCCAATGAATAAAACCCAAATACCCGGCTCGCTCTTTTAAACCCGAATTGTAATCCGGTTTTTGTTTCCCGTTTCAAATTTGATTAAAGAAATAGGGTTTTTCTTCTCTGTTCGTGCTCTGTTTCAGGATTGTGTTCATCTCACGCTTCCCAAATCATGGTACGGTTTCTGTTTATCGCCGGATTTGAAAATTACTAATCATTCGCCGTCGTTCTATCTTCCGGAAATTTTGAATAAAGTCTTGGGTTTGCTTAAATTCGTAGCCTGAACTGGAGAAGATCCTCACGGAGGAGGAACTCGAGCGGAAGAAAAAGAAAGACGACAAGGTTTCAACTTCCTCGCATGGCTGAATGTTTTTTTGTTTATATATAACCAAAAGATTCTTTGTATAATTTCAGTCACTGAATGTCTTATAGGCCAGAGAAAAAGAATTGAAGAAGCAAAAAGCTTTAGAGAAAGCAAAACTAGCACAGCTTAAGGTAATTGTGAGAATTGTGAATGAAACTTGGAAGTTATCTATCGATGATGATCATATGCTTATTGTTGTTTATAGGCAAAACAACAAGAAGAAGATGGAACCAATGCTCCTAAAAAGAGCACAAAGAAAAGTGCCAAACAATATGATTCAGAAGAGAATCCTGAGGATTTTGTGGATCCAGAAACTCCTCTTGGCCAGAAGAAAAGGCTATCTTCACAGATGGCTAAACAATTCAACCCTGCCGCAGTAGAAAAATCGTAAGCCTCGAGAGCTTTTGTTTCTCTTTCTTTCTTTCTTGCACATATCATTTGATAATCTTGATTTTTTTGTCAGATGGTATGAATGGTGGGAGAAATCTGGATTTTTTAAGGCGGATGCTAAGAGTTCCAAACCAGCCTTTGTTATTGTAAGGCTTATTCATACTAGTTCTACAGAGGTTCTTCGAGATTTCGTTAATTCCCATTCTCCATTCTTGCAGATTCTGCCTCCTCCGAATGTTACTGGAATCTTGCATACCGGGCACGCTCTAACATCAGCCATAGAGGTTATTTTCTTTTGCATATTGTTTTGTTCATAACATTCTTCTTCTGTAGCTTTTCCGTTTAAAAAAAAAGAAAGATCAGACTTGTATAATTTGCTGATGCAGGACACAATTATTCGATGGAAGAGAATGTCTGGATTTAACGCTTTGTGGGTGCCTGGGGTTGACCATGCTGGTATAGCTACACAGGTCTGCAGTTTTGTAAACATTTATCGTAGTTTCTTTACACATTGTATCAAACTGGTCATAGGTATTCAGACTCTACTTTGATACATTTGTAGGTAAAGGTTGAAGAAAATCTCATGTCTGAAAGAGGAATGAACAGACATGATCTTGGCCGTGACGAATTCCTAAACGAAGTAAGTTCAAATTTAAAATGCAACTCGAGAATTCTATTTATATATTGTATCCCTTTTGTGCTTGTTGTTTATGATTACGGATAGGTCTGGAAGTGGAAGAACCAGTCTGGTGGTACAATCATGTCACAGCAACGGCGTTTAGGTGCTTCCCTTGATTGGTCTCGTGAGGTAAAAAATACTTGAATCTCATTGTCTGTATCTTCTTTACCTGTTTCTCTGAGCTATCTATACAGAAGTGTTTTTTCTATCTGTAAATTTGTAGTGTTTTACAATGGACGAGCAAAGATCAAAAGCTGTCACTGAGGCCTTTGTACGCTTATACAAGGAAGGACTTATCTATAGGTATATTTTAAAACTTCAGAAAGCTAGTAGAGGAAAATTTTGGATATTCAGTTTAATTTGTTAATAGGAAAGCACTAACTGTGGCAGAGATAATCGGATGGTTAATTGGGATTGTAGCCTAAGATCAGCCATATCTAAAGATGAGGTAAGTCAAGCTCTTGTTAGTTCTATGATTATTGAATTACATGCTTCTTATGTCGATGCATTGATACACGTTATGGGATTACATATCATCGCAGGAAAACCCGAAATTAAATATTCTTTCCATTCTTCTTTAGAATTAAGGTTTAAGTATTTTTCTGTTTTGGTTTTAAAAGTTTAAAGACCTTTTCCTTTTTAAGTAGGATAACTAGTTTGTAGCGTGGCCTATATATAGAGGCCTTGGATATTCAATAAGAATCATCTTCCAACAATTAACCTTAATCTCAAGAGAGGCTAGGGTTAAAGGAAGTTTACCTTCAATCTTTCTCTTCGATTTATCACCATAACGACAGGGCTAGTAACTCGGGCTAGAGCTAAGCGGCAGGCTCGTATCAATTTGGTATCAGAGAAAGACGATTCTATGGGAGACATGGATTCCGTTATGGCGCAACTCGCCAAAATCCTAAATGAGATGGCGGATATGAAACTAGAGATGATCCAGGCGATGGATGAGAGATTGAACCCGATTCAAGCAACGATCGGTAATCTTCAAGGGCAACTGGCTGAACACCAGGTAATGTTGGAGGAAACCACATCAGCACAAACACAACTACAGGAAGAACATGCGCTGTTACTCGGAAATCCTTCAGGAAAACAGCACATCGTTTCAAATATGGGAATTGGTTCATCCTTAAATACAAAGGAAAATAAATCTGGCAATGTTCCAACGAGTGGCAGTGGAACAAAAGTCACCACTCAGAAACCACAAGTCCTTCCTGACGGAACAAACGCATTAATTGGAGGATTACACAAGGTTGCTGACTCAAGAGGACCTTGGCCTGTCCGGTCTGTCGGAAGGGAGAGAGGACACCGTCGGGTGGACGGTGGAGGTGATTGGAACGTTCGACCAATAGGAGCACTTCCGAACGAAGCCCACACTGGATATACCGTAGGCGACTTTCGAGTGCAGGACGGCGTAGGCGGGGATTACGATTACGAAACCAAGGGAAATAGTTCAGAAGGGTGTGTGGTACCACCTGCAAAGATGGAGTTTCCACCATACGATGGTACTACCAATGCAATAGAATGGTTGCAAAAGTGTGATGATTATTTCCATGATCAAAAGGTGTTCAATGATGATGCTAAAGTACGTCAAGCCACATTCGTACTAACCGGAAAAGCTTATCATTGGTTTAGTAACCTCCGGCGTCTGGTCACTCACAGATTAGGATGGGCAGAATTCAAGAGAATCTGTAAAAGCAGATTTGGGAAGGNTAACCGGAAAAGCTTATTTGGGACGACAAACGAGACTCACTGGGGATCAACAATTATGGCAGTTTTGTGCAGGCTTAACTGATAATCTACGGAAGGAGGTTGAGTACCTGCGCCCTGAAACTATCTTTGAAGCAATGGAGTATGCTCGGGATAATGAATACACGACAGACGGCGACAAAAGAACTCGAACATTTGGAGGTCATCTAGCTCCGCTAACAAAACAGTTAGGTCACTTGGTCCGACCAGGATTCACAGGAAATCGAGGAACACAAAATAAAAAGGAAGGGGACGTCATCTCTCGACCGCAACAATCAACACAAAAGAAGTTTTGGAAAAAATTAACTGTTGCCGAGATGGCCGAACGAAAGGGCAAGGCGCTCTGTTACAACTGTGATGAACTCTACACACCAGGGCACGAATGCAACCCGGTTCTCTTCCACATCAGGTTAGTTCGAGACGGTGATGATCAAGATGACGAACCTATTGAAGAAGACGATCTGGAAATTTCGCTCAACGCAATGAACGGAGAACAAACAGAAAGAACCTTTCAGGTCCAAGCAGACATTGCAACTGGGTCAGGATGGGTATTGCTTGACACAGGAAGTACCCACAACTTCATCAAAAGCAGTGTGGTGGAAAGACTAAACCTTCCCATGAAAAGACGCTCGGGCAGATTTGTAGCCCTTGCTGATGGAGGAAAGTGTCAAATAGATGGTTATTGCAAAGGATTAACAATGTGCGTACAAGGGCACCAGTTCAAGGCGGACTGTTTTGTAATTCCTCTAAAAGGATTCGATGTAGTTCTTGGTATTCGTTGGCTAAACGCACTAGGGCGTGTGGTGTGGGATGGTCCAAACCACACCGTAGAATTTCAAACGGGTGATTCTATGGTCAAATGGACCGGTGACGCCACAATGCGGGAGACTAAANACAACTGTGATGAACTCTACACACCAGGGCACGAATGCAACCCGGTTCTCTTCCACATCAGGTTAGTTCGAGACGGTGATGATCAAGATGACGAACCTATTGAAGAAGACGATCTGGAAATTTCGCTCAACGCAATGAACGGAGAACAAACAGAAAGAACCTTTCAGGTCCAAGCAGACATTGCAACTGGGTCAGGATGGGTATTGCTTGACACATGAAGTACCCACAACTTCATCAAAAGCAGTGTGGTGGAAAGACTAAACCTTCCCATGAAAAGACGCTCGGGCAGATTTGTAGCCCTTGCTGATGGAGGAAAGTGTCAAATAGATGGTTATTGCAAAGGATTAACAATGTGCGTACAAGGGCACCAGTTCAAGGCGGACTGTTTTGTAATTCCTCTAAAAGGATTCGATGTAGTTCTTGGTATTCGTTGGCTAAACGCACTAGGGCGTGTGGTGTGGGATGGTCCAAACCACACCGTAGAATTTCAAACGGGTGATTCTATGGTCAAATGGACCGGTGACGCCACAATGCGGGAAACTAAACAAGCCTCTCTAAATGCAATCATCAACGACACAGGGTCCTTGGAAAAATGGTTCTCTGATGAGGATGAAGTTTTTACAACTCCTGGAGTTTTTAATCTGAATACTTTTGTTAGAAAATCAGAAAGGCATGAAGCATTGTGGTTAATTCAAGCAGATACAACACCAGATTTGCTAAGAACAGTATTACAGAGTTTTGAAGATGTTTTTGCAAAACCAGAGGGCCTTCCCCCAAAACGAGATTGTGACCATCGGATTAGACTATTACAAGGAGCAAACCCTGTGGCAGTGCGACCTTACCGTTATCCACATCTTCTAAAAGATGAGATTGAGAGACAATGTACGGAGATGCTTCGTAATGGTATTATTAGGCCAAGCACATCTCCATTTTCTTCACCTGTTCTCTTGGTCAAGAAGGCAGATAAAACGTGGCGGTTCTGCATCGATTACCGAGACCTGAATAAAATCACCATTAAAGACAAGTTTCCTATTCCAGTGGTAGATGAGCTTTTGGACGAACTACACGGTGCTCGTTACTTCACAAAGCTCGACCTCGCATCGGGATACCATCAAGTTCGTATGTACAACGGTGACGTTGAGAAGACGGCTTTCAGAACACACCACGGCCACTACGAATTTTTGGTAATGCCATTTGGACTTTCCAATGCACCATCAACATTTCAAAGTCTAATGAATTCAGTATTTGGACATGTTCTACGGAAGTTTGTGCTCGTTTTCTTCGATGATATCCTAGTATATCGTGCAACGTGGGAGGATCATTTACTACACGTGCAGGAAGTATTGGAGTTATTGCGAAAAAATGGATTATTGCTAAAACAGGCAAAGTGTTCATTTGGAAGAANGGAAGACAGTGATCTTGGTAGTGGTTGACCGTTTCTCCAAATATGCTCATTTCATAGCTCTAAGTCACCCATACACAGCAGTAACGGTTGCTCAAGCATTCTTTCGTGATATTGTACGTTTACATGGAATCCCTGAGACGATAGTATCGGATAGAGATAAGGTGTTTCGCAGTCTTTTCTGGCGTGAGTTATTCCGACTTTTAGGTACTAGCTTGTGTTTTACAACAGCATATCGCCCACAGTCGGATGGCCAAACAGAAGTCGTTAATCGTACCTTGGAGATGTACCTCATATGCTTGACAGGAGATGCTCCACGAAAATGGCTTAGTTGGCTTCCATGGGTTGAATATTGTTACAACACATCTTTCCATACAAGCCTCAAAACAACACCGTTCAAAATGGTATATGGGCGCGATCCACCACGTCTTTTAGACTACACTGTGGGAAGTTCACATGTAGATGCGATAGATATGGCACTGGAACAAAGAGACGAATTTCTTTCAATGGCAAGGGAGCGATTGCTTGAAGCACAACAGCGGATGAAGTCGACATATGATAAACACCATCGCGCAGTTGAATTTGCAGAAGGAGATTGGGTGTGGTTAAAGATTCAACCGTATCGGCAGCTTACAGTAGCTCGCAAGGCCTTCACCAAACTTTCACCAAAATTCTACGGACCATTTGAAGTGCTTAACCGTATCGGAACAGTGTCGTATCGTCTCAGGCTACCGGAGGGGACGCAAATTCATGATGTGTTTCATGTATCACTTCTTAAGGCTCATAAGGGGTTACGGCCTGCGGAGAGCCCGAACTTGCCACCAATTTTACAAGGAAGAGTAGTCCATGCACGCCCAACCAAATTGTTGAAAGCAAGATTGCATGGAGGGACTCGACAAGTGCTAGCTCAATGGACAGATAATCCAGAGGATGTCGCAACTTGGGAAAATGCAGAGAAACTACTAGAAGCATATCCAGAGTTGGAGCTTGAGGACAAGCTCATAGTCGAGGAGGGGAGTAATGATACACGTTATGGGATTACATATCATCGCAGGAAAACCCGAAATTAAGTATTCTTTCCATTCTTCTTTAGAATTAAGGTTTAAGTATTTTTCTGTTTTGGTTTTAAAAGTTTAAAGACCTTTTCCTTTTTAAGTAGGATAACTAGTTTGTAGCGTGGCCTATATATAGAGGCCTTGGATATTCAATAAGAATCATCTTCCAACAATTAACCTTAATCTCAAGAGAGGCTAGGGTTAAAGGAAGTTTACCTTCAATCTTTCTCTTCGATTTATCACCATAACGACAGGGCCAGTAACTCGGGCTAGAGCTAAGCGGCAGACTCGTATCATGCATCTATAGGTTACTCATATTGACATCAAAGAAAAAACACTGCTAGATGTACCTGGCTATGAGAAGCCGGTAGAATTTGGTGTTATTACTTCATTTGCGTACCCTCTTGAGGACGGCTTGGGAGAGGTTATTGTTGCCACTACTAGAGTGGAAACAATGCTTGGTGATACTGCCATTGCTATTCATCCCGATGATGCAAGGTACACGCATCTTCACGGAAAGTTTGCTGTCCATCCATTCAATGGAAGGAAGTTACCAATTATCTGTGATGGAGAACTCGTTGATCCAAACTTTGGTACTGGTTGTGTTAAGGTATGAGCTTGTTTCATATGTTTTTCTTTCAGTTGTTTTGTTGTGTCAAGATTAATTTGTTCTCTCTCTTGAAGATTACTCCTTCCCATGACCACAATGATTTTAAGTTTGGTAATCGCCACAGTTTGGAATTTATAAACATATTCACTAATGATGGAAGGATCAGTACGGATGGCGGGCCTGAGTTCGCAGGGATGCCACGCTTTACGGCTCGTGAAGCTGTTGTTGAAGCTCTGAGGGAGAAGGTAATTATTATCATACTAACTTTTAACGATTGCTAGCTCTATAAAAAACCTGTAATTTTCATATATGCAGGGGCTGTACAGAGGTGCCAAAAACAACGAAATGAAACTTGAACGTTGTTCAAGAACTAATGATGTTATTGAGCCTATGGTAAAGCCTCAGTGGTATGTGAATTGTCAAGCGATGGGAAAGGAGGCTCTTGAGGTTGTTATCAATGATGAAAACAGGAAAATTGAATTCATACAAAGACAGTACACAGAAGAATGGAGAAGGCATGAACAAGTTAATTTTATAACTAAATCAGTCACCAACTTATTGATTAACATTCACACTTGATCTTACAGATGGCTAGAGAACATACATGAGTGGTGGGGACATAGAATCCCAGCATGGTATGCCACTCTAGAAGACGATGAACTCAAGGATGCAGGCTCTTACAATGACCATTGGATCGTTGCTAGAAACGAGGAAGACGCTCGAAAAGAGGCTGGTTGTAAATTTGCCGGGAAGAAATTCGAGCTCTCTCAAGATCCTGATGTGCTTGACACATGGTTTTCTTCTGGTCTCTCTCCTTTGTCTAATTTGGGATGGCCAGATGAAACTGATGACTTGAAAACCTTCTATCCAACATGCGTTCTTGAAACCGGACATGATATTCTATTCTTTTGGGTTGCTCGCATGGTTATGCTATGTATGAAACTTGGTGGTGATGTTCCTTTCAGCAAGGTGCCTAGTTTCCTCTATAACGGTCCTTTTAGATATATACTTTTATGAGCTAATAAATAGATCTTGTTTCTGCCATAGGTTTATTTGCATCCTATGATATGTGATGCACATGGACGCAAGGTGTCAAAGTCTGTCGGAAATGGCATTGATCCGCTTGAAGTTATTGAAGGCCAAACTCTCGCGGGGCTTTTTAAGAGGTTAGACTCGAGTAACTTGGATCCGAAGAAGCTTGTGGCTGCCAAAGAAGGGTATGCCAAGGATTTTCCAGATGGTATCCCTGAATGTGGAGCCGATGCTCTTCGGTTTGCCCTTGTATCTTACACAGCTCAGGTACTAAACATCACATATCTCCTTCAATGTATAATCTTATGATTTGCTCTAACTTTTGTTTATTTTCTAGTCTGATAGAGTAAATATGGATATCCTCAGAGTTTTTGGCTACCGACAATGGTGTAATAAGCTCTGGAACGCTGTCAGATTTGCGATGATGAAGCTTGGCGATGGTTATACTCCTCTGCAAACTCTTTGCCCTGAAACCATGCCATTCATCTGCAAATGGATTCTTTCCTTACTAAACAAGACAATATCAAAGATGGTTGATTCCTTGAATGCTAATGAGCTCTCAGATGCAGCCAACGCGGTTTACGCTTGGTGGCAATACCGATTCTGTGATGTATACATTGAAGCAATCAAGCCTTATTTCACCAAACCGGGATATGCTCTAGAGAGGGCTCATGCACAACATGCTCTCTGGGTTTGTCTAGAGACTGGTTTGAGATTGCTTCACCCGTTTATGCCTTTTGTTACCGAAGAGCTTTGGCAACGATTGCCTTGGCCTAAAGACTGTGAACGGATAGCGTCTATCATGATTTGTGACTACCCATCTCCCATAGAGGTCTCTGTCTCTAAACACCTTTTTGGATCTGTTATCCTTTTATTCTGTTTCTAAAAACTCTTTGATCGCAGAACTGGAGGAACGAAAAGGTGGAAATCGAAATGGACATTATTCTGGCGACTGTGAAGTCTCTTAGAGCAAGAAGAGCAGAGTTGCTAGAGAAACGGCTAAAGGAAAGGTCAGTGTGTGATTTTGAGGATACGGCCAAGTTTTTGTCTTTCTTTTCCTTGTATGACCTTTTTTCTTTCTTTCTCAGCTTACATGCGTTTGCTCTGTGTGAAAACGAGTTAATAGCAGAGATTATACGATCCCATGAGTTCGAGATCAGAACTCTTGCAAATCTCTCATCCTTGGAGGTGATATTCATTTGATCTCTTATGTTTCTCTCTGTCTTTTATGTTTTTCTCTCAAAATCTTGTGGAACTTTGCACAAACAGGTTGTGTTAAAAGGAGGAGTAGAACAAGCAGCTCTTGCTGGATCTGTCTTTGAGACGGTGAACGAGAAACTCAAGGTTTATCTCAAAGTGGATGAAGAAGCTGAAGGTGAAAAAATCAGAAACAAGATTGCCGAAATACAAAAGTAAGTTTTAACCCATAAGATGAGAAAGAGTCATAAGTAATTAAATTATAGATAGATAACTATCACTTCGACTGATTTGAGGTTTACTGTTTGTGTAACCTAAATTGTTCTTTGTTCTTGTTCAGACACTGATTCTCTTTTACTTTTTTTTTCTTTTGATCAGGCAAAAAGATAAGCTGCAGAAGATTATGAGTGCGAGTGGGTACGAAGAGAAGGTCCCTGCGAACATAAAAGAAGACAACACGACGAAGCTCGCCAAACTTCTTAAAGAATTCGAATTTTTCCAGAATCTTGATTCAGAGAACCTTCAAAAGTGAAACACAAAGTTCATCTCAGACAATGGAGCAAAAAAAAAAGTGTGATGCAGCATAGGATTTTGCTAAATATATTTATTATTTTGCTCTTTTGGAACCTTTTATAACAAAATCCAAGCAAGGTAACAATGTTGACATGAGAAGTGTTGCTCATGCTCGCAACTTCATTGATGGATTCTTCCCTTTGATTATTTCAAGACCTTCACAAAGGTTTTCTTGACCTGTGTGTAGCTATATCGTTTCAGTGCTTCAATGTTGTGTTCCCTTTGATAACAATTACACAGCCTAAACAAACGTATAAAGTAGTGAGTTAGTTATAAACCGCTGAAAACTAATAATTTGTTTGTTTATTTAACATTTTAGTGGTTAAAAACTTAAAATCCAAAATTGTTGAATATAAATCGTGATACTATAAAATTGTGTATTTACAAAATTGAAGAATCGTATAATAGTTATATCATTTCTCGTGTTGTTATTAAGAAAATGTAGTAGTAATTTAGGAGAAAAAAATGGGTGCGATCATAATGCACCGGATCCCATAGTATAGTACTAGGATGAATCTCTGAAGTCTTCATGTTGCATTTTTTTTTACCTCTTAATATTTTGCAGAAAATATCTCGTTTTTATATACCCATAAAATATAAAATTTTATTTATTTTATTTTATTCAAATACATCAAAATTACCAATCACCAACATCAAATCATTATTTAAAAAAAAAAAATGAAACAAAAAATAATCCGACCAGCATGAAAGAAAAGAGTTTCAAAGGGAGCTTTAATTCAAAATATGAATTCATTAAATTTTTATTAGCAAATCTTGTTCTTGCTAGTCTTCTTTGTCTCCACAAACTTCTTCCAATACGCCGTAACTTCCCTCGTCGTCTCCTCTTCCGTCTTCTTAACACCGTTAACTTTTCCGTTAGCCATCTTGGCGTGAACCCTCGCAGGAAGCATATCAAGCTCGTGAAGAACCTTGTCAAAGTCCGAGACCAATCTCTCGGCTAAGGTACGAGAGAAATCTTCTCGAATCACGACTCGGAGAACGGTGATGTGTTCCGCATCCGCGGGCATCGTGTAGGCCGGAACGATCCATCCGAAGCGGCGGAGCGTTTCCGCCACCTCAAACTCGCTGTGACGGCTACTGTCTTTTAGAGAAAACGCTACTAACGGAACGCCGTTTTCTTTTGAGACGATGTTAAAACGTCCCATTTTCTCTAATCCTTTTCTTAAGACCATCATGTTTTCACGGCAATTATCCATCACGTTGCGATATCCCTAAATAACGAAATTAGGCGTTATTTATAATGTTTTTATTCAAATAATATATCGGTTTAGTCAAATAATTACCTCAAATCCAAGACGAATCAGCTGGTAGTACTGAGCAATCACTTGACTTGAACCTGGTTTATATTAACAAATCATTAATTTATACAACAATATAATATATGGTTTTATAAATATATATATAGAAATGGTAATGTAATATGTTACCTTTAGAGAAGTTGAGAGTGAAGGTGGGTTGATCGGCGCCAAGATAATTGATATGGAAGATAAGTTCATCAGGCAAATCGGATTTGGTTCTCCACACAACCCAACCGATTCCGGCATAAACCAAACCGTATTTGTGACCACTCACATTTATGCTCTTAACCAACGGTAACCGGAAATCCCACTCCAGCTCCGGATACAAGAACGGTGCAATAAACCCACCACTCGCTGCGTCCACGTGGATTGCCGTATCCCATCTGCGAAATTGCGTTTTCAAATACGTTAAACCGGGATCGAACCGATTGATTAGTAGTTTTTTAATCGGTTGGCTTTACTTACCCGGTTTGCTTGTTTTTCTCGACTAGGAGGTCGTTGAGAAGCTTAACGTCTTCGAATTCTCCGGTTAGCGTCGAACCGAGGATAGCTGCGACGCAGATTGTGTTTTCGTCTACCATTTCAACCGCTTTTTCAGGGTCCATCACGTAATATCCTTCTCTTAGATTCACTTCCTTAAGCTCCACTTCGAAATACCTTGCGAATTTCTCCCAGCAAACCTGTATTAAACCGAAAATTCAGTAAAGCATATACCTAAACCGGAATTACCATCTTTTGGGTTAATATTTCAATTCTCTGCTCTAACGTTTCAATTTTTTAGTTTAACTCGGCAAATTGAGAAAAACAGAGAACTAAACTCAATTATGTATTTCAATTTGCGATTTAGATTTCTGTTTTCGAATAGAGAAATAAAGAGCTAAACCGTTTTTTTGGTTTACCTGAACATTGGCTCCGGTTACAATATTGGGCTTATCATAAGGAAGCCCTTGGGCCTTACGCTTATTCTGCCACTGTCTCTTAAAAGCCAACCCCGCCAACATAATCGCCTCCGACGATCCCACGGTGCCGACACCAACCGCAGCCTCGCCGTCACCGAGCGGCGCGTTGAAGAGACGCGCGATCATGTTGACGCATCGGTTCTGAAGCTCGGTGGTGACAGGGTACTCGTCCATGTCGACGTAGTTCTTGTTGATGGACTCCATCATGAGCTTGTCGCACTCTGGCTCCATCCATGTGGTCACGAAGGAGGCTAGGTTTAGCCTTGGGTTACCGTCGAGCATTAGCTCGTCGTTGATGATCTGGTACGCTGCTTCCTTTGGGATAGAGTTCTCAGGCATCTCGAATCTAAAGTATGGTAAAGTATTTAAAACAAGCTCATGATGTGAAATGCATGTTACTGTTATTTACATTCAATACTTCAATGTTAATTTATTTATTTTTTACCGTGGGAGAGAGTTGCGGACGTAACGAGAAGCAAAAGTTGAATGGATTGAAACATCGGATTCAGAAGCTGTCTTAGACAAAACCATCTTCTTTCGATTCACTTGAACTTTGTTTTCTAGGGAAGAGTATGTAATAATTATTGTTTGTAGTTGAAGAATGTGTGGAATTAAAAGAATATGAACAAATGGTATATATAGTGAAGAGAAAGGTTCTGTTTGCAACGTGAAAGGAAGCAACGCTGGACCGCTGGTCTTTGTCTATGGGCTCACGTTTTAACTTTCTCCTACCGATGACTTTTCATTATTAAGACCAAACGATTACTTTTAATATTAAAATGCCTGAAGCCCAAATGGGGAACCCTATACGCGCGGCGGAACATATATGCCGCGCGTGCGGATCAAGCGGTTTAAGCGGATCAGGCGGATCAAGTGCGGATCAAGCGGATCTGGCGGAACGATTGCGGATCAAGCGGATCAAGCGGTTCAAAATATATGGTTGAATGGGAAAAGCGGTACATAACATATATTTGAATTAAATATAAGTGTAATAAATATTGCTATTATTATAAATATTTATAGTATATTATATATAAAATAACTTCAAATACAATACATCACTAAAAATAAAAAAATTAAGATCATGTATTTTGATTTTTCCATAACATATTTGCAATATGTTCTCTGGTCGGTTCTTTTGAGTTTTGAATAGTTCGGATATAGATATTTAAGAACCATTTAGGAACCGCAAATAAAATCGGTTCAGGTACCTTCCGATTTGGTTCAGTATGAATAGTTAATGTCATATCCGAATTATAACCTATTTTTTTGTTCGGTTCGGTTACTCTTATCCGAGCTACATGAAACTACCCGAAAAACCTTTTATTTTTAAAACAACTAAACGTCAACATAATTTAACAGGTTGCGAAAAATATTACCAGATAGTTAAATTAGGGATAAATCATCCACTTTTGAGTTTTGAATAGTTCGGATATAGACATTTAAGAACCAGTCAAGAACCGGAAATAAAATTGGTTTGGGTATCTTTCGGTTTGGTTCAATATGAATAGTTAATGTCTAACCGAATTAAAAACCGAAATTTTTTTGGTTCAGTTTCAGTTACTCTTACCCGAGCTAACTGAAACTACCCTAAAAACCTTTAACAAAATAGTTCAGTTTTAATAAAATTTGGTTACATTTTACAAAAAAATGTTTAATTTATATATATATATATAACTATATATTATTTTAGTAGTGTAAATATAATAACTATTAACTTTTAGCTAAGTTCTTTTGATATTTGGATTGGCTAAAACAATTTTAGTTTGAAATAATTTATTGGTCAACAATAGTTTTATTTTTATATATGTTTTTTATAGGAACCACATCTGATCTGCTTCAATTTGGATGTGGGATTACTGTTGATGGCAGATCCTACTTTTTACTTATAAAATTTGATCTGCATGCGGTACAAGTTGAATTATTATTATTTTTAATTTTTTTACTTGATAAAAAAGCAGATCATAATTTATGTGTGAATGGAAACTTTATGCGGGCGAACCTTTTTTGCAGATGATCCACTTTTGTAACGTCTTCCCATTCAGACCCTTAGATCGGATTAAAGTACTTCCAAATTCAGTTTTGACTAAAAGTTTAACCTAAATTAAGATTTAGATCGAAATGATTCATTTTTCTTTTTGTTTAAGATATTTTGATTTCATCCTGTCATATAAAGAAAACATTAAGTACTTTCATTATGGTGAAACCTAATGATTTCGAATTTAGCTGATTTCCAAGCCCCAAAAGACAATCCAAACTTTTTAATTTGAGAGTAACCTGTCTTGAAACCCTTATTGAAGTCAACCCAACATGACGTGTGGTTTGTTTTGGATGAATTATACTTTGCACACTCTGTTGGTTACAATGTAGTCTTTCTCTTTCTTTCATAAATAATGTCATTTTGACATATTTCATACATATTACCAAATTTTAAAATTATACTAATATATTTTCATTTAATATATCTATAATTAATTCAAAATATTTTAAATACAAAAATTATTAGCTAATTGGGTAAAAAATAATTTTGAGAATTAGTTTAAAAATTGCATTAAAATATAACCGAAAGTTAAAAAAAAAAAACAAAAAATTAACTCTAAAACGACATATAAAACGGAGTGAATATAATATATCAATTGTCATAAGAATTAAGTAACTTTTTTTTGGTCAATTAGGATTAAGCAACTTTACTGGCTATATAATTTCATATATGACAACAAGGGTCAAGGGGATATTAACCCATGACCACTTCAAATTTCACACCGGTTAATGCTTGGCCACCTTTTTTTTATTGCTAAAAGTAGATATTTTTCAAATTTACATATCAAAAATTTAAGGGGGTCAAGAATTATTACCAGAAGTGGTAAGACTCGTTTGCTAGCAAAACATGACGAGTTCTCTACCAGTCGAACAACACCACTAAAAAGACACCACTTTGATTTGTATTTTTAGCAAAACATATCTACAATATTATAACATTATTTTTCTGCACTAATCTCATTCCATAATATGTTGGAAAAAAGATTTTTTTTTTTTTTTTTATTTGAAACATTGACATTCGTAATAACTGCAAAAATAAAAATCATTTATTTGATAGTCGTATAAAGTAAAAAAAAAACATACAATCATGATGAATGTGGCCTCATCAACAAACTTTAGGTCAATATCACAACGACCGAACATTTTATTTGATTTTTAAAATTGAAATTCATATTTTTTTTTTAGTCAAATGAAATTCGTTTTTAAAATATGAGATTGTGGAAGTCTATTTGGTCCAATGGTTGATCATGATTCACTAATGTTTTTATATGAGGAGATTTGAGATTCAAATATCAAAAAAATACAATTTATTATTATTTATACAGATTAATAAAGACAAACTTAAAATAAATCTTCAGCACCGTTTGACATGAATATTTATAAAACGGTAAAATTATCATTTATAAAATCATTAATATAACAATTCTCATAATAATAAAAAGTACGAGATTAGAACTGGTATAGTTGACACGGCTCTACCAGTCTCCTAAAGTCTAAGGTCTTATTTATTATATATATAGCTTCACCTCAATCCTCAAGTCGTAATCTTTGAATTAGTCAAAAGTCTTCGTTTCCCTGTGATATTTTTATAAATAAATAATTGCGGCTTTCACTTTCACTTGTTTGACTTTCTTTGATTCTCCTTGCGAAGAAATAACAGCGCATGTATATATGTATCTTGTTTTATCGTAACATGTGTATAAATAGACATAACAGGAACAAAGGCCATATCACTTTCTTTCTCCTTTCCCCTTATAGATAAAACTTGTGAAACCCTAAAAGTATAATATATACATAGAAACTTAAGAGTTTTTGAGTACGTAGTGAAATTAATGGCAATAAAAGAGAGATCATTGGAGGAGACACCAACATGGGCTGTTGCTGTTGTTTGCTTCGTTCTTCTTTTCATCTCCATCATGATCGAATATTTCTTGCACTTTATTGGTCACGTACGTATATATATATAATTCTTCTTCTCTTTCCCGTTTTTATATATCCAAATCTTCCTTTCTCTATTTTCGCTTTTCTCCAAATGATATAAAAATAATTTCATTATATAAGGCCTTCAAAGCTTATTGCATCATCTCTTTTTCTAACTAGGATGTCGAATTTTATATATCTCTAAATTTTTCTTTTCAATTTTTGTAGTGGTTTAAAAAGAAGCACAAGAAAGCTTTGTATGAAGCTCTTGAAAAGGTTAAAGCAGGCAAGTTAACTACTTTTCTATAAAGATTATTATCATAAGTTTGGATATGTCCTTTTATATCACAATCTGATCAATCTTTCTCTATTTGAATTTCCAACTAACTTTTTTTTTTTTGCCATGAAAATAGAATTGATGCTATTGGGATTCATATCACTTCTACTTGTTGTATTGCAAACACCAGTCTCCGAAATTTGCATCCCACACAAAATTGCTGCGACTTGGCATCCATGTAGTAGCCAACAAGAGAAAGCTAAATATGGTAAAGATTATATCGACGACGGTCGCAAAATTCTTGAAGACTATGACTCCAACGACTTTTATAGCCCTCGTCGAAGTTTAGCGACCAAGGGTTATGACAAATGCGCAGAAAAGGCATGTTTTAAAATTAGTTAATGATAATTTTTATACAAATTTTCCACTTTTGTTTAGAAAATATATCGGAATCTTATTTTATTTCTATCGCTTGTTTTCAGGGGAAAGTAGCATTAGTATCTGCGTATGGTATCCACCAGCTACATATTTTCATCTTTGTGCTCGCTGTTTTTCATATTCTCTACTGCATTATAACCTACGCTTTGGGAAAGACCAAGGTACATGATTTTCTCTATACATTTTGTACAAGTGCATATATTTATATATGTATAGATGTGTGTGTGTGTTTTTTAACATATATTTATGTATGTGTTTAATTTTGTGATGTATATGGATATGTAATATGCAGATGAAGAAATGGAAATCATGGGAGAGAGAGACCAAAACAATTGAGTACCAATACGCCAATGGTATGCACATACGTACATCGCCATAGAGTTTCTTCTTTTTATAGTATAGTAGTAGTCAAAGAAAACAAAAAATGAATTTATATTTTACAAAATGTATTTATCGGATAAAATATGTTCGTCGGGTGTTTGACTTTGGCAACATTAACCTCATGCTCACGTATATTTCATTGATTTATTCATTCATCCATATCTCTCAAGTTCGTTTATTTCATTGATTAGTTGTTTATTTTTTATTGACTTAGATAATCGGACATTAAGATTAAGATTATCCAATGACACAACGGCTTTTGTTTGACTCATGAATAAACAATTTAACGCAAGAAAGTGCCATCACTTTTTGTTTTTATTAACTATATATATATATATATATATATATATATATATCTCTATGTGTTCTGTCCTCTGATTTGATTTGTTTAATTCAACTGATTGTTTAAATATTGTAGATCCAGAGAGATTCAGATTTGCAAGAGATACATCGTTTGGACGTAGACATTTGAATGTATGGAGCAAGTCTTCTTTTACCCTCTGGATTGTAAGTTATCATTTATATATTCTTATGAAAATTTTACTTTATTTTTCCTTTAAAAAATTACAACAAAACTTATGGATAAATGGGGGCATGCAGACATGTTTCTTCAGACAATTCTTTGGATCAGTGACAAAAGTGGATTATCTTACACTAAGACATGGCTTTATAACGGTAAGTAATAATTATCCAATGGTAAGTAATAATCGAATGATATTAATCAAAATTGCTAAACGTTGAATTGGTGGTGCAGGCGCATTTGCCAGCAGGAAGTGGAGCTCGTTTCGATTTCCAAAAATACATTCAAAGATCTTTGGAAGAAGATTTCAAGGTTGTTGTCGGTATAAGGTTAGTCCCTTTCTTTATTTAAATCAAATTCATTAATATTTCTTCCAATAATCTAATTTTACATAATAATATTATATATATATTGATTAAATTAGTTGTTAATTAACAATATTTGTGTGTGAATGGAAATGCAGCCCAGTGATATGGTGCATTGCTGTCTTATTCATATTGACTAATACACATGGTTTGTCCTAATTCTTTATCATTTAAACATTTACTAATTTAGCAAATTATGGATCGACGAAAATGATATAAACTTCTGTTTATTTATCAAAATAAAATAGGATGGGATTCCTATCTTTGGCTGCCTTTCCTCCCTTTGCTTGTAAGTAATTTATAAACAAAATATTACTCAAAACTTTACAATTGGTTTATTAAATTATTATGCAGTTGTGACATGTATATTAATGGTATGTTTAATGAAATGAAGGTGATATTAATAGTAGGAGCAAAACTTCAAGTGATAATATCGAAATTAGGATTGAGGATTCAAGATAAAGGAGATGTGGTTAAAGGAGCTCCTGTGGTTGAACCGGGCGATGATCTCTTTTGGTTTGGTCGTCCTCGTTTCATTCTCTTCCTCATTCACTTGGTTCTTTTCACGGTATATATATATTTTTTTTAAAACATCTTATATGTATTTATGTTTTTCTTTTAGTTATGATCTTAATTTTTAAAATTTTTGTTGTTTATGTATTCTTTTTTTTTTACAGAATGCATTTCAACTGGCTTTCTTCGTTTGGAGCACTGTGAGCAACAATCCATATACCTCTTCTAAAAAAAAAAAAAACTTCCTATTGATAAGGGCGTTTATAATAATTTAATTGATTATGGTTTTGGTATTACTTTTGCAGTACGAATTCACACTCAGAAACTGCTTTCACCACAAAACCGAAGATATTGCAATTAGGATCACCATGGGGTTTGTTAATTTCCTCAACTAGCTATTTATAATATATAAAATATTAGGTATGTTTATTACCTTTACACTAAACTTCTTGTTGTTGTATATGACAGGTTATTAATACAAGTTCTATGCAGCTACATCACTCTACCTCTTTATGCTCTTGTTACTCAGGTATACTTCAGATTTTTAAATTGCTAAACGCTGTGTTACAATCTTATACAACAGAAATATGTAAATATCAAGATGCTTGAGCTTTTATCTTATCAGAACCAAGTACTTAGCAATGAGTGATCCAAATACTATATATTTTACTAGATCATAACTTGTTTTTGATGTAGCCCTTCTAGCCATTTTTTTTTCAGACTGAATCCTACTCTATAGAATCGATAGCATATCCAACTCGAATCAAATTGAACTCTAGCTAGCTACTATCATGTCAAATTTCATGCGGTTTCAATTTAAAATTAATCGGCAATGAGTATAAAATATTGCAGATGTAGTTCATTATCAGGTCTCTACTTATTGTCGATGTAAGATTCTCTAACACAACCGTGATTGCAGATGGGAACTTCAATGAGGCCCACCATATTCAACGATCGTGTAGCCAGTGCATTGAAAAAATGGCACCATACGGCCAAAAAACACACGAAACATGGACACTCCGGGTCTAACACACCTCACTCGAGCCGCCCCGCCACGCCAACACATGGCATGTCACCGGTGCATCTACTCCACAGCTACCATAACCGAGGCCTCGACCATCAAACCAGCTTCACAGCCTCTCCTTCCCCTCCTAGGTTCTCTGATTTTGGCGGCCACGGCCAAGGCCATCAGCATTTCTTTGATCCTGAATCTCAGAATGTCTCGTGCCACCGTGAGATCACAGATTCTGAAAACAGCAATAGTCATAATCCCCATGCTGACGTGGCAAGTCCTGTTAGAGAAGAGAGAGAGGTTATTGAGCATGTCAAGGTTGATTTGTCGGAGTTTACTTTCAAGAAGTGATTGGACTTCTATATTTGGTGTTCATTCTTTGTAAATGATATAAACTTTTGGAATGGACACTTCTCTTCCTCGTCTTTTTTTATTTATATGCCCCAAGTGGTAGACAAGTCTATGTGTTCTTGAAGCAGAGCAAAAGGATCTTGATGTCTCGAATATTATGTTAGTAATATCATCACATCTGTAACAATGATTGTCTGATAGTATTAGACATGGAGCAAAATCTATACACTAAAATCTTGAGTCTTTCTATGGAATCTCACCCTCTTACTAAGGAACCCTTTGCCTGGGGCTTGACAACAATATACATCAGATAGATACTTTTGGTTCTGTGTCGGTGTGAGATGTTCAGGTACGAAGTGCGACTGGAGCAGACAGGGATGAGTAGTTGATGTAACCTTCAGAGACCGAGATCACAAACCGATGGCAAGCAAGAGCAGTGGTGGTGAGAAACATGACAAAGGAAGTCCAGCAGAATCTGAGCGTTAACACTCGGTCACTCTTTGCAGATTCCAGTATCTTTCTCAGTATCACTCTGACACGTTTGTCTCTAATTAAAATCTTGAAATCTTTTACTGTAATGTTGGTTCCTGAAGATGGTTGTGGGTCTGAGAGAGATATGAATTTAAGGGAATTAATTCCAAAGATCCCGACCATCCATTGGTACAGTGTATCTGCAATTGTTGTGCAAAATTTCTGGCGGATGACATGTGCCTCTCTTGAAATAAACGTCCTGATCAGTGAAGTCCCGTTCTGTTTATCAAAGCAGAGAACCATACCAAGTTCATAACCTAAAAATCATTTTCCTCAGAAATAAGACATATCGACTTAAATGTAGATACTAACCGCAGCCATCAAGAGTCTTCTAAGAACCACACCGTCTTTGGATGCCAAAAGCCTCAAGACCAAACTTACAGTGTCAACATCTCTATCCGTTCGATTGGAACTGCTATGAACAGAAGTTTCATCCCTTGATGACGTTACCAGTGGCGAACCATTCCTAGAGTAGGTATCAAATAAGTTGTTATAGGGAAACCTAGAATACTAGCAAACAATAAACAGGGCTCAATAAGACAGGATTTGCATGTTAAGATCATTCTCAATCAAAGCTACTTTAGATGCCTACTACTTGCTCTTTGTTGTGAGCCATGTGGCTGCTGTTATTAAATTTCATAGTCACACAATTCGGACACAGAGGCACTAAAATTCTCATCTTTTCCGTATTACCTAGCACACTTCTTTATGCAGCAGAGCTATAAGATAACTAGACATAATTCAAATGTTTAGGGTCAAATGTCTGATTCACTATACCTCGCAGAACTTTTACTCAGGAAAAGAGCAACCCTTTCCCATCGGAATTCCTTCTTTCGGTTAAGGACTGCCTGCAGACACCACCAACTAAAGTTTAGAGATTTATTCAGTCTATCTAAAAGACATATCTTATTCTTTCACTTCGAATGTATCGCACAGTGAAAATCAGCAAGTGTAAATTTCAGAAAGGATATGTAACTGAATTACCAGATGTACTACTAATGATATAAAGTCAAGTTTTTCACTGCCATTTTTATGAAATTATTTTGATGTGAATCAAAGAAATCACTTAATTGGCACAAAAAAACTCATGTAATACCGAATGAAGAATTTTCCTTGTTGCAGCTGAATTTTCAGTGAGGAGTTTTTGAACCACAAAAGGGTATGCAGCCTCAAATGTCTTAAAAGTTGGATCTCCAGCTGCAGCCAGACCTGGGAAAAACATGAATACAACGCTACTAATGAATGGAAAAAAACTGACTGAGTATTCGTTTAGGATATAAACCAACTAAAAGCATGAAGCAAATTGCCAAGTTATGGAAACCAAGCATGGCTAGAAGCCTAGAAATAGATGACAAATGAAGTTATCTGACTATACTATCATCCATTATCATCCAAGATCACTTCCTGGATAGCATTTATTGTTTTTCTATCACAGCCATTTAACAAACAGGCACAACCGAGGTTAAGAAAATATATAATTTAACATGACCATATATAACATCGATCCATGCAGATGCAGACCAGCTCAAAAGGCGGATTCTCGCTTCACATATTCAAAACATGCTTGGACGGTATTTTATTTCTTCTACCCATGATAATCAAACCATCAAACAAAGAGAATTCAAGGATTGGAAGTACCTTCCAAGCAAGCAAGAGAACGCAAGACAAGTGTGAAGTATGGTGGCATGCGTAGCTGATAGTTCAGGGCCACTTTGACTATTTTACTAAGCACCTTGAGAAAATTAGAAGCATTGGAAGAAAAATTAGCGTACTTCACTAGTACTCATTCCGAAGATAAAACTATAACAATTGTATATTGGTTGCATTGTCCCTTGTACGAGCTACAACTGAGAGGCTCTCCTAAAATATAAGAGTGCAGACAGATTTTCTTAGCCTCCAAGCACAGTGGCTAGCTACAAGGATACTAGCACAGAGACGAATGAATTGCAAGAGAAACCACTCTTCTAATCAGGAATACCATGTGTTGTTAAAGGTCATAAATGCCTCCCTAAAGAAGACGGACATCTATGGCTTATTCCTGCAAGTTCTGACCTTCAGGTTCTGCTACTTACTCTAACATAGTTTGTTTACCTACAGAGCCTTTCCAGTTTCCGAACTCTTAGATAATTATAGTCCTTTTTGTTAGGGTAGTATAGATTAACGGTTATAAAGGACTAAAGGTGTCTTTGGAAGTCTTTGGGGTATATATTCCAAATAAATATATTGTTTGTGTCAATGAAGGTGCACTAACAATAGTTTTTGAAATACATGTCTCACCTTGGTGAACTCAATATCAGGAATCCCGTTTTTAAGCTCAACCTCTCCCAACGCATATTCCAGATCCTGTTTTATTTTCAAGAATCACAAGACATGAGAATACCAACTTCTTCAAATTTAACATAAAAAAACATGCAACTATATTCGTATAGAAATATACACTACACTATTTGAGTTACCAACTTATTTATTTACCATGGTAAAACGACGCGTATTGACACCTGTCTTGATGACATCCATATCAGTCAACGCTTCAACAAGAGAGGCCCAATCACCATTAACGATATGCACAATTGATGCGAGCATGGCAAGCTGATGTTTCCTTTGCATCCGACAAACTAAACCAAAGTCCAAAAACCTTGCATAGAAACACGTTGTCATCAAATAAAAATCATCCCGTCACAGTCAGATTTTTCTGAGTTACGCTGATGAATGGTCAAGAGATACCCTATTTGTCTTGATGTCGTGTAACGCAAATTTCCAGGATGTGGATCTGCATGCAAAATACCTGTATCAAGGAGTTGTACTAGAGTTGCCTCTACTCCTTTGTTCACCTACAATGAAAATTTAAAAGAAAAATCTAAGTAATTGAACATCGTATATTCTCGCAAAATGGTACTAACAATTAACAAATTAACATGGATCAAACAAACTGCTTTGAAAATGCATGCAGTTTGGTTCAACCAACTGAAGGCAGCTGCAAGATTGATTCCACTTTTTTCACTGACCACATTGTAGTAATGTCAAAGTAAAAATATGAACAATTACATGCCTTTACTAATGAACAGAAAAATAGAACATCAGGAGGTTGTTATGTTATTACTACAAAGCATATGTTAACTTACCAGATCAAGAAGACGTCTTCTCGCTTCGATTTTCTCTCTCTCATGACTCTCAAAGTCATTATCAGAGTAACCTGTAGATATTGAGAGCAAATCGGTTGGGCTTTCACCAACCATCCATTCCATGGTCAAAACTCTTTTGCGCGTTAGATGTTGATACACTTTTGGAACCCGGATATAGGAAAATTGTGAGTGAGCTTCCTTCAAGAAACAAAGTATTTTAGTCAGTCAAAGGAAACGAGATACTTACTGTTAAACCACCAGAACAACAAAAATAAGGAAAGAAAATAGATATTAGCAAGAAGAGCACATTGGTAATACAGCATCTGGGCTTTAATCGCACAAGCTAGATAATCCAGAATTTAACGCATGGACAGATAATGAGCACAGCATACTTATAGGAAATAAAAAGCTACTTCTATATCAACAGACGCAGAAAGCATTAACTTTGGTTCTTAACAACACGCTCTATTGGACAGTTAACAATTTAATGCCCAGTACCCGAAATTCAGAGGCATTGGCAGCCTCTAAAGTAAAGTCCAATTCTCCAGCCAAACCCTTTCCAAGCTCATCGGCATATACACGAATGTCATTTTCTCTCTTTGCTATCTTTCGCACTACACCCAACTGCAACGATAAAAAGAAATATCATGTAACTATGACATGATTCAAGCAGATTAATTTGAGCATACTTAATAGATTTCACACAAACCCCAAGTCGCAGAATGTAAATGTCGCGTAGCACTGCATGTCTCAGATCAGGACGCTGAACTTTCACTGCAACATCTGAACCATCGAGAGTCCTTCCTCGGTAGACCTAAAAGTAGCATGTCAAGTATTGGGCTTGCATCCTACATGTTGATTCATATGATGCTTACTTCTTGCAAGATAGAAACCAAAATACCTGACCAAAGGATGCTGCTGCTACAGTTTCTTGAGAGAACTGGCTAAAGAATGATTCAACAGGAGCCCCTAATTCCTCTTCAATGATTTTTGCTGCCTCTGGCCAGGGAAAGGGAGGGATTCGGTCATGCAGTTCAGATAGTGCCTGCAGTTCCAAATCATAACCCATTTAATAAAATATGAAAACCAACATAGTCAGACAGCTACATCGCTAAGAGCAACAAAATGTGGCATGCTGAATAGAGATAGGGCTGTGGAAACATGCACTATCAAGATATTTTATTAACCCTACAAAGTAATAGAATTGACAATTAGAAACTACGAAATTCAGACACGCGCGAACATAACTTCTATCTGACCTTGGAGATTTCAGTCCCAATGATATCTGGCCTCGTGGAAAGGGATTGACCAACTGGACCAGCAGAAAAGAGGGAAGAATCATTCACAACAGAGCAAAGTCTCTAATATATGGCTGTTAAATGTAAATGGTGACTGATAGATAGTTTGATATTTCAAAATAATAAGTGAATCGTCAGACCTTTGATAAAAGTGGGGCCCAAATGTAGCATGGTTTCTTTCAACACCATCCCAAAATTCTGCCCTGAAGATTCCAAATTTTTGCCCTTGTCTGATGCTGATGTCCGTAATCTGATGGCAGCAATCATGAACGCAGAAAATACCTATACATTAGCATTGAATCAAAACCACATCCGCACTTTCTGTCTCTCAAAGAAAGCAAGAATACTCAAGGGAGCTAATTAAATTGTTTCCCGCAAACAGAAAACGGTACAAACTATAGATGATTCATAAAGAGGTCACGCTAATTGATAATTCTAGATCCTTGAATTAGTATCATGGGGGCAATACATGTGAGGATTCAAAAGTTGATATGAGCGCCAAGGTGTTACACATACCAGTGGTAATAAAGGTTAATGTAGAAAGGCGGTCAATTGCGTAGTAGGTTGTTACAAACACTAAGCAAAATTTTACTGTGATAAAGAAAACAGTGTGGTGACTTGAGGACATTTTAGTTTCAATGGCTAATCTAAAAACGAAAACCTCATCAGATACCATCAGTATCTCTAAAGCGTGTGTCAAACTTCAAAATGATTCAGTGATTAGTAGCAGGATTAACAAAGTTAACAGATACCTCCAGAATCCTAAAGGCAACAACATGTGGCCTGCAATTAAAGTAATCGGCAACAGCTTGTGGATCATAAACTTCAGGAAGTGGGCTTGACCACATCTTAGAAAGACAGTAAATGTAAGCAGCATATGCCTCAAAGGCTTTGACATCAGCCATGAACAAGTCCACCCCAGTGAGCCCTACCAAACGGTTCGAACTGCATCAGCAAATGATTACCACTAACAGTAAATGATTGTGTAATGAGATTGTAGGCAGTTCTCAGAGATGTATAAGCCGATGCTTTCATACATTTGATTGTAGTTATTCAACCAATCAAATTTGCTCCAATCTATAGGATCGAATGCAAAAGACACTAGCATTCTTCTTGATCGAAGTAGAAATCGAAACCTGGGTACGAAGGTTGAGGCCAAGAACGTGGCTCCAAAGGCGGAGAAGCGGGATCCTCGAGATGCCGGAGCCAGAACATTTCCTCGGCGGTTTTGGTGACTTCGGGGACACGGAAAACCTCGCTGGCCCACCGGATTCCGATGCCGATTTGATTCTTAAGGAACTCAACGTCATGGCGTACAACCTCGGCGACGGCCAAAAGTGGAATCGCTCTTCTATGTTTTAATCGCCTCAATTCAGCAACGGCGAAGGCGGCTGGAGGCGAGCGTCGAACTGGCGTGGGTATGGTGGAGCAAGAAGGGGACGTCGACACCGACGCCATGTTGACCGGAGGAACAAGCTACAGTTAGAATTGAAATCGGAATTCGTGAGGATTTGGTGCGGAGGAGGAGAGTGAGAGAATTCGCTTTTCAATTTTTGTGTGTGTGGCGGAGAGGAGTGGTCCACGTAAGCATTGGAGCTTCAAAGAGTCGCGATTAGGTTGGGATTTTTTTTTTTTTTGAACAAGGATTTAGGCACAAATATATATCATTTGATCCAAAATCTTATAAAATTAAACAAATATACTAAGCAAAAAATTACTGGGTTAATCTTGGATGAACGCATTTGGGTTAAAAAAAGCCCACCTTTGGGTAAACCATTCGGCTAAAGCCCAACATCAACTATCAATATATTTTTGAGCCTTTTTGTATAGAGCTCGTTAGGCACAAATTTGCAGGAATGATGCAAGAAAAATTAATTGTTGCTGAGATTTGAGAATGTTATTTTGATTTTATTATGATTGTGTGGTTTTGTGTTGAATATATTATGTTAGTTTTTCTTTTAACTTTGAAGTTTTTGATTATTAAGTTAAGTAATATTACATGCTGCCAAGTTTTTCTGGTTGGCAATGAGCCAATGATAGAGGAATATATTACATTTTTTTTTTTGGTTTTCTTTAAACTCATATTCCGTTTTCGTTATGTTTCAGATTTTAATTAAAACACATATGGGACTTAACTGTTTTGGTTCTCATATTTCCGTCTTGTTCCCGTAAAATTTCGTCATGAATCCTTGTTTATCCACTCCTAATTGAAACTTTTAAAAATAATGGCCTCTAAATTTGGTAAACACATTAAAGACCACAAACCCATGCTAACCAAACCAAATCCTAGTACGTACGTACCTTGGTATAATTTTTTTTGGGTAAAATACCGTGGTATAATTTATATAAGATACTAGTGTGTAATCCGCGCGTACACGTGAACATAATTTTGTTTTAAAAAAATTTGGTATAATATTATTTTAGTTTTATTAGTATGATTGTTTATGGATTTGTCTCTATTAGCTTAAGAAATGTGAATTGTTTATTCTTAAGTTTTTTTTTCCTTTCTTAATTTTATGTTTATTTATGTATTTGTTTAGCGAGTGATCCACAATTTGATTTTTTTTGTTTGGTTGACTATTTATTCAATTAGTTGGTTTTTAAAAGTTAAGTTTTTTTTGTCATTTCAAAGTTTAGAAAACTGTATATTTTTTAACCCAACTGAATACTAATAAAATAAATACTTCGAAATAGGGTTAATTTTGTATAGTCCGAAAGTTACTTCAAATATTAATAAAAGGAAAGTTAGTTTTGTGAATTTAGAATTCTCCGAACTTTTAAAAAAAAATACTTCGAAATAAGTCACTATATTTCTATCTATTTTTACCTAAAACCGAATACTAATAAAATGTTCAGAATTTACTATTATTCATTTTCGATGATCCAGTGTTGGTGAGTACAAAATGAATCTAATTTTATTTGAAAAACGATTTAATTTCTATCACTAATTTACTATCAAAATCATCGTAGATGTATAGGTTAATGGGAACATTTGAGATAATATAGGCCGATTTGAAAAAATATAATAAATATGGGGTCGAGCGTCGATTCAAATATTTAGAGAGAGAGAGGGAGTTCTTGTGAATAGGATTATCCTGTAAAAAAATATTACCCACTGCTCTAAAACCCTCGTCTTCTCCGATATCTTCTCCCATCATCGGTGAGATTTCACAATCAATTTCAATCACAAAGGGTGTGATCCGCGTGGACGTGGTAAATAATTTTTTTAATCTAATGGTATTTTATTTTATTTGGTCTCGTAGTTAATTTAATTATCACTCTCAGCTTAAGATCTGTGTATTTGTTTTTGTTTTTTTTTTAATTTATAATCATCTATGTGTTTATTTATTGTATGGTACACATTTTTACCTCTTTTTTTATTTGGTGATCAATTTTATGAAATTAGTTGAGTTTTTTAAAACTAAGATATTTACATTTTCGTTTATTTATTGTATTGGTTTTCTTTACTCCTATTCCGTTTTCGTTATTCCGTTTTCGTTATGTTTCAGATTTTAAATAAAACACATATGAGACTTAATTGTTTTGGTTCCCATATTTCCGTCTTGTTCCCGTAAAATTTCGTCATGAATCCTTGTTTGTCCACTCCTAATTGAAACTTTTTAAAATAATGGCCTCTAAATTTGGTAAACACATTAAAGACCACAAACCCATGCTAACCAAACCAAATCCTAGTACGTACGTACCTTTGTATAATTTTTTTGGGGTAAAATACCGTGGTATAATTTATATAAGATATTCACAAACATAACAAACCGAACATACAAATATTTTATCGCCCTTATTGATAATAGCCTAAGTTTTAATTTGTTTGCTAAGTTAAATGCTAACGCATAACTATTATATTATATATATATATATATATATATATTAAAATGTATGTTTTAACGTTTTTAAAAATCAAATGCAAAGGTTCACGGTTTGGTCTGCATTTTGCATGAAACAATGACTTCTACAGATATATGTGCAGTGTGTTTAGCGTACAAAACCTACGATTCTTCTAACTCGTCCCGTGACGGCCGGACAATACCCACCTATGTGTGATATTAATTGCTAAGTATTCGTAATAATATGAGATTTTGTGTGTTTGTTATATAGTTAAATCGTTTAACGTGAACGTGACACATAAGATAGTTATAACTCACGAAATCGTGACATGTGTCAATGTAATAATATAAATTTTCTATACAAAAAAATGTATTTTAAAAAATGGAAATTAATCAAATCGGAAAAATAAGATACACGGAAAAATAGAAAATAAAAAAAAAATGAAAAATATTAAATTTATATAAGATTCATACGATATCAAATTAGGAAATATTGATTTTACCAATTAGATTAAGTTTTAAGTTATATAAGATTTGAAATTTAGTTCTTGAATTGTCTCATTCATTTAGAAAAATTGTTTATGCATGGGTAATATGGATTAATTTTGAAATTTTCAAATGAATTACAAAATACTATTTATAGATAACTAAACAAGTGTTTTACTTTAAAATCAAATTATATGGGTCATGATTACGTGGGTTATCAATTTTAGAATTAAAATAATTTTATTTTATCCGGTGGAACCTAATCAAGTGAGATATAAATTAAAAGAAAAATGTGTAAGAACAACCTGTAATTCAATGATTAAAAAAAAATATACAAGTGGCTATCTATGTTTAATGAATGTACATGTATGTAAATGAGTTGGAGTAAAAGACAGAGAAGACAGAATCTACTTGGCCCACTTAACACAAGCCGATGTTCTCTCACTTCCAAACAAACTGTGTTCTCTCTTCAAGCTTGCCCTAAATCTGGTGTCCTAAATCTGGTGTGATCCTGTGCAATCTTCTTCTATTATTATCCCAACACTTGCTTTATTTTTATTCTTAATTTAATGCTCACATGCTATTACGTAGTTTCTCGTTGGAGTTTAATTAATGTACATATATTAATATGATTAAGCACATTAACGGAGACTTGACGTTGCACTATTAATTAATTAAATTCTAATTTGACCGTGAACAGTTGCCATGTAAAAAGATTCGGGAATATGGTACTAGCGAAACTCTTTCGCCTCCCTAAAAGTATCATTTCCTTGTCATGGTCCCGAGAGTTTTTAGCTCTTAGACCTACCACATTCATTTGTATAACAAGAAATGTATATTTAATTTCAGCAAGCCGTTATAAACTTATACACTTCTTCAGTTAAAACAAAAAAAAACTTATACACTTCTTGTTGGCAATGACTAATGACTGAGAAACAGATAGGGAAAATGTAATGCTCTATGGATGTTGACAAACGAAATGCTGTAAGGATATTCTAATTAGATATCATTAGAGTTCATAAAATAAACGGCACTATTTAAGCTAATATCACGTGGAGAAAGGCATGTGCTTTTATGATTAAATGCAAAGTCAACTATTAACCCTTTTGACCGTACTCTAATTTGCACGACACCACTTTTTTTTCCTTCTAAGAATATCTATTGCCTTGCTTATGGGTGTAATTAGTAGCATGAGTTATCATAGTTATCATATGTTTAGATCAAATTATGAACTTAACTCATGTTTAACTAAAAAATGTTACTGATGTACAGAAATTTTGTTCTTTAAGCAAAATTATGTTCAATTACTCTATTTGCACGTATTAAAAGGTGGTTCTAATGTTCCTAACTAGGGATGGAAAAAACCCTAACCATCAAGCGAGAGGGAAGAAAAAGGAGATTTTTTTGTGTAGATTCGGACCGATGGTTAGATGCTTCTATAGTTCCGACATCGGTTTGTTTGGTTTCTTTTGTTAATTTTTTATTTGATTTTTTTTTTTAATTTATTTTAGATGTGGCAATTTTTAAATTCTTTTTCGTGGGTTTTTTCTAATGGATTTGGGAAGATACAAGTTCCGGTTCAGTTGAGCCGTATCGAAGAGCTAACTGGCATACTTAGAAGCGGATGGTGGCAACGGTTTTTCCCCGCTTCAATCGTTGATGGTTATTCATTCGGTAGTGGTGAGTTTCTCGTTGCAAACCATAATTACTCTGGAAGACGACTTGAAATGCAAACTACTAATTAATCGACTGTTTGGAACGGTGATCTCAGTGGCTCTATTGTTATCAATGGAGCAATATAAAGAGTTGTCTCGTCTCGGTGGCTCCTAATAGAGCAATAAAAAAAGAGTGGCAGTCGTGGTCAATTCAGTCTAAAACGTTATTAGATGTTTTTGGATTTCTATGAAGATTATCTCAGTAAAGATTTAACCATTCCTAAAACAAAAATGGAACAATTCATCTGAAAAAATTTTAGACATACATACGCAAAAGATGTCGTTATTTACTTTGGATTCCTATTGGTAAATTTTTTTCCTGATTTTTGTAAATCCTTTGATATTTTGATTCTCTTAATAAAATATTATTCATGATTAAAAAAAAAGGTTCCTAACTAAACATATAAACTTCATAGATGTATATATTTTAGTATACATACAAATACGTCTCTTACATAGTAGTTTATTTTACATATTTAAACTCGGAATTTGAATTTTTGAAGTGGTTTATATGAATGTTGTGTCGTTGTGTCATAATCCAAATTTAAGTCTAAGAAATTCACATATGTGTGTTTTAAAAAAATGATTTTTCTGTTTTGGTAAGTTCCATCTCCCTGACCAGTTATAATATAACTTGATTGTGTCTCTCTCCAATGAACCTTGGCGCAGACATAAACAGCTCACTTCCATTGTTATTTATATTTTTTTATATATTTAAAAGAAGAAGAAAAAAAAAACAAGAACTCTGCATTCATTAACATGTCCACTCAATCACCTCTCAGATCGATTCTTCATTTCAATCATCTCACGAAATTCTACAAACCAAAATCCTGAAATGCCGCCCAATTCCCGAATCCTCGTGTCCCTCTTCATCTCCATTTCACTTCTCATCACAGTTTCTGGGTATGGCTCGACGGGCACCATCGCCGCTGCTTTCGGCGAAAACGGGTTTTTCTGCGCCATTGACGCAAGCGGGAAGCAAGAAGTCATCTGCTGGGACAGAGGAAACACCAACCGATCACTAAACCACTCTCCCGGAGAAATCTCCGGTTATTCTCCGCCGATGTCTTCTCTCTCCGGCGGCGAAGGTTTTCTCTGCGCCATTACGTCGAACACCTCGCGTGCCTTCTGCTGGAACCTTCAAGATCCCTCGCGCAATCTCGTCCCTCGAGCTTTTCAGTATAATTCTTACTCGCAGATCGCTTCTGGTAACAATCATGTCTGTGCCATAAGTGGGTTGTACTATTCGGGTCCTGATTATGGTCCTGTTCATTGCTGGGAGTATAGTGATACCACCAACTTCACATCTGGTGTTCTCTGGAATTCGTCTTTCCATAATCCTTATATAGATAGCCTCATGTTTCGTAAGATCGTCTCTGGAGATGGATTCACTTGTGGTGTTACTAAAGATGAAGTCTTGGTTTGCTGGGGACCAAAATCAAGCCATTTGGGTATCTCCAACAACGATGAAGAATTCGAGGTTTTAGCTTCTGGGAGGAACTCAGTTTGTGGGGTCTCTAGAGCTTCAGGGCAACTTCGATGCTTTGGAGATGAGACTGAGTTTGGGGAGTTACCAAACCGAGCCCGGTTTATCGCTCTTTCAGCTGGTGGCAATCATTATTGCGGTATCCGAGAGGACGATCATGGGGTTGAGTGTTGGGGAAGAAACCTGAATTCATCATCTTCAGCTCCTAATACTTCAGGGTTTGTGGCGATTTCTTCTTCGGATTCCACAACTTGTGGGGTTAGAGAACTTGACTTGGTTCTTGATTGCTGGAGAGTTCATGATTCTTCGAAACCGGATTATAGTCCTCCTTTGGAGCTATGCAGCCCCGGGTTGTGTTCGCCTCGCGGTAATTGCGGTGATGGCTGGTTTGCTTTCAACGCAAGCATCTTGAAAGAATCCGAGCTCACGAGCTTGTGCTCGTTTCATAACCTCAACATTTGCTTACGCTGCGGGATCGATTGTTTGGACGGCTATTTCCCTTCCAGCATTTGTAATCCAAACGCGGACCGAGTCTGCACTCCTTGTTCGCTATGTCAGAACAGTTCTTGCTACGGTATCTGTAAGATTCTGTCTGCCAAATCGCGTGCGCACGAGCAGAAAGAGGTAGGGAGATTGTTGATCATCATCGGATGCTCTGTTTTGGGGTTTTTGGTTATGTTGATCGGTTTGTCTTTCATTCCGAAGATGACGAAAGGTAGTAAAAGAGATGAAGAAGAGAGAAGCAAGATGACTTGTTGCTTCTGTTTCGATAAAAATTCCGTCGAAGCTGATCCTGATCCCGTCCCTCAGTCGGTTCTTCTCCCCAGCGCTGTATCTCTAGGGGAGACCAAAATCTTCCGTCTCTCGGAATTGAAAGACGCGACTCACGGGTTCAAAGAGTTCAACGAGCTCGGAAGAGGTAGCTTCGGGTTTGTGTACAAAGCTGTTTTGTCGGATGGGATACAAGTTGCGGTCAAAAGAGCGAATGCTGCAACCATCATTCACTCTAATAACCGAGGTTTCGAGTCCGAGCTAGAGATTCTTTGCAAAATCAGACACAACAATATTGTGAATTTGTTAGGCTATTGCGCGGAAATGGGGGAACGGCTTTTGGTTTATGAGTACATGCCGCACGGTACACTCCATGATCATCTCCATGGAGATCTTTCTCAATTGGATTGGAGCATGAGATTGAAGATCATGTTGCAGGCTGCAAGAGGACTTGATTACTTACACAACGAGGTGGATCCTCCGATAATTCACAGAGATGTGAAAACGTCAAACATCTTGTTGGACGGCGAAATGTGTGCAAGAATTGCGGATTTCGGATTGGTAAGCTCGAATGAAAGAGACTCAAGCAAGAGTGATAGAGAAGGTGATGTGTATGACTTTGGTATTGTTCTTCTTGAGATACTAAGCGGGCGAAAAGCTAACGACAGAGAATCTGAGCCTCCCGGGGTTGCGGAATGGGCTGCTCCTTTGATCAGAAAAGGAAAAGCAGCCGCGATTATCGATAGGAACATTGGTTTGCCAAGAAATGTAGAGCCTTTGCTTAAATTGGCTGAGTTTGCTGAGCTTGCTGTGAGGGAAAACCCGAACGAGCGACCCAGTATCAGAAATCTCCTCAGTTTTCTTGATCTCGTCGTCAAGTCTGGACTCACCTTTTAATCTGCAGAAGCCTCTCAAATTGTGAAATATTTTCAGCTTTGTTTTTTTCTTTCTTTCTTCGTTACAAAATTGTACAATAATTGGCTAATCAAAGTAATAAACCCACAGATTTGTTTGTCAACTTGAATCAGAAAGTGTCCTTAGTAGGTGGTTACTGGTCCATTAGATTGTTAGTAGTATAATCTGTTGCAGGCTATGGTCAAAGTCTCTTTCTTTTTTTTATGATCAACATGTATACCTATTTGAGCCATGCTCTACAAAAAAACATTGTGGATTCCTTCGAAAAATTTTGTAAGAATTTTTTTTTACCATTTTCCTACAAAATTATGACAAAAAATAAAAGTGGTCGGAAATTTCCTACCAAATTGATATCCGTAGAAAATTTGATCAGAAAATGGTAGGACATCGGTTGGAAATTTTTGACCATTAGAATGGTAGGAAATTCATCGAAAATGTTCAACCATTTTCCTACAAGGTTAATGGTAGGAAATCAGTAACATTGGAAATTAATTTAATTAAAATGATCTTTTATTACTATCGTAAGAAATAGTTCGTATGAAAATTGTAGAAAATAATGTTTGTACCGATATTTTGGTAGGAAATCGATCATAAATTTCCTATCACTTTCCTACGAAAACTTATGATGAACTTTTCTATGACATTTTTTGTAAGAAATTTCTGACGATTTTCTATCATTTTTGATTTCTGACGAGCAATGACTAACGAATTATTTTCGTTGAAAAACGGTAAAAAAATGACATTTCTTACCGTTTTTTTACGATAATTTTGGTAAGAAATCAGACATTTTTTTGTAGTGATGTAGCATTAAGATCTTGTGAGAGTTCTGTAAAATTGAAAATTCGGTTTTTGGTTCGATTTTGTTCCGTTTGCTGGGATTTTGGACTTTTTCGGTTTGAAGGAGACGGACTTATCAAATGAAAACCAAAATTTATTCAGCTAAGTCCATTTTGGTTATGTTTATGGATAAAAAAAATCAAAATTTTTAAATATATTTAAACTTATAATATGTACATGGAAAAAGGACTAAAAACCTCAAAGTGTTAAAAAAAACACCCAAATGTTTTGTGAAATCATTTTATTCATATATTACTTATCAAGGTAAGCGACATGAAAACACCAGCAGAAAACATGCATAGCGATGGATAAGAGGAAAATTGAATGCAAAGTTTTCAGATTATAGTGTAATTTAAGGCGTAATTTAATGTAGGATATAAGAATTTCACAAAAAAAATGGATATTTTTGAATACTTTGAAAGATATAGATTTTAAGCCATATTCCCTATGTGAATTAAATATATACTTTATTTAGCAAGAGCTAATTTGATAAATTTTTCGTTGTTCGATTTGGTTCCGAATTGTCATATTAAATTCTGTTTGTTTTATGATATATGGCGTTTATCAAACAAATTGATTTATGTTTGTTAAACACAAAATAAAACGGTTTTACTTATGTTTCTACGATTCAATCTCGGTTTTGGATCGGTTTTAATTCAGGTTATTCGGTAAAGAAGAAATAGGTAACAAACAAAAAGCTTATGTGTATAAGCATACGGCTTGGGTTAATTTGAAGTCACTCGGTTTTGGCTTTTTTTTTTTGTTTAAACCCCAACAAACTATAAGTATGATTTAATATTTGGTTTTAAATAGTTATTTGAGTTGTAGTTTTGTTTTTCTATAGAAAATCTCTATAATATTATAGAAAATCTCTATAATATTATTTAAGAAAACATTTTTGAAAATGAATTTTGTTTTGTAAGTTATTACATGAAATGCCATTACAAATAACAAAAAATAATTGAAATAGGAAATGATATAATTGTCTTTTACAATTAGTGATAAAAATATGAAAAGTATTTATTTTGCCTTAAAGATGTTATTTACTATATATTTAAAAATAATAATCAATCCATATATATTCAAAAAAATATATATATTCGAAATCTTTATATATTTTCTACTATAGTTTATTATATTTTATTTGAATTTATATCAAAAGAAAAGTTGAAAAATATTTTACTAATTTTTATAAAAAATTAGACATAAAAAAATTGATTTGTTTAAGAGTTCGTGAACTAACCACAAAACTAGAGTCATTAAACGGTGCATAATAAAATTATGTTTTCAATATTATAGGTTTTACGGGTTAGCCCAAATAATATTTGAATCCACTACAAAACATGTTTAATAGACAAATTATTCCGTTTGACAATTCTATCTATAATCATAAGTTAACATATTATAAAATTCAAATAAAATCAAATTTTTTTAAATTGCAAAACAATTTCTTATAAAAAAAAATATTCGCCCTTGTAATATTAGTAATTGAGAAATCAACATAACTGTAACTTTGTAAGTATGTCACAACAAAAGTTATATATTTCCGTTAATTTTTGTTTGTACATCGTAGCAAAGACAGAGGTGTATAAACTAATTAAATTAAGCCTAAAGAGTTATATAATTATATATTTTTATGTGTTAATTGGATTTATTTAACTAGAGGAAATAGTAACTAAAATGGACCATGTCTAGTTTCTTAGGCTACATCCCACAATATTATACATGATTAATTATTAATTACATATATATACGATTATGTAATCGAGTTATACGAGTTACTAACTTTTTTATATGGTCTCCTCTTTCTCTTTTTTTTTCTTTCTATATGGTCTCTCTCTCTCTCTCTCCGTGAGTCCCTCTCTCTCTTTCCCCCAATCTCCTTCTATTTTTAAACGTAGAGTATGTTTCTATACATATTTATTGAAACCCATAAAAAATGTTTGTGAGTTACTTGAGACTCGAATCTCTTTATTGTAAAATAAAATAATAACATAGTATACAATATTGTTTTATATGCATCACTCTGCTAAAAAATGGATCTATATTTTTGCTATTTGTAATTGTAGAATAAAAATTTATAAACGTTACTGACAAAAGTTCATTTGCATCGTTCAGATCAAAATATCTACATGACTTTCCTATTTTTAAAAGTGAAGCCGAATTCTATAAATCTTTATAGTATCCGTTGAAAACCCTAGAAAACATCCAATGAAAATAGACTGAATTACTCGCATAACATTTTTTTTTTGCACCTTATAATTACTCACATAACATGAAATGACATTACTAGATCTCTAGACGTGAACTGGCATAATAACAAAGACTAAATGAAAAAAAAAACAATTGTTGTAAAAGTTTTAAACGTTATACTATAATAGGTTGAATTTGTAATTAATTGAATTTTAAATCATGTCATTAAAAGATTTCCTAATTAACTTTGGACCAGGTTCGGACAACGTGTTCCTTAAGCTTGTTTTAAAGTGGAATACATCCACAGTTATTAGATGGACCAGAGATTCTTCGTACTCGGACCGAACCACATCTAGACCGATTGACATCTCTACATATTCATATGATATGATTTAAACAACATATATGACAAAAAAAATAAAAATGGAGACAAAGAGGCAGCATCTGTCTTTATATGTAGAATACACACATATCACATCACAGAGATCGATAACGGCCTAATTATAATTACAATTCGTATTAATAATCGATTAAAAAAGTGGATTGAACTTTTGTTAAATCGCTGAGCGTGGCCCTCGGTTGTTGAAACTCTTTGTTGACCTACTTTGACTGATATGTTATAAAAATACATTCATCATTCCCTAATGGCCAATCACAAGAGATATAGGGACTAGTGTGGTCCATTCTTTTTATCATTATTATTATAAACACATTTTCTTTAATGATTATTACAAATATTTGTTCATGTTATATAAAAAGCTGATTCCCAAAGCAAAGAAAACAAATATTATTTCTCTTTCATCATTACCTTACCACCCATTATTTTTATAGTCCCAATATTGATAAAATGAAAATCTATTATTCTGTGAAGTGAAGTGATATACTACTACAAGTCTACAAAACGAATATTGACTAACTGGCGAACTCAAATAATTGAGACTATAGATTTTTTTTTTTTTTTTTTTTGTTGGTTAAAGACTAAAAATAATGTTGGTACGTGTAGTGAAGGTTGCTTCCAAATGCATATCTTTGGTTAATTACTTACATTTTCTCTTTAGTTGTATATAAGAACGAACGTGTATGTAATGTTTATATATATATTATACATTGCAATGTTAAAAAAGAAGAAGAAAAAGAAAAAGGTTGAGGCTATACATTGTCATGTGTGTTTGTGTCAAACAGTCTCACGCGTGGTTGGATGGATGCTTGGAATAATTACAGGCACCGCAGGCTATACATCTCCTAGGGTTTCTCCTACTTATTTATTAACAATTCTACTTTTTAATCTTCTTATTTTTTCAGATCTAATATATAATATCATGTAATATTAGTTGGGCGGAGAAAATATATATAATAGCTAGATTTATTTTATTTTATAAAGCAGACAAACGACTTTAGTTCTTGAAGCCCTACTATCATCGGTTCACACCTCGCTCTTGTATCATTCATTGACGCCCTCTAACAAATCCTTTTAAAATCATTTTGTAATAAAATCTCTAAAAGATCAATGCTCCTTGGTTCGTTTGTTTTACTCATATATATAAATGTGACTTATTTTCTGTGGATTTCGGAATGTTAATTAATGTAGTTGTAATCAATATTTCGGGAAGAAGGAACTTAGCCTATTTATAATTAACAAAAAAGAAACCTATTTTCATAAGTAGATATAGACCACAAAATTATCTACTCTATTTGTAAACAAATTCTTACAAATTGGTAATGAGTCTATATTTCTATTACAAAACTATAATATGTGGCATTTTCAATGTGAGATCAATAAATCAGATGCAATCATTGCAATACCTCACGAAAACAAAGTCAGGAATGTGTGATACTTCGTGCATGCGTAGACAATTGTGTGATTCAAACCACAATTAAAATTTAAAATACAACCAATTTATAAGGGTAGGTCACAATGATGTACATATACAAATAGATTTTTAAAATCGATATGATTGAAACGATACAAAAGAATCTAAAACCGTACGGGAATGTAATAATTAGCTATCGATATAATTAACCATTTTCCCTTTTAAAAACAAAAAAACAAAAAAACAAAGGAGCTACACTGATGTGAACACAGAAGGAATCCTCGTAAAAAGTGCTGTGACATGACAAACATTTGTACTGCAAAAATACGAATATATGGGAAACCACAGGAAGAAAGCATTTGGGTATGGACCATATGGCTTAGTGAGGTACCTTCTAATCTTCTTCTACACATGATTGGATCAATTAACAGAGACTTCTACAAAAGAATCCCGATAAAAACTAATCGGCACCGTAACATAATCAGAGAAAAATGTATATATATATATGAGGATATGCATGGCTCCTCATACGCCATCCACGAAAATCATCGATACTCGATGAGCTCAGTGTATGGCATACAGGGAGCCAGGCATACATATATAATACATATATATGGCATCTATGTATATGCGTCATGATGTGTATATATGTTATGTATGGAAACTAATTGCCTAAAACAGATGTCTAATTCTATTTTTAAGTAGTGCTCTCTCCACCTGGACATGCATAAACAGATCATAAGCAATAAATAAGGAGGAATAGAAACAATCTAAAGCATGGATTGTGATTTGCATGTACGAAAATGGAATTGAAGGGATATTTTGTTTTCTCTCTCTTCTGGAGGAATTGAGGTTACTGTTCTTGAAGCCCTAAATGACGATTTGTTGAAAAGACAAAAGAGAAGATAAGAATCAACAAACAAAATATGGGGGGTGAGATTGGGGATCCAGAGAGAGAGAGAGAGAGAGAGAGAGATTGAAGGTGATTGAGAGAGGAGAAAGGGTTTATATAAAAACAGGTAAGGGTGTGGTGAGAGATCGATTAGATGTGTATATATATATACATATACATATATGTAGACAAGATGCAAGCAAATTAAAGGAGAGGTGCCTGGGTCAAAAAGATAAAAATACAACGTGAAAATGAAAAAAGAAAAAAAGGAGCAAAGGGAAAAAGAAAGACCCACAAGAAACCCTAAGGAAAGGGCAAGAAAGAAGGGATAAAGGCAAAATGCTAAAGTTAGGGCATAAATATATATTTTTGGTTAATTTGTTTAGTCTTTTGAGAGTGAAACAAGGGTTGCTTGTGGGGTTGCTTTTGCATATCATCCTCTCACTGCTCACTAAATATAGACATCACCATCCATATCACACATGCATGAGCATGAGATCAGCTATGATGCATCATGGTGGTGGGTATGATTAAGTGAGAAGGAAGGAAATTTCCCAGGACATAATTAAAGGAAGAGGAGAGAGAAAATATAAGAACCCTAAAAGAGGAGAGAGTGTGTTTGAAATCTCCTTTTCTGAGTCTGGTGGTCTTAAAAAAGCTAAAGGTTGCTTTTCTCTTCTCTGAAGCTCATTTTGTCTGCAAGTGCTTGGATACACATGGATTCCTCTATCTCCTCCACCTTTTTCCACACTTCAATTTTTATTATTATAATTTCAATTCCGAATATATCCCTTTTATTTTTTAGTTATCTCTTTCTATATTTGCATTTCTTTCATATATTGGGGTATATGCATATAATTTTTTACATATGAAGGGCTATTATTAACCGGGAAATATGGTAGACCTCATATTTGTTGTCTACTGTAATAATGTAACAACAAACCATGAAAAGAAAGGGCACGACCCATAATCTTGCAACTAACTAATAATTATTATAATATATATACTACTATATAGTGAGAGGACATTGCCTTTAAGAAAGTATAGAGAGAATTGTGAAGTAATTGTTTAAACTTTAAACTAAGATTCTCTCTTTGACTCTTCTGTTTAGACTAAGGAACAATCCATGGTGTTTACTACCTAATCCTTGCTGTACTTTTGTCTACCCACCAATTATCACATGTCTTTATAAATATATATATGCATGCGCAAGCACCCTTATATAATACATTTTCATATTTGTTGTGTGTTTCTATGTGTGAGTTGTACGTAGATTTATTCGCTCACACGTATCTATGGAATGAATAATGGTAAGTTTGTGGACCATCTGCATCCGGTGTATTCTGTGATCTATTTTCCCAAATATTTTGTTTTAGTAAATAAGTTGCATTCAAAAGAAAAAAAGTTGCATTCATGTTAGAACTCAAGTGCTAGTGTGTACATCATTCTAAAGAGCTGGGAATTGTATATAATTGATTTTTATACGAACCACAAAATGTTCTTCTCGTTTTTTTTTTTTTTTTCAGTTATGGTTTTAAAATTCACACGTATTAGTGTATTTAAAGTTTGTATAATCTATCTATATTATTAAAACAAGAACATTTTTTTTGTGTCCAAACAGAAAAAATTCTATATAAAGTTATAATTTATTTGGATTAATTAAACATGTTGTCAAACATGTTATTTTTTTAATTAATAATCTACATAATATCTTTATTGTTAGATATAGACAATCTAATTAATTATAAAATCTATTAAATAACATTTAATCTTTATTTGATTGATTAAATTATTTAAAATATAATAAATTAATATTATTCCATGATTGTATAAATTAAATGTAAATCTTATTTTTGGACGTGGTTACTTTGGTAGCTAAGAGAAAAGATTTTAATCCGAATTTGAAAATTTAGGTGATGTCCAAATTAAAAAATTTATGTTTGGTTTAATCTGATTATTTAATTGAATCATAATTAGACCAAATGATATAAATCTCATTATTCAAAATATTTTAACTTGATAAAATTTTAAATATTTAAAATTAGTAAATATTTATATTATACGTTAATATGGTGGGACGGGTTAGGGTTATATTTTTACAATTGCGGTTCTTTGCGGATTGGTTTGTCAAAACATGCAAAATAACATGATGATTCGAGACATATTAAAAAGACGAATTAACTCATTTGAACACTCACACATATATAATTTATGAAAATTGATTTTAATAAAATAATTGGTTGTGTGATAATCCAAATTCACATAATAATAAAGTTTACAATTAAGATTACATCGATATATACTTAACTAACTTATATTTCTATTCTACTAATTTCCACCATATGGTAACATCATATAACTTTTATAACAGTTTACTTTTTTTGTTAGATAGCAAATATTGCTATCATTTAAGGTTACAAAAATCAGTAAATCAATAAATAAGTCAAACTACTTTCGTTAGTGTTTGGTTTACATAACATTTTTTATTCAATATAAAAAATAATGTATAACAATGATTGCCCCGCACACTACACCGCATATTATAATATAGATTTCACATAACATGTGTTAGAAATATGATATAAACATCAAAACACATATTGCACAACAAATCAACAAAATATTATCCTCTCGTTGAAAATTTAAGAATTAGAAATTCACCATATTTGAATCAATAAACATTTATATTAAATCTTATTTCTTATTTCATTTTTTGTATATTTTAAAATTTAGTCTACAAAAAAATTATTTCGCGCGGATGCGCAGATTAGAATCTAGTAAAATATATTATGTGAATGGTGGCACTTTAACAAAAAAAAAAAAGTGAAACTGTGAAAGGTAGCTGCGTTTAGTATTATTGTTACATAATAAACCAACTAATCGTATTTAGATCACAATTTAAATAAAAGTTTGTGATAGGCTATATTTATCGCTGTTCTCCACTTCCAGGTGGACTCATTCATACTGTAATATAAGATATGAAATGCAAAATACTTATGCACAAGTTAGGAGATTCGTCTTTACCTATTCAATATTCTGGATGAGTCTACTAAATATTGGGTTCTTCAGCGTGCTCAGTGGCATGTTGATGATTATTTATTGTTTGTTGTTCTTTGGAGTCTTACAGCTACCTTATCTATTCTTGAAATCAAAACTGTCACTATTTGAATGCCACTCAAGAACATCCCCAAAAGTTCTACTCAATTCCATATATAAGCCACATTGATTTTGGTTTAGGTGTATCAATTGCCACAAATAAACCAAAACTGGATCCTACTCTCATGGAAGAAGCTAGGATCATTGTTGAAGATGAGTTGTGCAAGGTGAAAGACACATCAACAAATCTTGATCGAACTAAGCGAATTAGATGGTATACATTACAATTAAATAAGGGAAATAAAAGATATAGAAAATCCACCAAAATGAACCATCAACATGGCCACTGATTGTAAAACAACAACATCTTGATTAATTTGGAGCCTTTCCTCAAGAATTCCAAATATTAAGTTATAACTTAAAAAAGGAAATTGAAAAACTTATGTCATTCCCTACAATCGTTTACTTTGTTTTTGTTCTCTTAGTTCATTCTTTTGTGTATTTTTTTCTTTCATTTTTTGAACATTCTACACACACACACACACACACATATATATATATATATATGCGCTTTTTGACCTTTCATTTTACAAATTTTTTAAAAAAGAATACATGTGAAAGATATTGCACTGTAAAATATTAATAAATATTCCTAACATATTTAGTCAGGTTCTTGGATACTTGAAGAAACAAAACTTAATTTAGTTAAGCATATGAACGTTGTTTTTACTAATAACAAAATGTAAATGTTTATATATATATATAAACATATAAATTTTACTGTTAGTTCTTTTTGTCAACCAGACATACAAAAATATGTAACTTAATTAAAGAAGTATAGTATTCAAGTTATGTTCGTGGATTGAACAGTCTAGCCAATTTACATATGCGTAGCTGCGTAAGAGATGGTCTCTACTTACATCAATATATTAATATAAATAATTCATCTCCAGATTGAAAACAAGAGTAGATGCAATGGTTGAAATTCGTTTGTATTCCCCTACTAGCTCAGGCTCTTTAACTTAAGTTTGACCCCTTTGACCTTTTATTGGCCCATAAGGCCATGACCATTTTTTTGTTTGTCGATATGACTGACTATTTATTTAAATATGTATTCTGTTAAATGATTAAGCTCCCCCTTTTTGAGTTTGTATTTTAAATGATAACTCTCTATGTTTTTGCTGCCACAACTATCTTTCCTTATTTGACTCTCTTTTAAATAACTACTTTCTTTTCTGATTTTTAAATCAGATTTTTGTTTTTTGTCAAACAAATGTTTTTGAAGGCTGGATCGGATCGGATCGGCGAATCCAACCAGATATTGTTCATTCAAGTGAAACTGGATTGAACTAAAATCTAGAATTAAATCATTAAAACCGGCCGAAAACTGCCAAAACCGATGACTCGGTTCGATATCAAAAGATTCAAAACCATATTCACAAAATATAAGTATCATTTTTAACATAATATAAGTTTTTGTTTTGATTAAAAAAAGTTGTTTGAGTTATATTAAAATTACAATTTAAATTCGCCATCTTTTTTCTTTTTAAATGCAATTCTATTTTTCAATTGTATGGAAAACCAAAATTCACCCATTTGCTTCTTAGTTCTCAAAGGGGTCAATTTTGGTGCAAGATTTTCTATTCATCTAATAGAATTGCATTTAAAAAGCAAAGGGGTGAATTTTGTTGAAAAAATACACTCATTTAATCCTTGCTTCTTAGTATAGATTCAATCTTGCAACAAAAATGAGAGGATCAATTTTCTATTCATCTAATATAGATTAAATTTGTTGTTATAAACCGTTTCGCCTTCTCTCCCATGTAAGCGATTCAAAAGGTGATGACAACCGTTTTTCTTCTCTTTGTACACTCAACAGCTTACGTCGGTCGTGCTATATATATATATTTTTTTTTTGTAATTAGGGGTTCATTCCTAAAAAAAAACTGGATTAATGATTTTGAAGTTTCAATTTCGATGTCTCATTCTCTTTCTCATTCCGAAAAAAATCTCTTTCCAACCATATTCCGACAATGGCCCAAGAGTATTTGTGCTGGCTTCACTCCGTTGAGAATTTCACTGATTGACTTCCGTCGTTTCATCTTTGAAACGTTTCGATTTCATCACATAAGAGTCCATGACTCTCATTTGAATCTCTCCAAATTGAGAAGGGATTTCAAACACGGATATGGGTTCCAGAGACAAACATTTCCAGTGTTAAAGATTGTCCGATGATAAGAAAAAGGTTATAGCCAAATTTCACTCACGGAAAGAGAGAAAAGAAGATGATTTGTCTCTTCGACAACAATTGTATTCCGAAGAGCCGGTATTTTTTTGTTTATAAATGTATCTTACAACACAAACACAGAGAGTCTTTGTCGGAATCATCAAGTATTGTGATTTCAACGAAAAGACAAGTTTCATATTTATCACCAACAACGACATTTGCTGTAATCTTATTAGTTAATGTAATGTCAAATACATTTTGGAGTTTCATCATAAAGATGATAGCAAATGAAAAAATGTATGAATGGAGGACATAAGAATTTTTTTTATGTGTTATCTTATAAGACTTCCGAAAAGATAGTTTGATTATCCTCCACTCATTTATCGAAATTGTTTTTATTTATTTTTATTTGCGTTTACAGTTGTATTATGGTATCAATATATTTGATTTGCTGGAGAAAAAAAAATTTGTTATCTATTTTTTTATGTTTTGTTTTCTATTCGTGATAATTACTATGTAATCGGTTATTTGACATATCTCGATGATAATCTGTTTGTATTATGAATTCGTTAACGAGTCTAATTCAACAATTTACTATTCACTCTCCTATATATTTGAATCCAATATATGGTTTGTGTCGTCCTCTCATTTTGTTGCAAGATTTTAAAGTGAATTTTGTATATTTTCAGTTAGTTTTTAAAACAAAATTTATTTATATTTTACAAACAATTCTGGCCGAAGTTGTAAGTAAAATTTTTCTTCTTTTTGTTGAATCTCACAAACGAAGACTTATCCATCCAAACGTGCGGGGGTAGAAGGCAGGCACGTGCGAGCGAACGGTGACGTGGGCACAGAACAGAACATCTTTGGGGATTACTATCGTCTTGTTCGTCGTGCTCAATTGTTTTGTCTGCACTTGTTTGTGGAAATTGCTTATTGTTTGGTTCCTTGATCAGATGAACACATCTGGCGAGACACGGAGATTCCAATTCCTTAGTGACAGAGAGATTAATCACCGATTCGCCTCTTTTCTCTCTGCTCCGTCGTCATCTAGGGTTTCCTGTAAGCTCCTCTTTCCTTCCTATTTCTTCTCAATTCCTGTTTTTCCATCTGATCTGGGTAATATGTTGTTGAATTTGATTCTTATCGAGACCTAGCTTGATTCATTGAGCTTTGATGATGCTTATGGAGAAAAAAATTGATCTTTTATCGCTAAAAATTGAGCTTTGAGGTTCATTTAATTTAAGGCTCTCTTTTGTTAACATCAGCTTCTCTTGAATCGCTTGTGAATCTCTCAGTTTGCTTCTCGTATGCTTTGATACATCATCTGGACACAACAAAGAAGAATGTGTAGCTCAAAATTGAAAACTTTAACTTCGTTTTAATTTCCTTACTTCTCTATCTGATTCTGTTCCTTCTGGTTGTTTTTCCTTGTTGCTGATTGAGTTTAGAGACCCTAAAATGTGGGGAAACTTGTGTCTTTTTGACAGAATGCATGAGTTCTCCACTGTTGATGGTTTTGCGGAGATAAACGAGAGCTTGGCCGAGATGATTAAGTACATTGCAAACGAACCCTCAGTGGGGCTTTACTACATCCAGCAGCACGTCCGAAACGCAGCACCGAATGTCCTTAGCCTCAACAGCAACGTTTTGGACAAGTCCCGTGAAACGGTCTTGCATACCGAAGACTTGGAAGATTCTATAGCCATGGTGAAATCAATGAAAGAGTGTGGTTCACCTATTGCTGATGAGATGATAGGAGACATCAAGACATCCTTGGCGATATTGTCTTCGAAACAACCGAGGAGAGGGCTAATCCTCAAAGCCGCGAGCCCTTGGAGCAGATCCAGCAGTATAACAGCCACAACACGTGGTTCTGATTTCAGCCAGGATAATAGCGAAAGCAGCAGCTATTTCACATCGGTGTTCAAGTCGGCTAAGGAGAAAGCAAGCAACATCAAATGGCCACAACTTGACTTCAAAGAACAGAAGGTGGAGTTGAACACCAATGAGGAAAGCAATGAGTTAAGAGAAGAAGAAGGAGTCTTAAGTAATGGTGAACATATTGCGGAGAAGACAAACTTTGAGGAGTTCAAGGCAGGTAAAGAAGCGAGTCTCAAGGCATGGCTTGGAGATATGGATGAGAATGTAGGTGTGGGTGGACGTGCTGCCGAGAGGATTTAGGGTTTTCTTTAATGTCAGTTGTGGTTACGACTTACGAGAAGCGGCTGCCTCATTATGGGTTTGCTTCATCGGTTCTGTTATGTACATGTCTCTTGTCACCAGAAATACGGTATCATACAAACATAACTAAATATTAGCATTCTTTGGCTTGTGAAGCAAGGAGTCAGTTAGGGAAATTCATCAAGAGCATCTCTGTTGTAAGCATCGAACAACAACCTGTAATCAACGATCCAGGCAACAATTTACCATACTAAAACTAATCCGTAGCATTAACTCTTCTTATCTTAAAATCATACACTATAATCTTTCCTCCAAAGGAACAAGACAATAATATAAAAAACAGTCTGCTTAGATGTGAAGAGTATCAAATGAACTGGATCTTGCACTTGGAAGAAGCTGGAGGGAGGAGCTTCATTAGTTCATCGGTGAGTGTCAAGTAGTTATCTTGCTGATCAACTTGAACCTCAACTTTCACCACTTCAAATTCTCCATGAAATGTCTCAACTGTTCCAATTCTCTACAACTTCCTCCATACCCATATATCTTTAACACCTTCACTTGACACGACAATAAACAACATCTTTTCTTCTTTCCCTCACGAACGCAAACGCATGCGTCCCCACATTTTTTAGTGATCTTGTGCACAAGACCCTGAAAGGATAAAATAATATATCTTCTTTAGATTCTGTTTTTATACCTTGATGACTAGAGTTTCTAGGTTTGGAGATTTCTTGAGCAACCTCGTTCCTTATGGCTCTCAAATGATAAGTTAACGAGGTTATTGAACTCGGGCATAGAATTACAGGAGAAATTATAAAACACCTGATGATCAAACAAACAAATGAGATTAAGTCATGACTCCTGACCTCCCAAGTATCACATGCAGTGCAGCTAGCAAAAGAGAGTAGAAAACTGACCTCAAGAGAATCAGCAGACAAGTGAAGGGTCACAACATTCCTTATCGCTGCAATGAGTTTGGTGCATCACCCCAAACACCCAACCAAAGAGAGAGAGAGAGAGAAGATTCCTCCATCGCTTTGAGAGAAGTGATGTGGAAACTGCAAATTTAGTAGGGAGCAAAGACAGAATCTGCCCCAGACCTCATCTGGTAGGCTGTTTATTGAACCATATTTTAATTGCGTCAGTAACTTAACAATATGTGAAACCATGTCCATTGTATTTTTAAATAAAGTTCTGCAGAGGAGTGTCATAAATCATCTTAATTACAAATCCAGGAGAAGAACTTTAGGTAAAATGAGGAAATGGTGCATAATACAGTTAGTCAAAGAGAGGAGTAACCCACTAGCAAGCAGCAAAGGATACTGCCAAAATAGGGAATTGTATTTGCTTGAACTCCCAACTTTCATAAATTGTTTTCCATAATGCTCTAACTAAGGCGCATTAGAAGCATTTTGGAAGCCAAAGAAAAGCACAATGAAGTACTAAATTGATTAATCGACCTAATCAATGTGGTCGACAAGACTCTGTCTTGCAGCATCACTGTTGACATCCCCTCTGCAGATTTCTTCTAGTTCATTTTGCTGGACTTCAGGGGATTCAGTCTTTTCACTTCATCTTCAGCCTATGGCCACAAAATTTGACTTAAGAAAAAGTTAGATACTCGCTGACGCAGACATATCAGGTTAGATGAAAATGCTATGTAACGGAAATAAAAACATAATTGCTTTACCTCCCGGACTATGTCCAGACTGAGGCATCATCAGCTGGAACAGGAAGTAAGCTACTGAAATAGTCAAATCTTCCCCTCTCATCCATCAGGTTCCACAGCTCTTGCATGGTTCTTCCCAAATCTTCAGGAGCAATGTTGATGCTCTGGACAATCATCTGACCAGCTACTCCCTAATTTCTTCCATGAGGGCAAGCAACGCAAGCAGCTGCTGAAACCGAGGCTCTATCAAGCGGATTTGGACATGCCATTTGGCGCCTGTGGTTTTGCTCTTCGGCGCCATACTGTTGGAACTCGTTTTTGACCAAGTGGTGTTAACCAATTTCCGGTGAGTTTCTGGGCGAAGACATTCGTGGAATGACCGGATTTTAGGCACGATAGAATGGAGTCTCAAAGTGGGTAGCTTAATAAGCTTGCAAATTTTTTAAAGTTTTGACTAAGTATCAAAAGTGTTAAAATCCCATTCCAATTATAGTCGACTACTTTCACATGATCCGTTTATCCAATTATGGTCGACTACTTTTACATGATCCGTTTATCGATGAACCAAAAAGTTGTAGCTGATTTTATTGACTCATCTAAGAGCACACGTCTCTTTTGCTCTGAGCCAACACAAGTAAAGAGCTCAAGGTAAAATTGACCCTTCCTTGTCACATTTTTCTTTGACACACACTTAATTGACCAAATACATTGATGCAGAATTTAATTGTTTAAGATGTCTCAATAATCTGTTTCTCTGTACTAAAGATGCATCAAAAATTCTGTTTGCTAAACTGTACATACCATTTGATTCAACGAGCTTGGATGATGCTTACGGAGCAAAATTGATATTTTGGTAATTGAAGTTCGTTGGTGAAAGGATAAGAGGTGGTATTGAATGGTACATATGGTTCGTGTAGTCAAAGTGATAGTATAACATAGTTGTGTTTTTTACATTAGTCTGCAACACAAAATGATTAGAGGTGGATTAATCGACCAAATGGTAGGTAATTTGGGAATTATAAAAATGATTTTAAGTAGTAAGGTGTTATTTAATCTAGAGAATTAACTCTTGCAACAAGCTAAAAAGCCTAAAACCCTTGAAACGTGCTACTTTCACACACAAAAATCATACAACCAGACAGTATCAGTGCTTGATAATTTGTGTTTCCTGCACCAAAGATTCTGATTCTGCAGAGAGGCGAACTAATTATGAAAAAAAAACGAAACAGTTTAGTTGCAGTGGTCATTGTAAAGGATGATCATACCTTATGGCCCTATCAATGAATTTGCATGTCTGATGAGTTGCAGGTAGAATTCTCAGATCTTCAACTCTTCCAACCCATTGCCTTTAGCTCGCTCTGCTTTAGTTCCACATACTTCCCTAGCCTGTTCGATAATTCACATATCCTATAATGGATAATTGTAGCAACTAATAGGTTTGGATCTAATAAAAATGGCTGATACATGTAATTAGAAAGGAAAACATAAACAAAGGGGAAGCCAGAATGTAGGAAAATGATGTACACATACAAAACATTACCCAAGATCTGAAGGAAGTCTGAATCCACCTATACGGACACGCTTTAATGAGTGAACCTGGAAAACAATTAGTATGGCTTTAGATATATCACGTGAAACAGATAAAAAAAAGTATATTGAAAGGCAATATAGAGTGAGATGACTTGGAAATCTCTATCAGTGGAGGAACACAATCTAATCCCATAAGCACAAAGTCTGTAATATCTTTTCCAAAAAAATCCCAAAACTAGAAATGAAAATCATTGAGCAAGTTCACAAGGAATGGGTAAATCCTAGATTAGCAAGGAGAAAGCTGACCTCAAGACCACCATATTTCACTAATTCCCTAACTTCATGGTTCCTCCCTTCGTGAACCTGCGTGGGTCCACACACACAAATTAATAATTTAGCTGAAAAAACCAAGCTACCAACATCAATATGTTAGATAATGTAACGTGTTTGGTTTATGAACTCATAAAAAATGTCAAATTACGGCACTATTTTCATTGGACCATCCACATTCTTCAGAAGCTGTACAGCATAGGGGAAGGCCGGCGAGGCTTAAACGAGGTACATATATCAATGGAATTCCAGAACCTAGTCTGAAGTTCGGTCAAAACTCTCACAGACAGAAATAATAAGAAGTCTACAAGTCTAGATAATGTGCGTGGAGATACTTTGTCATTCCGAGACTTGGAAATCCAATGTGATTAAGATATGTCCCATCTAATTTTTCACAAGATAATCTATGACCATCAGGACTGGTGACACCTTTTAGAAACTACAACAACAACGGAGAACTTAAATCAATCTGAGAAAGCTTTGGAGAAGTACCACGATACGCAGTCTTGCTCTTGGTATATCATGCTGCTTTGGCATCAACTCAACTGAATCTGGGACACAGTGGACTCCCTCCACAATTGTCCCTTGGCTGATAGCCATTAGGTGCCGTTTGTGTACATCACCAACAACCGTAGTAATATATCTGCCGTTTCACAAAAACAGAAACCATAAATGTTCAAGGAAAGGCATATCTGGAATTGGTGGCTACTAGCCAGCAGCCAGAGCTTAAAAACAAAAAAAAAAACTCTGCAATGAATTGTATGGGTATTTGGCACGAAAGATCATTTCTCTTTAATCTTAGTCAACCAGAGGTTCAGCATATACTAATTGATGATCTGAATGAAGATGGTATGTAAAAGGAATACGCAAACTCACTCTTTCGGTAAACTAGATGAAGGATGTGAAAGTTTCTGTGCAAAATCTCCTGTATAACAAGAAGTTAAGATGGAAGAGATACACATAGTTGGCTGAAACAAATGTGGAAAGCAAGAAAATACAGTTACCATCATTTGTAAGTAGTATCAATCCAGTTGTGGCAACGTCAAGACGACCAACGGTAAAAAGGCGAGGTTTGGGAGTCCCCGGATTCCTTTTGTCCTAAATTGCAAAGACAAGATTTTTAATCCAACTTTCTAATAATATAACACTTTCAATGCATGTAACTGTGGGAATCGCACCCAAGTGGCGAAGTAATCGTCAAACAAGCTAATAACGGATTTGATCTCTTTCTCTCCGGAAGAACAAATGTATCTGTGATATCAAACAAAGATTACCATAAAAGAAGAAGAAGTCGAGAAGCTAGAAGTGAGAATAAGGTTATGAGGCGAACCCTTTTGGCTTATTCAGAGCAAAATAAACCTTAGGAGGAAGTTTCTTGGGAATACGATTTCCATTAACATAGATAATGTCTCTCGCTGGATCAACTCGAGTCTGCATAAACAACAAAATTGAAAATTGTTATGGTTTTATCAAAATTTATTCCAACAAAGGGGAGATTTTTATTTACCTGTGGAGCGGTGCAGAGAGAACCATTGACAGTAACCTTTCCATCAAAAATAAGCTCTTCAGAGGTTCTTCTCGATGCCACTATCATTAGAGAAAATTTCAAAATCTCACGAATTGAAATGGAGGAGAGTGATTATCGGTGGTGGTTCGGTTGTTACCTCCAGCAGCAGCGAGAACCTTGCTCAAACGCTGAGGAGGTTCTTTGATATTCTCGTTGTAAAACCTACGCGCCGCCTTGGAGAGTTTTGGCTCTGAATGTGAAGCCGGAGAGGCGGAGGCAGCTGGTGGTTTCTTCTTCTTGGGACTCTCTTTCTTCCTCGGGTTCTGGGTGGTGGCATCGGCGAGAGCGTGGATTAAACCGGCGGGAGGTTCAGACTGGAGTTGGAGTTTGCCGTCTTCACCACGGACGATCCAAGGGATGAAGAGCTGCTGGAAGCCGGCGCCGCCGCGAGTGGAGGAAGGTGTGGGTTTGGGAGGGGCGAAGGAGATGTCGAACTCGAGGGGCTCAGAGGAGGAGGAGAGAGAGCAACGGAGTGTACGGACGGGGAAGAAGCGAGGAGAGAGAGGGAATGCTTTGATTCTGAGGAAAGAAGCGGCCAAGGAAATCGGCGATGACGCCATTTTCGCCGATACGGTGTGGGCTTTTTCCGTGGGAGTTTGGGTTTTATCCTTATGAATCAAATAAATTATTTTAGAGAAAAAGACATATTCCTAGAACCGGTCTGGTCTGGATCGATTGGTCAGCTTCTTCCGGTGGTTTTGAGTTGGGCTCGGTCCGAATGTAGTTTGAGTCGATCGGTCTCTCGATACAAACACCTCATTCACCTCGTTTGGTGTGGTTTTTAACTCCAAACGCGTCTCCAAAAATCTTGCAAGTCTGGAAGTAATCTCAAAGAGACAACAAGGATCGACGAACAAATAAAGAACACTTAAAAGACACCTAGACTCGACTATAAAATGAGAAACGAAAGGAAAAACATATATCAAAAACAACTGAAACCACAACACATCGATCGATGAATCATATATTTTACAAAATTTATTAATCTACCATGCAAGAACATGATGGTTGAAAAAAAGAGAAGAATGAGAGCAACTCTCCAGGTTAATTTTTTCCATTACATAGCATGAATATTTATATGAAAAGACATGTTGAAAACCCTACACATATGGACCTTCTTTGATCATTCTTCAATTGTTTGAACAATACCGCTACCTCTCTAAGTATGGATCAAGTGATCTCATTTGGTTCTATTGAACAACTGTTTTTATGTCACTCTCTCTACGACAAACTGTGATATCCGTCTACATCTTCATTCGTCTACATATTCAGGTGCTCCTTCCTTGACTACTTATGCTTATGTCAAGCCATCACAGTTGTGTTTCAAACTTGATTTTGTTGTATTCATCCATCGCCAAATTTGTGAGGGAGTATTAAGAGAAGTAAAGCCCAAATCCAATATTGTTCTAGCAAGTGAAGTATTATAAAAAAAAGGCTCATGTGTGTGTGTGTTTTTTAATATAAATATTCATGCTATGTAATGGAGAAACTTAACCTCATTCTTCTCTTTTTATGAAATCAATCTAAAATCATTTTGTGTTTGGTGACAATTTAAGTTTTTCCTTTTCACTTGAATAATGCTATTTCTTTCTCAATTGTTTTTATGTTTCAAAAAGTTTTTTTTTGTTATGGATTATCAAAAAGTTTTGGGCCGAACCCCGTAATCCCCTAAACCCAAAACATATCATGTGACTTCTAGATTTTGCCTAAGATATTTTTCAATCGAGTTAATGACACTTAGTCTCAATAAACTCTTTTAAAGTTTTAAAGCTTGAATCAACGTGTTTTTGGATTCTCCCACAGTTGATGCGTCCAACGTTATTCGTACTCCATTTTACTTTCCTTAGATATTCTTCCACTTATGTAAGCTAAGAGCACCTTCATCGGTAGTGTTTTGAGGGTGTCTCAAGATTAAAAAAAAAATAGAAAAAGTAAGAGAAAGGGAGAGAAAAGTGAGACACCGTGTCTCGTATGAGATACTTCCAAAAAAAATTGAGATATCTTTGCGCTGACGTGACGCGCAGGTATTGGTGTAAATTTTTTTTTTGTTTTTTCATTACTTAATTTAAAAAAATAATAATAATTTTTTTTTTGAAACACCCAAAAAATGTCTACAGCTGCTGATGCTCTAACGTTCTCTCCAAATAATCATTTTTTGTGATTATTGGCGTTATATGTCCCGAACAAAAGTCATCAGTAGAAGACAAAATGTAGGACACTATGTTGATAGCGAGTTGTAAACAGATAATTATCAACAACAAAAAAAAGAGAGACAAAAATTAGTTTATTGAGTCAATGATTAATATATGCAAAATGTTTGTGACCATGATCTTCCTCTCTTTTGTATTAGATATACTTAAGAAAAAAACAACAATGAACCATGTGGGGATGAAGATATATGTCGATGGAAGCGGAGAATCAACAAAGGGAGATCAAAAGTGCACATGCTCTTGAGTTATTGTTTCAGTAGATAAGTCCAGTGAACAGACAGACAATAGATCTGCACATCATGTGATTCTGTTCTTGCGAATGAGAGATTTTTTCTTCGAATTCTATTATCCGCACGTTATCACTCAACGTCAAATCAACTATACCAAAATATTTTCTCATGCTGAAAATATAACCTTAGCTTTTCTTTTTTAGAAATACAAAGTTTTCCAACGACCATAACTAGAGAAAATCTCATTCCTATTCCTATGTTTTCTTTAAAACCTTTTTGTATTTTTTTCAGGACGCTTAGGACCAAAAAAAATTCAGATCAGAGAGACCAAAGCAAGTTGTAATTAGCTTTTCTCCGTTGTCAGTATTCAAACTCGTAACCTTAATAACTCCTTTTTTTTTTACTGGCCATCTAATATACCAATTAAACTACCATACTTGATTACCTTTTGCAATGAAATCCTTTTTTTTTTGGGACGAGAAATCTTTTTCGTTTATTTTGCGATATCTCATGCTTCAAAAATTCAAATATACGAATACCATTCTATTGTTTTCTACTTGGAGTTGGGAAACTCAATTTTTGATTAGTTTTCTTTCCGGAATTAGATAAACAGTTCCCCAATCTAAGTTTTTTCTTTTCTTTTAATAATTTAAATCATGAGACTTTGACTTTTGTAACTAAATAGTATCCCACAATCCCAGAGCTGAGATATAGCATTAGTAATTTAAATTATCTCGGTGAGCAAGATATGGTAGGTTGCCTACCAAAAATGAAGAAAATCATAATCAATTTATATTTAGAAATGACATAAATGAGTCATCCTTGTTATTTTTGTGTAAATTAATGACATTTTCTTGTCTAAAGCAAAGACAAAAGAAGCAAATTATAGGATTAAAATTGACGTCGACAAAAAAAAAAATGTAATTAAACCAATCACAGTTTCACGGCTAGCCCACAACTCGTCTTCATCCAGTCACCTCCTTGTTGTCATAACGCGCGTGTTCTTATCTTTATCCACTCGCGAAAATGCGCGTGTAAACACACGCCTGATATTGTAAAAACTTTTTGGCAAAAGATAAGAAACTTTTTGGCAAAATGCGCGTATAATTTGTTCATTCAATTACTATGAGAGCTAATATAAGGTTCTTTAATTTGATCAGCTTGTTTGGCAAAAGCGAATGTAGGTTTCTAATTTATATCATAGTTTCTTTTGTTAATTTAAAGAGAAATACTCTAAAACTAGGTAGTAATCCGCGCTCTCCGTGGAGTGAGATATCTACGAAAATCTCGTTTTTATTTGGCAATTCCCTACAAATATACAATTTTATTGTAATCTGATTTGAATATACAATTTATTATGATTAGATTTGAAAAGTTTAATTTAATTTGAATATGTAATTTAATATAATTATATTTGAACATCTATGATTTGAATTTGAATATGCAAAATAAATGGAAATCTCAAAACAATTTAATCTATTTTGAATTTATCACATGAATATTTATTAGTACGTGTGCGTTTGATGAGACCATTATCATCAAACTATATCAAATAAAAATATAGTTTGATGAGACCATTAACATCAAACTATATTATCTAGTTTTATATCTCAATAATCATTAGTACGCGTGTGAAGTGTGAACTATATTATACTACGTTTTATATCTCAATAATCATAATAATAATATCAAGACTAGATTTTATATTATAATTTGATTTTGAATATGCAAAAATTTGTATGAAATGATATATAACTAAGAGATTTTGCAAAAAAAAAAAAAATTTAAATTGAGCAAGTAAACATGAAACTTGTAAAAATAATATTTGTCACAATAAAAAAAAGAAATCTCAAAAATAAAATTTATAACCCTATGAAACAAATCAATATAACTCAAAAATAAATAAAAAAACTCAAAAAAAAAAAAATTATTTTAGAACTGAGATAACTTAGAAACTAATATTGATTTAACAATTTATATAAAATTTCATAATGAAATATATATGAGTATTCATAAGTTTAATGTGAATAGCATGAATATAATTATTATAGTAAATTAAACTTTTTTTATAAAAATGTCTTGAGTAGCTCTATGGCGATGACACGTCATTGCACAATTGTAAATCATATGTCAAGTCTATGTTTTTTTTTAACAATCATTCTCAATTAATATATATGTAATATCACAAAAAATATATATGTTTTCTTCACATTTAGCACATCAAATTTAAAATTTCAAAAGTAGCATAAATAAGTATGTGAAAATACTTGTTTATCCAAAATAAATTCAAAATATTATGATTGAGTTTCCTATTTTCTATTTAGGATTTAGTTTTTCCTCATTAGAAAATGATTTTAGATTATTTTAATATTAAATTTGTGCTAGTATTGTCAATTTAAACTAGTGATTCTAAATTTGGAACAAAAGTTTAAAAGTATGTTATTTTGTTAATTGTTCATAAATAATTTCAGTTGAAAAAAATCTAATAAATAAATAAGTCACCCTCTTACAATTTTTGTCCTTTTGTGTGTGTCTTTTAGAAGAAAAAAATCAGCTACCTTGTAAGAAGAGTTGATTTGTAAATTGTGGGTATACAGAGAAATAGCCGCTCTCTCTTCCTCCTTCCCTCCTTCGCTCTCTTCCACTCTCCTCTATATCCTACACAGCTCTCTCTCTCTCTCTCTCTCCAGCAATTCTGATCCGAAGCTCATTATTATTTGCATCCCAGGCAAAATCTTCAGGTAACACCGAAGACCACAACGAAAATTTGTCATTTTTTAATACTTTTTTGGAGATTTTTTCCCTAATCTGTATGTTTGATGTTGAACAAATTCTCTCCGCAATCTAAATTCTCTCAAAAATTCCGACAATCTTACCAAATGTTATTTTGTTTTTGTCTGTTTTGATCTGGGACTTTAAAGCTCGATTCTCAAAAAACAGGATTATTTAAAGCTCGATTTTTCATTGCAAGGTGAAGAATCCTGTTTTAGAACAGAACAGAGACTGTTGACTTTAGAGGTTAGATCTCTAGCTGATTATCTGCATCCGGATTCGATTGTTCTCATTTCTGAATTTAAAGTTTTTGCACGAATCAATCAGATTTGATAAAGAGGAGGATAAGGATTTCGAGAAAGAAAAAAAAAATGAATCACGTACCTTCTGATCAGAGTTTTTACATTGAGAGCGAGGAGGAAGATGAAAGGAAATATTACGAAGAAGAAGATGGTGAAAGCCATTCTGATTCCTCTGATGCTTATGATGAAAACCAGACGCAGACTAAGCCAAACTCATACACCACGGCTTGGCCACAGAGTTACAGGTCTATATCATCTTTATCTCTATCCCTTTTTATTCAATTATTTCTGATTTGGTCACAAAGTTTATGTTTTCTCTCAACGTTTCTTCTTCTACAACGTTGTAGGCTAAGAGTAATAGGCAATTCTTGGAACAAAATTATCGCTTTAAGAGTTATTATTATGCATTATTCATCTTGACCACTTGTGTTTCTTGGTAATATTGTAGGCAGTCGATTGATCTTTACAGTAGTGTACCGTCTCCCAGTATCGGTTTTCTCGGAAATAATTCGCTGACGAGATTCGGAAGCTCTTTCTTGTCCTCTTCACTGATAAGAAGACATACTCCGGAGTCGTTACCTGCTGTTACAAAACCTCTGCTATCACCACAGGCAGATGAACAACCACCACCACCAAAACACAGACTTAGCTCTCATGGCTTGCTCTCTCCTATTACTTCGAGGAGAGGTTCAATGCGAAAGGACGAGAAAGCAACCATGGTTTCTCATGAAATTCCAATGTCCCGCAATAGCTCATACGGACAAGCTGTTCTAAATGGTGAGTCTCATCATAATGCTTGTGTTTTCTCTTCGTTAAAAATAGTTCAAGAGATGCTACGCTTGATGAGAGTAGTAACCATGGGAGAGAAAATTGAGCTTTTCTCGTGAGTTTTTCAAATCATAATGAAAAGTTGTCTACATTTTCTCTGTTAGTATAGGAATCTAGGAATCTAGTGTGTGTGTTATTAGAATATGAAATATTCGGATACTCTTTGTTTAGATTCTTTCATAGTCTGATATGTGTGTATGTGCCTAGACCGTATTCTTCGGTGTTTTCAAGACCTTTGTCTTTATAAAATGAGAGAAAAGTACAAAACAGCAATCAACTCTTATTGTCCTATAGCACATGGAGCACATGGACACGTCTAGGTTCAAAGAACATGATTGTAATTTTTTTGCTCTTTGTTAAATTTATGATCTTCTTCTATAACATGTGGGCCATGTGCAGGATTGAACGTTCTGTGTGGAGTTGGTATACTTTCAACGCCTTACGCTGCCAAAGAAGGAGGATGGTTGGGGCTAATGATACTATTTATATTTGGTCTTCTTTCTTTCTACACTGGAATCCTCTTGCGTTACTGTCTCGACAGTGAGTCTGACCTCGAGACCTATCCCGACATTGGCCAAGCTGCGTTTGGTACCACCGGGCGTATCTTTGTCTCGGTAAGGGACTAACTTTCTTTTAAAATCCTCATCCTTATAGTGAAGATGATAAAGTTAAAGACCGCCATAGAGAAAAAAACATATATATTAAGAAAAATGAATGAATTATATACAAGATCCCCCCAAAAAAAGAGAATTGCCTTTTGGCCTTGGAACAAATCGAAAAACCCAAAAGCCAAGAAAAAAAGAGAAGTTTCACCTTTTTGTTTCATGTGTGAAGCTTTATTTGAATTCTTATGAAAAATTACTGTCACACCTGCATTATCACAAGTCACTATCAGAAGTCAATAATAGAATCCTATGAATTACTATTACATTTCATCAAATTTAGCTACAACTTTGCGCTTATGTAGTTGTAGTGGAGAATACTACTCTCCCTCCTAGTGAAGAAAAAAAAAAAGAGATTATTTGGTAGCTTACCAGCTACCCACCTTTGATATCAATTATTTCCAATTTCAATTAACTTTTTCCTTTTTTGTAATGCATTGCAGATAGTACTCTATTTGGAGCTATACGTAAGTACTTCTTGCATTCGTCCAGCAATTGACTTTGAGTTACATTGTATAATTGTAAAAGCACATTACTCTTTTTGTCAAAAAAAAACACAACAGAAGAAATCTTAAGTATGTAGAATCCGTGACCCCATGTTGTGAAACACGTTAGCAGAGGGCCCCATAGATTCTCCCACTAGCTCATTCTAGATTTGACACTACCTGAGGCTCTTTTAAACTTTTCTCTTTGTTTCAATTTGTTCCTTCTTAAAGCTCCTTTTGACGTCACTAAAAGCAGCAAAGATATATATATTTTTAGATCGAATGGTCCCTTAAAAGCTTCTTAAAAGCTACTAGTGTGAAATGATTAGTTGAATAGTGAATTTTCTGACAGTTTAGTTTAGATGTGACTTGTCTTGTATTATATAGTTTGCTCTGGAAACTGCTTATAGGGTCTTTATTTCTTTCACAATTTTTGTTGCACCATAGAAGTTAAAGGTGTATCATAAAACTCAGATGTTACTTCAAGAGAAGCGAGTATATACATATGTAGATGTCACATGATTGTAATTATATTGCAGGCGTGCTGCGTGGAATATATAATATTGGAGAGTGATAATTTGTCTTCATTATTTCCAAATGCTGCCTTAAGTATTGGAGGATTTGAGTTAGATGCGCGACATCTATTTGCTTTGCTAACCACTCTCGCTGTTCTCCCCACCGTTTGGCTCAGAGATCTCAGCGTACTGAGTTATATCTCAGGTGTAATTTTGTTTTCTTATCCTCTAACTTTAGGAGATGCTTATAGTCGAACACGTCTAGAAATGTTCCTGACATAACTTTTTTTGTTAAATTTTTTCAGCTGGAGGGGTGATTGCATCGGTGCTAGTGGTTTTGTGTTTGTTTTGGATTGGTTTGGTAGATGAAGTTGGAATTCACAGCAGAGGAACAACGCTAAATTTGTCAACTTTACCTGTAGCTATAGGGCTCTATGGTTACTGCTACTCAGGACATGCTGTTTTCCCCAATATTTATACTTCTATGGCGAAACCAACTCAATATCCTGCTGTTCTCTTGACATGGTAAGCTTATGAAGGCTTTAGCAAGTCCTTACAAACTGTTAACTCAACATTTTCTAGATCGCTTTTAACTTTCGCCTATGCAAACTTCACCTTTCTTTTGTATACAAACCTTCCTCAACTTTTCTAACACATGCACAGCACACATCTATCCATAGATGACATATGCAAACACTTTGATGTCACAATGTTTGATAATCTTTTTGCAGTTTTGGTATCTGTACTCTGATGTACGCGGGCGTTGCTGTTATGGGTTATACGATGTTTGGAGAATCAACACAATCGCAGTTTACTCTCAACTTGCCTCAAGATTTGGTTGCAACTAAGATTGCTGTGTGGACTACGGTAATTAGATCAAATATGTTTTCTTTCCAACCATCATTGCATGTTGGTTATCACATGGGAACTAAAATCGTGTTGTTTAAACCATTTTCACAGGTGGTCAATCCATTTACCAAATATCCTTTCCAAGAAAATATTCAGAAACAGTTTTCTTTTACTGTTAATTTCCATATTCATCATCTTTGTGTCCCCCTTAATAAAAGAAAGCACATATGCTTTGACCATATCTCCAGTAGCACTGAGTCTTGAGGAATTGATACCATCAAGGCATAACAAGTCACATTGGTACGCCATTGCCATTAGAACCGCATTGGTCTTCTCTACTCTGCTTGTCGGTCTTTCAATTCCCTTCTTTGGTAAGATCCTCTCTACCATTTTTGATGTAATACTCATTTTCTTCAGAATCATACTTTTTGCTTTTAATGAACACTCAAAAATCTTGCAGGTCTTGTCATGTCATTGATTGGATCATTGTTGACAATGCTCGTCGTAAGCTGTCTTTTCCTTCTCTATTATAGTCTGACATTATTTTCTGGTTCATCTGCAAATGAGGATCTTAAGCTCATATTTTGTTTCGTGTAGACGCTAATACTCCCGCCAGCGTGTTTCTTGAGCATCTTACGGAGAAAAGTAACCAGGACCCAAGTAATCTTCCAAGCAATTCTCACAAAAACATTGTTCTTATGTTATAAGATTCATTGACAATGTTTTGGTTTGTTTTGTAGATGATGATGTGTGTCTTAATCATCGTAGTAGGAGCAATATCTTCAGTCATTGGCTCATATTCAGCTCTCTCCAAGATCATTGAGAAATTGAGAAGCTGAACATAAATATATATTCTTTTTTACAAAATCTTATACCCATTTTTGTCTTCTGGGGAATACTCGTTCTTTTTTTGTTTGTTTGTCTTTTAATTTCATATAGCAATTGATTCTTGCATTTACAGTTTTTTCTTTCTTTCTTGTAATACTCTGAGTGGTGTGATCTGCAGCTTTAGACTGGTTTGAAACAAATACGTTGATTAATAAAAGATTGGTGACTACAAATTATACTTCTTTTGAAGGAAATATACGGAACAAACTGAAGAGGGTTTGTAAGAAAACTTTTGTGTATAATCTTCATCATTAGCCTTCAAAATCCAAATCCAAATCTTTCTCTACAACTCCTTGGTTCGAAAACCCGTAACTAGTCCTTCTACTCTTGAGAATCAACTCTGAGTTCTTCATCAATTGGATGTATTTCTTCCTTACTGCTAACACAGGATGGGTTTCTACACTGGCTTTATCTCTATAAGGCTCTCTTAGAATAGCTGTACAGGTTTTGTTCTTCATAGACAAGTAAAAGATCTGTGGATGTCTCTCAAAGGCCTTGTGAACCTTTTGCGGCAATCCGAAATGCTTCTTGAGGCACAACAGCTTCTTCCTCTCTGCGGAATAATCGACAAAGAGGCAAAGCAATTCATGAAGAAACCCAACAACTCTCTTCTCTGCTACATCACTACATGGATCCAAACCAGAATAGTCATCATATGGTGATACATAAGGAAGCTTTTGAAACTCTTTTAACCAATCTTCAATCTTGACTCTCAATCTACAACCTTTTGATGGAAACAGAGGAAACTCAACCGCTGAATAGTCTCCTCCTCTCTTCTTCATTGCATTCTTCTGCAACACAGACAAAACCTTTTCTCCATCAAAACAGTTTACTGCTAAACCCCTAACTCCATCTTCCATATCCACAAACCTAAACGAAGAATCAAGATTCATCTCTGGAAACTGAAGGTAATCATCAGGCAAACCCAGATACCATTTCATGCCTTGAACAATACTCAGCGGCAAAACATTGTCTTTACTCATCAGAATCAATTTCCGCAACCTATCACGCAAATCCTCGGCGGAATTTTGGTAAACGAGCCTCTCTTGCCTGTCGAGCTCTGCAGCTTCTGGTGTCAATTTAAACCAGGGGAGATTGTATTCCGGACCAACGAACTCCTCGAAGATTGAAGGAAATTGCCTCAAGAACTTAGCGATTTTGGTCGATACATCGAATTGGCGCGTCTTCTTGGAGACGGAAGATATCGGAATGCATCGATTAGGATCCTGGACGATACAGTTCTTAAGAGCGACGACGGATTTGAGCTGCGAAGATCGGAGAATGTGTTCGATGTTGTCAAAGTAAGGATCTTTCTTCCATTTCATGTAAACATCAACATAAGTCCGTTTCTGGGTGCAGGAAGTAGCTAGGGTTTTAAGGGTTTTGGCATGGCGGCTGGTAGAGAGCATTGTAGAAGAAAGATAGTTTCGCGACTTGCAAAATCTGAAACCTTTGTTATGGTGTTTGCACTACACTGTCATTAGGATGAGTTTTTTTTTTATGTTGTTTTTTTGGTCGAATAGGATGAGTTTTTAATGGCAATAATATTTGCATAACACAAACTCTGAGTTGTTTGTTGTTTCTCTCTCAAAATCAAATAGAAGTAACAAGTTTAGGAGACCAAGTAGGCAAATTAGGACAACCATTTACCCCAATTAAAAGCTCAACAAATCTTCTCTTAACTCTCTCTCTCCTTGACGCCTCAAAGGCATCTTTAGGCGTCAAGCTCTTCATCAATGGCAGTGCGGGAGAAACCTCATCTGATGTCTCCACTATCCTTTCTAACATCTCTGAAACCTGACTCATCGTTGGCCTCGACTTTGCCTTCACCATCAAACACCGGTTTGCAACTGCCGCTAGCTTCAACACCGATTTGAGGTAGTAGTTCCCCTCAAGCCTTGGGTCGATGATCATCTTGAACTTCTTAATGTCAGACAAGTGCGGTCTGATCCACTCCAAGATGTTCTGCTCGTGTCTTGGGCGGTTTCTGTCAAACGGCCTTCTCCCTGTGATGAGCTCATACAGAAAGATTCCGTAGCTCCACACGTCGCTCTTGGCCGTGAGGTGTCCGGTTTGGATGTATTCCGGCGCTGCATAACCAATGGTTCCCACAACCTGTGGATTCACAGTTTAACTTGAAAAGTCAAATACTTACGATAACAAATAAACGCAAAACAAACAATCAAAGGCGAACAAGTCAGGCTTTCCATACCGCGGTGGAGACATGAGTGATTCCGTCGGAAGGGCCCATTCGAGCCAGTCCGAAATCAGAGAGCTTTGCGTTCCAATTCTCATCAAGAAGGATATTGGAGGATTTGAAATCCCTAAAGATGATCTGCATATAAGATGAGTATATTTCAAGATTCAAGAACATATATAAGATGATCTGCATATATTTCAAGATGATCTGCATATAAGATGAGTATATTTCAAGATTCAAAAACGTTTAAAGGCATTTGTAAACAAGGATGGAGAAGAGACCTGAAACTCCATGCCTTGGTGAAGATAAGCGAGTCCTCGAGCAGTGTCTTGAGCAATCTTCATTCTGGTAGTCCAAGGGAGAGGAGTGACTATAAAACGATTGGATAAATGGTCTTGAACGCTTCTGTTTGGTACGTACTGGTAAACAAGTAGCCGTTGGATCCCTCTCTCGTCATCCTCGGCGCAATAACCGATCAGCTTCACCAGATTCGGATGCTCCACTACTCCCAACACATTTACCTCCGTCACCCATTCTTTATGCCCCTGTGGATACATACATTGTGATTATGTTGTTAGCTAGCTATTGAAGACGCTGCAAATTAGAACCGAACCAAACCAAATCCAAATTATTCAAACCACACTTAATTTTAAAACCAGAAACCATACCGAAAAACCGAATGGCCAAATTAAAGTGGAAATGATGTAAATTAAACAGAAAAGAAAAGTAGGAAAGAAAGAGAGAGATTTGCTTGCCTGTAGACCTCTTCTGCTGAGTTGTTTAACTGCGATTTCAATCTTTTTACGAGAATCTTCAGGGTTCTGAATCAGGCCACGGAACACACCACCGAAGCCACCTTCACCGATCATCAAGGACCGGCTAAAATTATTGGTAGCGGTTTTGAGGTCATCGAGGTCAAAGACTTTGAGATTGTTACTGTGTGTCTCAGAGAGGACGTGCAAGGAGGAAGTAATGGAAGTTGTAGTACTTGTTTCTGAGTTAAACTCAGACCCTGATCCTCCTCTAGCCATCGAGGATTGCAGTGAATCAAACTTTCTCGTCTTAGCTTCATCCTGAGATTTTTCTTTGCTAAAGTAGAAGCATTTCATTGCCCTTGACGAAACCATTCGCCTCACTGTAAAACAAAAAAAGAAACACGATCAGAGATGGTTTAACAGAGAGGAATTGTTGATGAGAAAAAGAGAAAGAAACCTGATGTAGAATCATTCATAAGGAGGAATGGAATGTTGTGATGGGGATCTTCATGTTCATGATTGAGAGAGCTTTAAAGCAAAGTTTTTGGAGAGAGAGAGAGAGAGAAGAAGAAGACGAGCTAACCATGATCGAATGGGGAAGTCAAATAGGCTTGGCAGCTGGATTTGCCGCTTACCAACCCATAGACGTTTTTTTTAATTTTGTTAAATGCTAATATTATTAATACAGTAAGTAACTGTGGAATTCGAGACATACGTTTGTTAATTAATTTTATTCATACGTACTTGTTAGTATTTATTATTCACCGCGTTAATCGCTAGCCTTAGCCATTAAGGTAGGGTTTAAAAGAGGAAACTAATGATATTTCCTCTTCTTCTACTTCAAATAAGCTTTCCTATTTAGGCGATTTTGTCGAAACGGCCATCTCTTCTTATGCTCTTACAAGGAGACATGCTCTTAAAAGTGTGAATCCAATGATGTCACAATGACAAACAATACTACAAACCACTAAATTACAAATACCAATGCAGAAGAAAAAAAAACGGTAAGTTAAAATGTACTTATGTAAAAGAATGCATAGTTTTAAACTTGTAATAAATAAATTTTTGATAGTCGACACATATAAAATTTAACTTTTAACTAATGTAGTTGAAATAAGGTGGTCCTCGAAACCTAAGAAAAATTGATGAGGTGAGGAAAAGCGTTGGGTTTTAAGAAACTTTTGGGGGTGAGAAGTTGGCATAGTGAAACTTTTCTTTCGACTAAAGGAAGTAGAGAAACTAAGTGTCCATTATTTGAGAATCCACCTTGCCAAGAAGACGCAACACAACTCAAAACTAACCTCACCTCAAACTTGCGTCATCTCTAACATCTTTCTCCTACCTACTCTATAACTCTTGAACACTCTTATATTTTGGTTCCACTATTTGCAGGAATTCAACTTCCCAAGCATTTTTCTTTACCTTTTTGACTGCCATTACGTCTCCACCTCATTGTATTCAACCACTGCATCATACGTCTCCATCGTGAGACTACTCTCACCAAAACATCTGAAAAATATGTATTCTTTCTCATCAGAAACAGTCATCAACCATATGATGAGTTAATAGATATGAGCTCTATAATCAAATACCGTTTCAAACTTACAAGCCACTGGAGTTTAGGTTGCTCTACCATAGTATTCGTTTACTACAACTACATCCATAATTACTTGAAACTCTGAAAAATCCCAGAGTGCAAAAACCTTACCTTAGTTCATGCCAAAATATATCCTCCTTATCAAACAAGAATCTTCTGAGAGAAGAGACTTCTTCTTCTTCGACCAACATCCCGGTCTGCCCAGATTGTTGTCGACTATTCTCTCTCTCAAGCCTTTTGATGAAAAGGGCCGACGCAAAATGAACAATGATTGATGGATCAGGATCTCGAAGGACTGCCTGAAGCTCTCTTCTAATCCATGGCTCAATCCTTTCAATTATCCTTGTTTTCGCGTGATCGTTCACCTGCAAAACTCTACAATTTATACATACATTTCAAAGATGACTGGTATATATTAGGATTCCAACGTGGATATATCCAGTAAGCTACATTACTATAACTGCCAAGTAAATAAAAGAACTGCTTGGATCTACAAGAACCTCATCTTAATGGATTACAAACACGAATGACACAGGGAATTATTGAACTTACCAGTTCCAAGCTTGGCCTTGAATGTAAACAACCAACAGCTCGTAATTGTCTATCGTATATACTGCATTAGAATTTGGAGCAATCACTAGTTAGAAACTGGGAAACGAACCGAACACTATCGACAAGATTGCAAGTGAAGGCTAGGCTACAGAGAGAGAGAGAAAAAAAGAGAAGCAATAGCAAACCAACCTAGCTCGCCACCGAAGCTTTCGCTCGAAGATAATATGATCAGGAACTGAACCTGGACGTCCAAATGATCTCCGCCATGGCAATGGCCTTGATCTCGAGCTAGAGTTTTCCAAAAAAACATCACTTGACCTTTGAATTATCCTGATAAACAAGTGAAAGAAAAGTAATTTAAAAGATGCATTTTTAATCTCGCAGAAACCCAAAGAGAGGATCTTTTAGAGAGAGAGAGAGAGAGGGGTAACCTCCGGTGGCCGGAAGGATTATTCCTACGATGGTAAGCTAATGTCTCACGATCGCGAAGAACCGGTAATTGCTCCTTGCGGTATTTTCTCAAAGCAAGATCACTGACTATAAACCAGGAATCAAAACGAGTGTTGCAGAGAGGGCAACTCCTCTTGATGCCGCTCCACTTCCGGATGCAGGCAAGGCAGTATCCGTGCTTGCACGCCGTGATTACGGCGGCTCGTCGCTCGGTTAGATCTTCGAGGCATATCGGACAGGATTTCCCCCGCAAGGCAGCAAAGATAGCTCTCTCCCAAAACTTCTCGCCGGTTTTTAGCAGACGATACCTTTCGCCGATCGAAGACGAAGACGAAGCCGAGGATGAGGAAGGCGTTGAGGACGGTAATGGAGGAGGCAGATTCCGCATGACCGGAGAGTTCCTCTTTGCTCCGGTGATGGGATTTGCTCGGTGCTCTAAGCGAAAAGCAGGTCTCTTTTTGGGCTTTTTTTATATCCGACCCGATTGGATTCTAATGAACCGAGTTGGGATGGATTTAAGCCGGTTGATTTGGGTTCGGTTCGGTTACAAGATTGCTTGTTTCAAAATGAAGAGCGAGCGTGAAGGAAGCCTTCTTCATCATCATCGCTGCTCCGAAGAAAAGCTCTCACTAAAGTCACCATTGCCACTAAACCCACGAGCTCTCTTCTCTCTCAAATGGAGGTTCCAAAGGATCAGATCGCGACTCTAATGGAGCATGGGCTCTACGATTCCGCTGAAATGCTCGTAACTTCTTTCACTCATTTTTTGGTTTAAATCCCTAGTTTTCATCAATGGACTGATAAAATTCTCTATATCCAGGGCTGCTTTCTCGTTTCATCTTCTACTGTTAGTGCCGAAACTAGTCCTCATCTCAAGGCGGAGAATTTGGTTAAGCGTCGATACTTTTGTCTTAGTAGCTGACCCCGTTAGTTTATTATGCTCGATATTTTTTTCTTCTTATAGATTGAAGTTTGATTCTTTCTGTGTTGTTCTTCAGATTCTACTCGGCGATGCTTTATTTCATCAGAGAGAATACCGGAGAGCTATTGTAAGATCAATTTGGCTCTCTCTTTCTTCTCCTCTGGAGTACTGTGGAGGAAAGCTCTGAGGTCATGTTAAAATTCTGAATATATATTCCTTCTTTTCTTCAGCATACGTACAAGCAAGCGTTGCATCATTATACAAGGATTCCAAAGCAAAACTCCAGTATTTCGAGGAGTTCATTATCTTTGTCGACCAGATCATCTGTGAATGCCTCAGGCATTTCTGCTATTAATGAGAATGAGGTAAATTAGTGTGTTGTTTCTTCTTGATCCTTTTGCTTTTGCAGTTTCCAGAAAATTATGTGCTTTCGTGTAGTTTCATAGGAGTTCATGTTCATGTGTGTCTTCTTTTTCTAACTTTCCTCTTAGGTGAGATTCAAGATTGCTTCATCTCACTTTGCTCTTAATGAAACGAAAGCTGCGATTGCTGAGGTATGTCTTCTGTCTTTTTCATTGGGAGTGTCATCTGTTTATCTGGTTTCCAACACTGCATGTAGCTATTAAGGGATGATAAACCATGGTTTGCTTAGTTATATTCTATTATTGCACTTGGTCTTTCTTTGCCAGATGGAATCTGTCAAGACAAGGAGCTTGGAGATGAATATACTGATGGCAAAACTTCATCGAAATTCTGGATATAACCGTGGTGCTATTGCTTTTTACAAAGAGTGTTTAAGGTCTGTTTTTCTTTCCCAACATTTCCTAGCATATTAACACTGTCATAATATCTCACTTCTTACATTAAATACCAATTTCACACGTATTGCACAAATCTTTAATCTCTGCAGGCAGTGTCCTTATGTACTTGAAGCCGTCATAGGTTTAGCTGAACTGGGAGTCACTGCAAAGGATATCATATCAGCTTTTACTCAGGTGTCCCTTTCTACAAGATTTCTTTTACCAATTACTTTTATTTTTCGGTATTCTTTGCATCTCTTTCTCCCTATTTTGCAATTACATTTTTTCATGTAAAATCCATACTACTATGTAATTCATTTCAGACTCCAAGTAGAAGTGCAAAGGTTTCGCTCGATCAGATAGATCCCACCCGTTGGTTGCAAGTAAGCATACTCTTTAACAGTATTTACAATACTGAAAACTGTTTGAAAGTAAACTCATTAACCGTGCGGCCAAGCTGATTATTGTGAGTGACTTGGTGTCTTAATTTTTTTATTATGTTCTCTGGAATACGACTTCGTATATAATGGTTCTAAAAACTTTGTCATCAAGGACGAGGTGAATGTCAAATCCAATGAACTATACATTTTATACATAGGGATAAGCTGTTCATGAGTGGAAAGCGAATATAATCGTCTTGATAGTATTCCCTTGAATAAACTAGTGTTTTTCTGTTCTTGTGTTAGCATCAGCTCGACAATGCAACCAGCGAACTAATATTTCTTATACCTTTTCTTGGATGGCTGTTTCATTGGTTTTGTGTAATTGTGTTGTGGCTTATCTGGGAATAATTTGTTTTTTCTTCATTGTCTTCTTGGGTCGTGTTCACAGCGTTATGTCGAGGCCCAGTGTTGTATTGCTTCACATGCTTACAAAGGTAGCTCTCTTTTAATTTGCTGGATGCACATGCCTAGTTGCCTACAGTGCATGAGATATGGCTTTTAGATCTTTGGGTCTAACACTGTAGATTTCATTCCTTACATTTAATTTGTGGGAAATTCTGCACTGATTAATCTGATATGCTTTACTGGATTGTGTGTAATGTTTTGATGTTTACTCAGGGGCGCTGGAACACTTTGCTGAACTTTTACAACGATTTCCAAATAATGTACACTTGCTGACTGAGACAGCAAAGGTTAGGGATGGCAATAACGATGCAAACATAATTATACTCGAGTTTTTCTGCTTATTATTATGATGTTCTACCTAAAGCTGATTGACATAATTTTGGTAGTTGATGAACTCTTCATCATTTATTTCATTTGTATAGATCGAAGCCATTATTGGGAAAAATGATGAGGCCATAATGAGATTTGAGAAGGTAGTCACCGCATCCATATTTTTGTCTCAAGTTTTTTTAAATCATGGAATGTGCATAATAATATAAAAACTTTTGTAGGTTCGATCAATTGATCCTTACACACTAACCTGTATGGATGAATATGCGATGCTGCTACAGATAAAGTGTGATTATTCCAGGCTAAATAAGCTAGTCCACGATTTATTAAGTATTGATCATACCAGAGCAGAAGTATTTGTTGCTTTGTCTGTACTATGGGAAAGGAAAGATGCAAGGACGGCATTATCTTATGCTGAGAAGGTTAGCTTGCTGACACTGAAATTTGTTCTAAATCTTAGTGTGATATCTGATTAGATTCACTATGCAATCAGAGTATCAGGGTAGACGAGAGGCACATACCCGGCTACATAATGAAGGTAAGCTAGATTAACAAGGAATTTTTTTTGTAAAATAGTTTCGCACTATTTTTGTTATACATTTTTATTATACATTTCAGGGAAACCTTCTTTTATTAGCAAAACGACCAGAAGCTGCAGCGATTGCCTTCAGGGCTGCCCAGAATTTGAGGTCTGATCTTCGTTCATATCAAGGTCTGGTTCACGAGAAAAAAAAAATGATATACACTTCCATTATTGTACTGTTTTGGTGGTATAAACCTTAGTCCAGCATGAAAAGGTCGGAGTGTGAATTAACTTGCACTATTGAGGTCATTTCAGGCTTAGTCCATTCTTATCTGGCATTTGGTAAAACCAAAGAAGCATTGTATACCGCTAGAGAAGCAATGAATGCAATGCCTCAGTCCGCAAAGACTCTGAAATTAGTTGGTGATGTTCACGCTAATACATCAAGTGGCAGGGAAAAGGTAAAAACTAGTCAGCTTTATTATGCTTGGATGGATTTTGGCAATTTTGATTACATCCGTACTCTACCCAGAATTTCATTTGTCTTAAGCAGAAGCGGCGAAGCTTTAGGAATTTGTTCGTTACATATTGAATAAATACTGAAACTGGGAAAACTCCTTAAGAATTTAGCTGTCCAAATCGCATCTTTGAGAAGTATAGTGTATACCAAATCTGGGAAACTATTGAGAGCTTGTGAGCACCTTCTTATGATCATTTCGTTATGGAGATACATTTTTGGTGTAACAGAAGAATGAAATGCTTTTATAACAGGCAAAAAAGTTCTACGAGTCAGCTCTGAGGCTTGAATCTGGATACCTTGGAGCTGCCATAGCTCTGGCTGAGCTTCATCTAATGGAAGGGAGGAATGGAGATGCTGTATCACTACTTGAACGGTATCTCAAAGACTGGGCTGATGATTCTCTCCATGTCAAGCTAGCTCAAGTGTTTGCTGCAACGAATATGCTACAAGATGCTTTATCACACTATCAAGCTGCATTAAGGTCTATAAGAAGATTCTTAACCAGGAGTGCCTATTTTCTCTCTTGTTTCTATGCGAATAAACTATAACGAGTGTTAAAATGTAAATGCAGAGTAAATCCACAGAATGAGGCAGCCAAAAAAGGACTAGATCGCTTAGAGAAACAGATGAAGGTTGGTCAACCTACATTTCAGTGTTTTTTCATTTCTTTTGGCTGCTTTGATTGTAGGAGGGAATCAAATCGAATGAAATCCAGATTCTCGTAATGAAGCAAGAAGGATGATCTTTAGTGCATTACAAAATTGGGGTATTGATTGCAGGGAATAGACCCAGATGCAGCTGATGAGAATGACGAGAACGATGTTGAAGATGTTGATGGGGACACCGAAGAAGCCGAGCTCATGTGAAGAGATGATTCTTTAGTAGAGGCACAAGAGTGTGTAAACAATCGAACTCATAACATTGATATTATATGTGATTCCTATAAACTTAGAAAATACATATATGAAAAGAAGATATTCCCGATAAAAAACCTTTTACAAAATCTATAAAATTAGTAACTTGTAATATTACAGTTTCCTATATAAAACTAAAATGTGATTGAAATAAAGTTTTCATTTTTGTGTGTTCATAAACTCTTTTAGCGTGATATTGGATTTCGTGAGCTGTAAACACGCCATTGGTGACATTCCAAGAACACCCATCACCAAATTCTCACCGGAGAATCCAAACTTTTTCGCCAAAAGCAAAGCTTTTTCCCTCTTTTTCCTTGATGGGTTTCATCTCCTGCACCTCACTTCCGACGATCAATTCAAGAATTCCATCGACCCATTTCTCCAAGCAATCGACTTTAGCATCTTCGTGTTTACTTAACTTTGCTTTGAGACGCGAGGATAAACCCAATTTCTCATTGTCACTATCAACGTCTTCGATAATGGCGACTCCTATTCAAGCCTCTTCGTCCTCCTCCACCATTGGTATCCTTACTCTCTCTGTTTCTTCGATGTTATTTTTTATTTTTTTTTCGATTCCACGGCTATAAGGATTAAGTGAATCTCCCGCCGGCTGGATTTTAAGATAATCCGATGTTAAAGTTTCGATATTTAGTGCACAATTTGTTGACCTCTGAGTAGAGTTAATTGGAGTCGTAATGATTAATATTTTGTGATTACATAGATGAGAACCTAAGAATGTGGTACATTAAGATTTTGTGATTCTGCTTTTCCAAGTAGTGACCATTTTATATGTATTTTTGTGCCCTTCTCTTGGTTTTTTTCTTAATGAAGGTGAGACCAGTGATGGCTTGAAGGTCGAGTCTCATGTTTCAGTTGGAGCAAACGATTTGCTGATTGTTGGACCAGGTGTTCTTGGACGCTTAGTTGCAGAAAAATGGAAACAGGTATAATTTCTGTGTTAAATTTCCACATTAGCAACATCATATGTCCCATACATCGTTGTCTTCTATAAGAGCTGAGCTGGATTTGATAGTTCCACATAGCTTTTCTTATAGTGCATCCTATAAATATGGTGTTTCTGTACCAGTGAAGTAGATTTTTTAATGTCCTGTATGTAAGTCCCTGTTTTATGTGTCTTGAGTGCTTATCAATTATGTTGTGGGTTGATTTTTACACAATCCATTATGGAAATATTCGGAAATTCTTGTGGTATATTGACTAGTTCTTTTGCTTCACAACGTTTATAAAAAGAGTCATGTTTTCACAATATGGAAGTTAGAGTTGGAGCTTTATATGTGGAGCAGGAACATCCAGATTGTCAAATTTTTGGGCAGACAGTAACAACAAATCATCATGCTGAGTTGGAGAAGTTGGGTATCAAACCATCTCTTAAAGGAACTGGATTTGAGGGCAAGTTCTCCTATGTGATCTTTTGTGCTCCTCCATCACAAAGCCCAGATTACGCCGCTGAGCTCAGGTAATTACAAGACATCACATGTTTCAACAGCTGGAGAGTCTATGATTTGTGTTCCTAATGCCTTTCTAATATGGGTCTGTGCTTATGTTTACAAACGGATCAGAATGGCAGCATCAAAATGGAACAGCGAAGGATCATTCTTATTCACATCTAGCTCTGCACCTTATGATTGCTTTGATAACGGAGAATGTAATGAGGTTTATCTCAGTACCTGAATATATCTTTTCCTTCCAATTTTCTCCATGAAGAAATTCTTAGCTTCATGTTTCAGTACCAGGTTTTAGAATTCTATTTCAAATTTGTTAAATTCAATACCATCTAAAGGATTGGGTTTGTTGGCGTTATTTGGGGCATAGAGTCTCTGAATCATTTGAAATCTATCAATCAGACAAACATTTGATATTCAAGATCATACTGCAAATTCTTGTTCACTGTGAATATATACGCGCCATTCAATAAAACTTTCTTAAGTTTGTTACCCTTCACTGCAGGATTCTCCAGTAGTGCCACTGGGAAAGAGCCCAAGAACCGATGTGCTTTTGAGAGCTGAAAAAGTTGTGTTTGAATGTGGAGGAACTGTCCTTAGACTGGCAGGGCTTTACATATCCTTTTGGATTTCGATATATTGAAACAGAATGAGCAAATAATGAAAGGCTTTGTTTGGTCTCTAGCAGATTTGAGCATTATGTTTCTCCTGAACTTTTTATACACAGAGACTAGAGGTGCACATACTTACTGGTTGAGTAAGGAGACAGTCGATGCTCGTCCTGATCATATCCTGAATCTCATACACTATGAGGTATAATTGTGATTTTGCTGCTTACTCCTTTCTTCTGTTCAAAAACCATGAACTTCAATAGGTGCTTATGATTGGTGTGCAGATGTAATATAAGATATCCCATTATCTAGCATTGTCACCTGACTGTACATAGTCTCTTATCAGGTTCTGTAATGTCAATGTGTTTCTGAACAGGATGCAGCATCGCTGGCAGTTGCAATCATGAAGAAGAAAGCCGGTGGTCGGATTTTATTGGGTTGTGACAACCATCCTTTGTCAAGGTACGGTGCATTCTTTCTAACTTTGAGATATTTCAAACATTCGACATGTTTGACCTCGCGCATTCTTCTCAGGCAAGAGGTGATGGACCTGATGGCTCAAAGCGGAAAATACGATAAGAAGTTCAAAGGTTTCACGAGTGAGTTTTTTCAGACATTGACATGTTTGGTTGTTTGAAAAGCCTTAAAACTTCATAGAGCCTGACAACTTTGCTTTTTGTAGGTACCAGTGGTCCTTTAGGGAAGAAGCTGAACAACTCACGGACACGAGAGGAAATAGGATGGGAGCCGAAGTATCCAAGCTTTGCTCAATTTTTAGGTGTGTCGAAGTAATATTCATAATTGAATCGAGATGATGCAGGAGTACGTGAAGAGAAGGGACCAAGAAAGCTAGAGAATTGCTTTAGAGAATGCCTCTAGAGCTGAAGAATCCAAAAATGTGAAGCATTTTTTTATGTTTGGTTCAAACTTATATGTATACTCCGAGAGATCAATCAAACAGCTGAGAAATACTCAGAATTCTTCATAAAGTAAAGTTCCATGGTTCTTGTTCACTTGTTTTGAAACAAAATAAAAGAGTTTTCAGAGCTTGAAACCACTGATTCAACTATATCGGTTTGGTTATATTGACCATGCATGTGTTTGCGTATTCAACGAGATCGTCGTTACGTTGATCAGAAAGGTTCTCAATCGATCGCAACCCCACATAACTCATAAAATCATCTTAATTTAATTTGATTAATATTGTTTTAGATCGTCTTATTAGAATTATTAATGCTTAGTTTCAGTCGAAATGTTAAAGCTTGTCATGTCTTGTTACCAAATTAAAATTTTAACAAAGAAATAGCACAAGCAAGCAAGGCCTCAAGGCATGTGCCTAACAAACACATATCTATGCCTCCATCTCACACACATATATAAGTTGATGCTAATAAATTAAGTAAGTTTTGATTTTATTATTTTGATTTTATTNAGGCCTCAAGGCATGTGCCTAACAAACACATATCTATGCCTCCATCTCACACACATATATAAGTTGATGCTAATAAATTAAGTAAGTTTTGATTTTATTAATTAAAATACTTGCTCGAGTTTCTGTCTAGATTTTGTTAATTAGTATAGATCAATAATTTTTGCCTAACATATTGATTAATATATATATATATGTTCACAAATCCACTCATGATGATATGTATGTGCAACCAAATCACATTTGGTTCTTTACACCAGTTATGGAAGGTTGTAAACACAATGCATGTCATCTTTGATAATTATCTGATGGGTGATGAGTAGAGAGAAGACCAGAAATATTCTTAAAATCAATTTGGTTATATACACGAAAATGAACAATATTCAGAGATTGCTACTTAATGTGTATGATACTATTTGCTAATTAATTGACAGAAATGATTCGACTTCAAGATTTTTTGAGCCTAATGCAAATTTCTTTGACGGATTCGTAGAAGGCCTAACAATTAGGAACAACAACCAATGACAAGACGTTGCCACCACCTGTTTAGTTATTAATTAAGTTCAATGTCATTAATTCACTAAACTTCTCCACAAATCTTAGGGTTCCACATACACAATTAATACTTTTTGCATTATATTGTGATCGAGGTTTTGGCTCAATCGACTTGTTTTGTCTTTTTCTTGACCTTTCACTTACAGAAAAAAAAATCTGAACAACTTCATGAACACTATAAAGACTATCATTATATCATCAATTTGATCACTGATTCATTAAGGATGTAATTATTTATGGACTCAAATGTTTGATGTTTTTTTACAGAGTAAATGATGTCTAATTGTAATAAGTAGATAACATAGAGAGTTTACGTTTAGTGTGTATAATTCAGTATGGGGCATATAGGCGATTAATTAAGTGGGACTCGTGAGTAGACCCATTTGAGGAGTAATAAAGTCTCGTGAGTAGTATTTTTTAGTGGGTCTACATTGAAAGAGTAAGCTATGTAGCCATACATCTTTTAAACTCATGCACGTATCTCTATTTATCTAAGTATTAATTCGTTTCTATTTGTATTTGATTACTAGTATTAGAGATCGCCAGCTAGCCTGAGATTACATTGAATTTCCGCCACATTACTTGTAGTTCTCGCAATATTTTGTGACAACATTGAAATACGTCTTAAAAAGATATCAAAACTAAGTTAGATGATTTGTTCTATAAAAGTTATAAAAGCTCAAACTTGCAACAAATTTGTTTCGACAAGTTACAACGATCAAGTTTGTAGTCGCGAAATCGTGGAGCATATAGGAACGGATTCTCTGTTTTGTTAAATTTACTACGGAAATTTTCCTAATCAATTTTGTCGTAATTTTCTAAGCCTATTTTATTATTAATCTCGAGTTTATTGATTTCAAATAAAAGGAACTTATCAACCAAAAATATATGTAAAAGGATAAGTTATGATTTCCTCGATCAAAATGGATTATTATTAAGTTTGGATTAAAATTGGTTTCAGTAAAACGACAAGTTAACAAATTGCTGGTTGGCAAGAATTTCAAAAGTCACCAACAATTAAGAGACATGCAAGAAATATATGTGCTCCTTAGTGAAACATTTGTACAAAAAAACAAAAACCAAGAAAACTTGAACCAAACTTTTGTTTCTAGTTTAAAAAGAGAAAGAAAGAAAATTAATGGAAAAAGCAAGAATGACTCACTCTCCTGCAATACCAATATAAAATGGGGTTTTGCATGAAGGAACCAAAATCAAAGCAATCTTAAACTAGCAAGAGAGAGAGAGAGAAGTGAAGAATGGTGTTCATCAAGGTTCATGAACTTGCTTTTCTCTTCGGTCTCTTGGGTAATTAATTCCATTTGTTTTTCTTTGCTTTTTGAATTTTGGTCTTTAGAAACTGGAAGTAAAATCACCGATAAAAGTGACATATTAGATACTCTCAATAGAGTACACAACCACATGCATATATATAGAAAGATATATACTACCCTTTTGCTTATTATATGAACATATATATCTACACAAACTCGTAATATTAACATGTAAAACAAAAATAAAGAAGCTCATAAGACTAATATTGAGTCTGGTTTATGTTTTCAGGCAACATTGTGTCTTTTGGGGTATTCTTGTCACCAGTGTAAGACACGTACATATGAAGTATCTGATTTGTAGACGAGATAATCTATTTTAAAGAGTTCATATATAATTATATAGATTTGATTATATAGGCCAACGTTCTATGGGATATACAAGAGGAAATCATCAAAAGGGTTTCAGTCGATACCGTACATATGTGCACTTGCAAGTGCAACTCTTCTTCTATACTACGGAATAATGAAGAAACATGCTTATCTCATCATTAGCATTAACACCTTTGGATGTTTCATCGAGATCTCCTACTTGTTCCTCTATATCATTTACGCACCAAGAGAGGCCAAGGTTTCTTCTTCTTTTGTTTTCTTTTTAGTAAGCATTTGGTTTTTCTGTTTGATTATTATTTTATGTTTTCAATCTATCCGGTTTACAAATTCATAACTAAATAAATAAATACAATATGTTTTTGTTCAGTTCGATTCGGTTTTATACAATTTCTGTTGATTTTATATATAGGTTTAATTAAATTGTAGGCACATTTTTATTTGGTTTAAATCTATATAGTTCACTTCAGTAATTGGTTTATATCTCCACACCTACTTCCTATGATCCTGATTGTGATATCTATCTATCTATGATTAACGTGGACGTACACGTGGCAGATATTCACGTTGAAGTTGATAGTGATATGCAACATCGGTGGACTTGGTCTCTTGGGTATTCTCGTTCATCTTTTGGTTCCAAAACCAAACCGCGTCTCAACCGTTGGATGGGTTTGTGCTGCTTACAGTCTCGCCGTCTTTGCTTCTCCCTTAAGCGTCATGGTGATCCATCAGCTTTCTTCAAATATCGTGTCGTTTTTTTTATATGTATATCCTCAACTGGAAACTGAAAAAAAAGATGTGCGATGTGTTGTTTATTGCAGAGGAAAGTTATAAGGACAAAGAGTGTGGAATACATGCCGTTTCTTCTCTCCTTGTCTCTCACTCTTAACGCCGTCATGTGGTTCTTTTATGGACTTCTTATCAAAGACAAGTTCATTGCTGTAAATGGATATACATTAGATTTTCACATTCGTATCTCTTAATTTTTAATTACTCCTCTCTAACGTTTTGCTCGTTTTGTCTTCGTCAGATGCCAAACATTCTCGGTTTTCTATTCGGCATAGCTCAGATGATACTGTACATGATGTATCACGATTCGACGAAAACGGATTTGCCAAATCTCACATCTACAAAGAACCAACCAACAAACGAAACCAATCTTAATGACGTCCCGATCGTGGCCGTTGAATTGCCTGATGCAAGAGCAGACAATGTTGAAGGATCGGCGAGGCCTGTGAAGACTCCTAACTCAAGCACGGCTTGAAGGGCAAAACATGGCGAAAATGTATGGGAGATATGTTTTATCGTATGTTGTTGGAATAATTAGCTTTATATGTTCTGTCGGTTTGGGCTGGTCTAACCAAACCAATAACGTTCTATCGTTTTGATGATAACTAAAAAAAACTTGATGAATGACGACAATCTTGGTCCAAACAGTTTCAGTTTGTGTCCATGATTAGCCAAACTACGCTCCATCAAACTAACACTTCCAATACTTTAGTGATGTCTACGTATAAGCTTGTCTTTGCCCCCGCTCACACAGATTTGATCCTTTACATTACTGAGATTTTTTTTCTGATTAAAACTAGGTCGTGTGTTGTTAAATAGGGCAAAACTGTTCAATTTATAAAACAAATGGAACGATTGTTGTGATCCGCCCCGCTATGCGCCTTTTGCGTGAATTGTTCATATCTACAATAAGCTGGATTCACCAAGTGGCACTATAACTAGGAAAAAATATAGTATTTTAGAACCATATCATTTCGTTATTCTTTGGTAAATCTACTTTACTTTGATTCTCTATCAACCAAAAATTTGGGATCATTAATTAACATGATTAAAGCTAAACCGTTTGAAGTTTAGATGCAACATGATACTCTTTCTACTGTAATATAGTCTAATTAAAAATGAATAAGTTTTTCAAAAAGAATAATTAGACTTTTTCGATAAATGTTTTTGAGTCTGTTTGTATAATGCATAATTGATAACCTACATATAAATTAATAAGAAGTCTTTTGGATTTAAAGAATAAAAAAAAACAACTTTGGTACAATTGTCGATTTTTTATTCGATAAAGTGTGCTCTTGTTTTTCTCTTTTCCTCTTATGAATGGGTACGCTGCATCTGTGCATGAAAAGCTCCATAGTCGTCGTCGACAGGAAACCCTAAAACTGCGAGTTTTTTTTTTTATTTTAGTAAGGAAAAATGTTCTACTTTTCAATTAGCTATATTCACTTCTCATTTCTTGGGCCGAGTATTGGTGGTTTTTCAACTGTTTTTAATATGAGAAATTACGCCATTTACAAAAAAAATATAAAAAAATATATAAGTACACATTATTGTGATTTTGGACAATTTACCGGTTAATTTTTTGTTTTTGCCAACCGAAATATCGGGCCAGACCCGAAAGTTTATCATTTTCCCTTTATTTTATTATTTTCTTTTCATATTTGTGGATTTGGATTAGTAGGAAATTTCCTTTCATCATATGTGATTTCTATCAAAAGAAGAAGATGGGAGACAAACGCCTTGTGCTCTTATGATTTCCAACATTCAATATTTCAATCATTTAAGAGATTGTTCCTCAGTCAAGAAATTTAAAGATTTATTTAAGCAAAACTAAAATTTATATATTTCAAAATAGATTAGAAAATAAAATAAACCACATATATAGTGTATATGGATGCATACTTGGGATACAAGTAAAAATAGATTGCAGATGCAAACGGCACAAACTCAAGTCTTACAAGACAAAACAAATGCCAGTTTTGTTTCTTTCTTATTCATACACAACAACTTTTTACTGCTCCACCAGCCAATTTTCCTGCATTTACAATAATCCAGTTAAAAAGATGACCATACACACAACCACTTTTTACCATGGTTTCAGTTGTCAAAGTCATGTCACAACTCGATCGAGACAATAGCACAGTTCTAGTCCTCGTTTTTACCACTGCCATTTCATATGGTCTCTAGTTTGATACAAGGCGAGCAATTTCTAAACCAAGCAGAAATGGTCAAATCAAAACTTACAGAAAGGAAAGATCTTCCAACGCTGGTTGTCGCCTTTGTTCCAGTCCCAGAGGACGATTGTTGTGCCATCACGGACACCACCAGATTTGCTGTCACCGTGATATGCATCAACGTTTAGCCTCACATTGTTCACCATCCTTATTTTGCGATACCCGTCTCCCAGATCCTTGCTCTCTGTCCATAGTACAGACTCGTCGAGCTTATCAGGATCATATCGGGTTAGATGCACCTGCAATACCCAAAAGATACAACAACATATTGCATAAACACGCGACTGCATGAAAAAAGATGAAAAAAAAATGCATGGCCAACTGTGATAAGCCTAGACACAGTGATTCTAGCTACTTGAAGAAGTTCAGCTGCTCAAACTTTAGCTATAGGTCTACCAAAACTAGCCTAGGACTTAATGTAACAAATTATAGCTGTTGTGAGTTGGTTGAAGAGCAGGTAGCAAGGCTGCCTCAGCAGATTGTTAGAGTGTATCTCTTTGGTTTGGTGAATTGGAATAAGAGTATAATTAACCGCAACTAGTTGAAATGTCGCATTGGGAACAATGAAAGTGGAGGACAGAAGAAAAGCTTACGGGATGGGTAGCTCCCACAGAATGCTTCATGGCTTCACCAGTGGCCTTGTTTACAAGAGCAAAACAAGGATGACCCTCTTCGTCCTTCACTCGAGTGCTGTACTTCTCGTCTTTGTACCAGTGCTGCGCATTGGAAACCATTTCTGAGGAAATTTACAACGAATATAATAACAAGAAGATGTTGGAATTTGAACCCCCAAAACTAAGAGAACATGACCAGTTTCTGCATTCTAAATTATAACCAACAAGATTCAATCTTCCAAATTACTCAGATCCTCAAATGAGAAAACAAATTGAGATGCATATGAATCAAACCAGTGGTTTTTTCATCAGAATCAACAAATCAGCAAGAATTGCAGCTGCTAATATAACAAAATCCAAAAAGGAAGGAAAAAAAAGAGTACCTGAGCTTCATCAGATGGATCGGATGGAGCGAGAATGACCTTACCGTCTCTGATCGTCAGATAATAGTTAGGCTCCGCCTTGGAATACACCTTCACCGTTTGCCTTCCGGCGAGTCCGGCAAGACTATCAGGCAGAAGATTCTCATCAGGACGGTGGTGGTGGAAATCAGAAGGCGTGTCGGGCTGATGTGAGCTATGGTGAGACACGTGCGTGACGCCAGTGCGGTCTCCGTGGCTTTCCAGGGCCGAATTAGGCGGCTGGTAACCTCCGTAACGGTGGTGGTCCAGTGGGTAGGTTTCGTTGGAAGTGTGGTGGCCGACATGGCTCACATGACCAAATGGAGGCGGCGGCGACGGAGCTTCGAAATAAGGTTCTGATCGGTATGGCGCCGGCGCGTAGGGATCGAATTGAGGTTCCGATCGGTAAGGCACCGGTGCTGGTGGAGACGACGCGTAGGGATCGAATCGAGTTTCCGATCGATAAGGCGCCGGTGCTGGTGGAGACGGCGCGTAGGGATCGAAATGAGGCTGGTGCTGGTAAAGGCCAGCGGGTAACGGAGCATCGGCGAAATTGTTGCGTGGCGGTGGTGGGGCGAAGGATTGACGATCATCTTCGCCGTCGTCGCGTTGTCGTTGGTGGTGATGGTGGTGGTGGCCAAACGGAGGATCCATTAGCTTTTTTTTTTTGAGATGATTTGAGGGAGGAGAAGAGAAATGATCTAACTTAAACCTCTCAGAAAGAACAGATGGTTTTGGCAACGACACTATTTGCCACGTCTTGTAGAATAGTCAACTTTTATTATTTTTTCCCCAAGATATTATCAGTTCTAATATTAATTATATAAATAATTAATTAGTATGAAATTTAGATTTGATTAAGTAGAATTTAGGAGCTCAAAACTATACGTGGAAGCTTCCACGATCCAATAGTTAAGTAAACGTTCATTAATGTTTCTACATCTAAAAGAAGAGAATTCAATTTCCAAAGGATGTAAATTTTCAGCAGATTTTCAACACGCTGCAAACATAGCTACTCCTTGTGATCCACTTCTACATGGTCCAAAATATCAAGGATAAAGTGCTATATTACGAGTATGGTGCCGGTAGACCATGATTAAAAAAAAACTACTATTATATAGTATTAAATCCATTTAAAATTTAGTCATCTATCTAAATCTACGAATGTTATGATAGTTCCGATGAAAAAATAGTTCATTAACTCAATTAAATATATCAACCAAAAAATATTTTGATAAATTAATATCTTTATAAATTAATATTATAATATTGACATTATTACTTTATAGATCGCTGACTGTAATATCATATTTTTTTTCAAACATAATTCACTTATATTTGTGGTGTAAGCATACAAATAGATACCTAATTAAATAACAAGTTATTTATTTTCTGTAACATCCTAAATAATTTATTATATCGTACAAATATGCAAATTCAGATGTAATTTTTTTCAGTTTATTCGAGTAATTTATGATTTATCGCGATTAACATGAGAAATTTTTATAAACAAAGGTAATATACAGATTCTCTTAGATTTAGAGCCCTTAGAAATACAAGTAGAAAATTTGTGAGTCGTTTGGTGCGCTTTCTTTTCTTGGTTCCTCAAAGCGACGACGCCATTTCGCTCACGGCTGGGCTTCACTTCTCAGCTCGACGTTTTCTCCTGAATTTTACTTTCTACTTTGTCTCCTACAGGCAGATCTCTGACTGGGTAAACCTCTTCCTCCTTGCTGTTGGATCGCTATTTAGGGTTTTGTTGTCACTCTTGTTTGATTTGGGTTGCATATAATTTGATTGCATTTACTGGAGAAATTCATCGACTGTTCTCTTCTCTTTCGGGGATTATCGCGCCGTTAACTTAATTACGAAGAAATGATGTAAGCACAGCTTTGCTTAAGGCCATTTCGAACTCAATTTCGTCAATTTTCATCATTTGAGTTCTCTCCGTCACTATCAGAATGAGATGCCTTTTTTTTGTTTGTCTCCTTGCTAAAAAAAAAAACCTTTATTTTCGCTGGGTTTTTTCTCGAGGTTGAAATAGAGTCAGATATGGCGAGAGATGAACAGGATATTTATAATTCCTGCTCCTCTAGGTTTACTTTCATCTGGGATCGATGTCATATCTTTTGTTTTCCTTTTCACAAATCATTTGGTTGGAAATGCCCTTGTTTGTAACTTCACGTGTATATATAGCTTTCGTTTTTTTATTCACAGTTGTAAGATTAATACTTGGATGCTCATTGATGCAGGGGTTTCTTACATGATGTACATACTGGTGTAAAACTATTAAGATGACATCTTCTCATAATATTGAGTTGGAGGCAGCTAAGTTTCTGCACAAGCTCATTCAAGATTCCAAAGATGAACCTGCCAAGCTAGCAACAAAACTTTATGTGGTTATGTGGCTTAACCTGGTGTTTGCTTCATCTCTGTTTTAAGCTTTAATAATCCTTTGCTTTAACTTCATTTGTTCTTTTGATTACTTCAGATACTGCAGCATATGAAAACCAGCGGAAAGGAACACTCAATGCCTTATCAGGTCATATCGAGGTATTGTTTTCCCCTAGTCATCATTCGGTGATAAAATACTGCGTATGGTTATTAAGAGGTGGTTACATTCTTATGATATCAGGAAGTGGGGTACATCTTACTAAAAATGCTATGTATCACCGAATCGCATGCTGTAGCCTTTATCTAACTTGAAACTTTGGTGGTTTTCTCATTTCCAAAACCTGCCTCGATTTAATTGCAAAAATTGGGCTGCTGGGTTTAATACATTAGCTTTCATGAAAGTCGCAATTCACTTGCAATGTGGCATATAGTTATTCAGAGTTAAAGCTGTGTTTCATGCTTTTGAGAATTATCACTCTTGTTCATGTTTTCACTTTAGTTCTTCTGATATTTTCTTTCCAAAACTCCAAGGGCCATGGAGACTGTCGTCAATCAACATGGCCTTGACATTGAAGCTTTGAAGTCATCGCGTCTTCCTCACGCTGGTGGTACCCAAATGGAAGATTCTGGGTCTGCACATTTGGCTGGTATATTCATTTCTTCTCTTGTGGTTTAGTTCAGAATTTTGTTTGTTTATATGGAAATTCTTGTGCTGGTCTTATTGTTTTGTTAAATTTTCATACAGGGTCTTCCCAAGTTGTTGGAGTTAGCAATGAGTCCAAAGCAAGTCTAGTTGAAAATGAGATGGCGAAATATGATGCATTCACTTCTGGTAGGCAGCTTGGTGGATCAAACAGTGCATCACAAGCTGTTTATCAAGGGTGTGGAACTCGCAGTAATAGATCCTTTGATCATGAGAGTCCATCCAGCTTGGATTCTAAGTCGGGAAATTCTCAATCTCACGAAAGAAGTGAGACAATGAATCAAAGAGATGTTAAGTCAAGTGCAAAGAGAAAGAGGGGTGAATCATCATTTTCGTGGGAGCAAAATATGGATAATTCTCAAATATTTGACACTCAAGGGACAGTTGATGATCAGACTAGAAAAGTGAGCAAAGTGGAAATGCCTGGTAATTCAGGTAGGGATGATTTCTTGTAGAATGGAGAATATTCTTAAATAAAGAAATATAAACACAACCTTTTTGGGTTAATTTCAAAGTTAAGAAACACAGCGTTGCAACCTATTGTTATGTTATTTATGCATTCATGTTAACTAGTTAGTTTAATTGTGTACTTTTTTGCTATTAATACTCAGGTGACATTGAGAATTTGCATGTCGGGTTGTCATCAGATGCATACACGACTCCTCAGGTACATACCTTTACACTATAATATTTTTTTGGTATCCTCCAGTTTGCATTACAGAATTTTTTTTTTTGCGTATTGAAATCATATTGGTGAGCTTTCCCGACTGAAGTTGCTTACATGTTACGACTTTGCGCTAATCTTATTTGATGCACAAAATATATATATTTTTAATTTAAATAAGGCGATGCAGTTGTGCCACCTGATGACTTATTTGCGGAAGCATTTGTCTCTCTTTACTAGCATTTGGCCTGTTTTTATTTCTTTTCACCATTTTCAATATGAAGAATCTACTTGAGTTTTCCTTGGTTACTTTTTTTCCAAGATAAGCGCAACTCTGTCAATACCTAGCATTCTGTGTGAGGTTTTGAGTCTTACAGTCTAACTATGTCTTTAGTTCCACAAAATGTCTTTTTTTTTTGCCGAAGTAGCCTAGTTCGAAATAATACCCTCTTAATGCGGCATGTTTATTTCTATGGCAGGGTGGCTGGCAAAACAGTGAAGTCCAAGCAATTAGGCCTCCAGCTCATAGAGATACTGGAAAATCTGTCTCAGCAGAGGATTTACTGCCTTTAGGTCCACTTTTTAAAGAGCAACAATTGAAGCAGCTCAGAGCCCAATGCCTTGTGTTCTTAGCTCTCAGGTAATTTTACAGTCTCCGAACCTCTTGTGTACTCATTGTTACTCTGAAAAGCTCTGACTGATTTCCTTTTCTTAGAAATGGTTTGATGCCAAAAAAACTGCACATCGATATCGCCCTTGGAAATATTTTCCCCAAAGATGGTAATTATTTGCTTTCCCTTTGGTTATTTGCTTAGCCATTTTCGACATGCTTTCCCTTTGGTTATTTGCTTAGCCTTTTTCGACATGCTTGGATTGTAATTGTCCTGCAATACAGATGGTTTCCGCCGAGAACTGTTTGATCAGAAAGGAAGAACACATTCGCTTAGTGAATCGGGTATCGTTCACGAAGTCTCAGCTCCATCAGCAAGAATGGATAATCCCACTGGAAGATTGGCTGAAATGGACTTCTCGTCGAAAGAAATAGAGATGCCACGATTAGAGGACAAAATCTCAACTGCTGTATTTTCTGATGGACAAAAGCTTCTTCTGGCATCTAAAATTCCAGACTCTCAGGCGCAAAATCAGGTTTCTGGTAGTCATTCTGAGCTGGCTTCTTCTTCAGGTGGTCTTACCAAACACGCACCATCAGAGATGGTGGGGTGGGCTGGAATTATTAACCGTAATGACATCTCAACGTCTGCTTTTCTACTCGACGAATTATCTGCTCCAGGTTAGTGGACTACCTTAGATGAGCGAATTGTTGATGATAGGCTTCTCTCTTTTGAGTGGAAAACTTTGAAACTAATGTGGTTGATAACTTTTCTAAATGGATGTATGGTACCTTGCAGATCAAGAGGAAGGTAACATGCAACCGTCGCCTAAGTACACCATGTCACAGAAATGGATTATGGATCGACAGAATAAGAGACTTTTGGGTGATCGGAGTTGGGGTCTTAAACAGCAGAAAGCAGACCAGGCAATTAGTGCACGGTTCAATGAGTTGAAGGTCTCTCTCTTGCCCTTTCTTTCATCTTACTTTTTCTTTTAATAGTTTGTGACTCCTCTTCTTTCTTACTAGTGTTTAGTTTTTTCAGTGTTCAACTTTATGCATTATGCTTGTTGTTTCTGGTGGTTTCTGTATCCTTTTCTTGTGATTGGAAGATCAATAGTCATATTTAAATATCTATTTCTGGATATAGATTGGCGTGGTATTGTGATATAGCAAATTGTGGACCTCTACCCACTGGGACCTTTGGACTGACCCTAAAGTGCACTTTCTCTTGAGTAAATGTGTTATTCAATCTTTTAATCTTAACGAGCCTCAACTGTTATCCTACTTCCATGAAGGGGCATTAATCTGATTCAGTTTATAGAACATGTTAAATTTTGCTCGTCACATGCTTGCTTTCATATTTGAAGTAACTGCTAGGATTATTTGTTTTGGCCTTGGGGTCATTTTGTCAAACAGCCTTCACATTTGAAGTAAACTAGTTGTACTTGTGTCCATACATTATTTGGTTCTCTGTATTATTTTTTTGGATATAGGTTGTACTAATTTACGTCTCTTAATCTGCAGGAATCTGTTAGTTCGTCGGAGGATATATCTACAAAGACCAAGAGTGTAATTGAACTGAAAAAGCTTCAGCTCTTGAATCTTCAACGGCGATTGAGGAGGTAACTTTTTATGCCTATTATCCCAATAAGCCGTGCTTACAAGACACACCATTAGCTATTCTGTTATTGCTATACTAGAATGCAAACTTTTTTTTTAATCTATATATATGTAAATGTTCAACCTGTCATACCATCTCTCAGCTGCTAGTGCTTTGTTGATTTGTTGAAGCAGTGAGTTTCTTTACAACTTCTTCAAACCTATTGCAACTGATGTTGAGAATCTAAAGTCATATAAGAAACATAAGCATGGCCGGAGAATTAAGCAGCTTGAGAAGTATGAGCAGAAGATGAAGGAAGAGCGACAAAGGAGAATTCGTGAGAGGCAGAAGGAGTTCTTTGGGGAGATAGAAGTTCACAAGTACGTGCAATTGTTTGCTATCCTAGTCCATTCTTCTCTTTGACCTATTTTGTGAGCCTAATAGAACATTAGTATATTTAATTTTTTCTGTTTTAAACTTAAAGATTTGATTGAACCTTGCTTTAGGGAAAGGCTAGAGGATTCATTCAAAGCTAGGAGAGAAAGGTGGAAGGGTTTCAATAGATATGTAAAGGAGTTCCACAAAAGAAAGGAACGCTTTCATCGCGAAAAGATTGACAAAATTCAACGGGAGAAGATTAATCTGTTAAAGATTAATGATGTGGAGGGTTATCTTCGTATGGTGCAGGTTCGGTCTCTGAACTATTTTTTGGAAGTTTTCAGGTTAAGGTGATTCTTCTATGCTGTGTAATTAAGAGATTCGTGAATATATAGGATGCCAAGTCTGATCGGGTGAAGCAATTACTCAAAGAGACAGAAAAGTACCTTCAAAAACTTGGATCCAAGTTAAAGGAGGCAAAATCTTTGACCAGTCGATTTGAGAATGAGGCAGATGAGACGCATACGTCGATCGCTGTTGAGGATGAAACTTCGGTTGAAAATGAAGATGAGAGTGACCAGGCAAAGGCAAGTCATCTTTCCCAAGATTTCATTTTCTTTTTGCGTTCCTCCATCTGCTTCTGATGTGGTTACGAACTTACGATCTGTATGCTACACAGCACTACTTGGAAAGCAATGAAAAATACTACTTGATGGCTCACAGGTAATATTGCTGCTTTTTATAATTACTGCTAAGTATCATCCAAAATGAACTTCTAGTTTCATAATTTTCTGATTCACATCTGAATTGTCATTTTTTTTGCCTTCACGTTTTATCCAAACTCATGGTTATGTTGTTTGTGAAATAGGTTTTTTTGCCTCTACTTACTAGAAATTGTTTTTGCAGTATAAAAGAAAATATTAACGAGCAGCCAGCTACCCTAAAGGGTGGAAAATTAAGAGAGTAAGTGGAAAGTACCCGCCTTTTTGGCTCCTGGAACTATACATTTGAGCCCTTCATAGTTTTTGGTAAGAGTATTTCGTGGAATGCTTACAACTACAAATTCTGACTTCTTAGGTACCAAATGAATGGCCTAAGGTGGCTTCTTTCCCTGTACAACAATCATTTGAATGGCATTCTAGCTGATGAAATGGGTCTTGGGAAAACTGTTCAGGTATTAAATGGCACCCCAGTTGGTACATATGCACGCATGGTATATTTGTTTGAATTGGTTATAAGATGCATTTGTTGCCTAGGTCATAATTTTTTTTCTATTTTCAGGTTATTTCGTTGATTTGCTATCTGATGGAGACAAAAAATGATAGAGGTCCCTTCTTGGTTGTTGTACCATCCTCTGTGCTGCCCGGCTGGGTGTCAGAAATCAACTTCTGGGCCCCGGCAATTCAGAAAATTGTTTATTGCGGCCCTCCTGAGGACAGGCGCAAGCTATTCAAGTACTGTGGAGAAAGTTCTATTACTGTTGTTCTTTATGTCTCAGATATTAAGGTTCATTATTTTCTTTTTTAATTGCAGGGAGCAAATTGTTCATCAAAAGTTCAATGTCCTTCTGACAACATATGAATACCTAATGAACAAGCATGATAGGCCTAAATTAAGCAAGATCCTTTGGCATTACATTATTATTGACGAAGGGCATCGCATAAAGAATGCATCTTGCAAGTTAAATGCGGACCTGAAACACTACAATAGCTCCCACCGACTCCTTTTAACTGGGACGCCATTGCAGGTACATTTTCGTTCCTTCTCCTTCTCATAGTTATTTTGCACATACTCTTGATTATTATCTTTTTGCTGCTATTTTCTGCTGTTGACATCGCTCATCATCTCAGTATTTTATATCTCTTATAGAACAACCTGGAAGAATTGTGGGCTCTGCTTAATTTCCTGTTGCCTAATATATTCAACTCGTCAGAAGACTTTTCACAGTGGTTCAACAAACCATTTCAAAGTAATGGAGATAATTCTGCTGAAGAGGTAGCCTTGACTGTCTTGTTATTCAGATAGTAACGGGTATACTAATCTTAAGACATCGTGGTTTTAACTACAAGCTTATGATTGCCATCTGACTAGGCGTTGCTATCAGAAGAAGAGAATTTGCTGATCATCAATCGTCTTCACCAAGTTCTTCGACCATTCGTGTTGCGGCGGCTCAAACATAAGGTTGATAACATGATATCTTCCTTGCAACATTGTTCCATTTTTTCCTTCTTTTTTGTAGACTCCACCCTTGTCGTTCTAGTATCGCTTTCATTGTTTTAATTATATGGTAGGATATTGCCATAAAATGTATACATTTTTTATTTTTTTTTGTTAATTTTAATTTATTTTGGTAGGTTGAGAATGAACTTCCTGAAAAGATAGAGAGACTCATACGGTGCGAGGCTTCTGCATATCAGAAGCTGTTGATGAAGAGAGTTGAGGATAATCTAGGTTCGCTTGGAAACGTGAAGGTACTGTTTTGTGCTCTGTGTATTGTCAATTTTGTGAGCCCTTGCTTGAGTTATTTCTTAGTTAGTTTTCTTTTACAGTCTCGTGCAGTGCACAACTCAGTGATGGAGCTTCGGAATATTTGCAATCATCCATATCTCAGCCAACTTCATACAGAAGAGGTGATATTTCATATTCCCCGAAATGATTTACGTAAATGCAAATAATTTCTGGTTAGGGCACTAAGGAAAGTTCTGATGAAGGGCCCGCGTAATCACTTTCTCTAGGTCAATAGCTTAATTCCTGAGCATTATCTACCTCCAGTAATAAGACTGTGTGGGAAGCTTGAGATGTTGGACCGCCTCTTGCCCAAACTCAAAGCAACAGACCATCGGGTAAGGATTTTTCTTCACTATCATGGCAAATAGTTTTGAGGATCCAATGCTTAAAAAAGCAACAGCTCATTATTCAAGCTGTATCACGAGATTTCAAGCAATGTCCTAAAGTACCTTTCAGTGTCCTTGCCTCTGAAAGATTGTAATATGTGGATCACAAGAATTTAATTTATATTTGCTTTGTTTGCATGAAGCATTACTAGTTTTAGGAGTGAGATGGGTATATTTCAGCTAGCATTTCTCCTTTACTTTGTTGCTTCAACTATATATACCGAATTCAATTACTTGTGAAATGCACAATGATGCCGCTTGATACTCTGCTGCATGTTGACCCTAGTTTGATTGCAGATGCGTATAAGTGTTTGTTACTTTTTTGGCATGAATTCTCGCAGGTTCTCTTCTTTTCAACAATGACTAGGCTTCTTGATGTTATGGAGGATTATCTCACATTCAAGGGATACAAATACCTTAGGTTAGATGGGCACACATCTGGGGGTGATCGCGGCGCTCTTATCGATGGTTTCAACAAGTCTGATTCACCATATTTCATATTTTTGTTGAGGTAATACATGATATTTCATGGTTACTTTCTTTATATCTATGCTTTATCAGAATGATTCATGTTACCTATAGTTACATTCGGCAATTATAAGTTGTAAATGCTTTCATTAAACTCTCTGCCGGTCATAGTAAAGTAGCTGTATGTATCTGGGTGTGATTACTGAATCTTTCATGGGAATTCAGCATACGGGCTGGTGGAGTAGGAGTTAATCTTCAAGCTGCTGATACTGTAATAATATTTGACACCGACTGGAATCCTCAGGTTAAACATAGCAGTCCTTCATGTCAAGTTATAGTATGCTGTGGACATCAGTTTGGACTTTGAGGAGCATTTATTATATATCTCAGGTTGATCTACAAGCTCAAGCAAGGGCTCACAGGATTGGCCAGAAAAGAGATGTTCTAGTTCTTCGTTTTGAAACGGTTAGTTTATTCTTGTCTGCAAGGAATATAAATATCTGGGAAGAAATGTGCTTTTTATTTTCTTTCATATAATCTTTGTGGCTTCTTAATGTAGTGCAGTTTTCTTAAATCTATTGTTGTTTGTCATGGCTTAATATGTAGCCTTAGGACATTCTAATTTGTACTCAGTGTGTTCCCTTTCCACTGATACTTAATTCTTCAGTAGAACCGTCTGAATTGGTTGTCTTCTGTTCGTCCTTGTATCCTAAGGTCAATACTGTTGAGGAGCAAGTTAGAGCTTCTGCCGAACATAAACTTGGGGTTGCTAACCAGAGTATAACTGCTGGCTTCTTCGACAATAACACAAGGTGAATGCAGAGACGTCCATATTTTGCTTCAAAAGTAATAGTTACCAACTTTCTAATGTAATCAATTTTGTTGTTTTGTAACAGCGCTGAAGATCGTAAGGAATATTTAGAGTCCTTATTACGTGAGTCAAAGAAAGAGGAGGCTGCTCCAGTGCTGGACGATGATGCCTTAAATGATCTTATAGCCCGAAGGTTTATCATTTTCTTTCATAATATTACCTTTGCTTATATTTTGCTTTAATTTGTTTCTTTAAGTTGTGCACTATGATTACTGCAAACAGGTTTGTACAAAGTATTTTTACTTTCCAACTGTAAAGTAGTTATCTCTATCGTTTTCCATACAAATATTTTCTATCCGCATATAATCTACTAGGTATTTTCTTCCGTCTTACTCTTAGATGGAACTCTTTTTACATTTTCTTGCATCTAGAGTTTTTTTTTTTTTTTTAACTTGTACATCTGACATTTCTGTTGTCTTTCTAGGGAGTCAGAGATCGATATCTTTGAATCCATCGACAAACAAAGAAAAGAAGATGAGATGGTATGTTTGTTCTTAATAACTTTATATTTGGTTTATTCTATTGAAGTTTTATGATGTTTATTTGATTTGCCATTGCTCTGCAGGAAACATGGAAGAGCTTGGTACAGGGGCCAGGGTCCAAAATTTTTGCACCTATACCACCTATCCCCTCTCGTCTTGTTACTGAGGATGACTTAAAACTGCTATATGAAGCAATGAAAATAAATAATGTCCCGATGGTTGCAGTAGAATCAAATGTTGGCATGAAGCGGAAGGGTGGTTCGGTAGGAGGCTTCGATACTCAGCATTATGGACGAGGAAAACGAGCAAGAGAGGTTTGTTGAGTAAACTTTTTTTTAACATTCAATTGTCTACCTAACTATGATACTGCTGGTAACACCTTTGCTTATTACATTAAATTGACAAAAAATGCAACTTCATAAGGTTCGATCTTACGAAGAGCAACTGACAGAGGAGGAGTTTGAAAAGATGTGTCAAACCGAGTCAACCGATTCTCCCAGAGACAAGGAAGAAGGAAATGAGAAGATCTTGGTAACTGATACATCAAATATTCTGGGTGGAAACACTGGTGAAAAGAGCTTGACAAATGCTACATCAAATATTGTGGCTGGAAACACTGGTGAAAAGAGCTTGGCAAATGATAAAGTAGATATTGTGGCTGGAAACACTGGTGACACAATGCTCCCCACATCTCTGGCATTGGCATTGACTTCACAATCCGTGGAACCTATACAGAAATTACAGCAGCCACTGAAAGAAGTAACAGAACCTGTAAAACGGGGCCGTGGTAGGCCAAAAAGAGCCGATAAAACGTTGAATCATTTATCTGTATCAGTTCCAGGCAGGACACATGCAACAGGGGAGGCTAGATCATTGGCTGTTATTGGTTCTGATGTTGCTATCCCTAGAGGAAAGGATGAAACATCTAGTTCGGCTCGTCCTCTTACTTCGCCAAATTTATCTGTTCCTCCTGGTTTTCAACCACTTTCAGCCTCCAATTCTGCTCCAATGCCAACGAGGGGTCGGGGCAGGGGAAGAGGCAGGGGACGTGGTGCAGGAAGGGGAAGGAGAGTGGTAAATATGTTGCATGGTACTGAAAGTTCCCTAGGTACTCAGAGAACTAATGCCCTTGCATCTCTTTCTGGTGATCCTGTAGCGTCAAATTTAGTAATTGTTCCCGTCTCTTCGGCTGAGATTAAAGCGAAAGTCCCTAAACTTATTGAAGGAAGTACTTCAAATCTTGAGCCAGCGTCTTCTGTGCATTCTGATTCTACTGGTGTGCAGCCCTCTCCTGCTGTCTCCCTACAGGAGAGTAGTCTGCAGTGCATTAAAAACAAACCAGACGTAGCAGCTGATCTAGACGCACCGCCTGGTTTTGGTTCTGGATCACATGTTCAGTCCCTAAATACATCGGAGGATTCCTTGAGAAGAAATACAGATGCTGTAAAGAACAAGCCATCTATTACAGATGTGAGAAATAACCAGGGTTCAGGAGTTCTAAAACACTTAGTTAACGTACCAAGCTCTACTACTTTAGGTATATAACTCACACATTGCTTAATAGTTTTCACATACATGCATCAGAAGATAGTGTTCACAAGAATCTCAACAATAATGTCATTTTTTTGACAGGTCGTCCCCCAGGTCAAAATCAGAGAGCTGTCACTTCTCTTTCTGATGGATCTCAAATTCCTTCAATAGCCTCCGTTGAGCCTGGAAGAAATAAATATCCAGAGGGTCGAAATTATACAGCTTCTGCTACCATGACAAATGCACCTTTAGATGCTGATCGGCCATTGAGTCCCCACCTTGTTTGTTCTACGGTTGAAGGTACAGATATTTGAAGCATCAAAACTTACTTACCTGCTTTGGGTTCTCAATTTTTACGTTATGCACTATCTTCTTTGCAGCACAAGACGCCAGTGTTCTTTCTCCTCCTGCAACCTTGCCTGTTAAGAGGCAAGGTCGGAAGATGCCAAACAGAGGAGAAACACCTAGACGCCGAGGAAGGAGACATGTTCAAGCTTTACCTGCTGCTGATGGCTCTTCTGCACGGAGTACAAGATCAACACCACAAATTGAGGTCAAGGTTGGTGATTCATCAGGCTCCAAAATTATATCGGTTGGAAATAAGTGTGATATTGTTGTCCAAGAACAACCCCATTTCAACCAGTCAGTTGCACACTCTTTTGCCAGTACAAGTCAGGAAAAAAGAAAAGAAACATCAGGTATTGGTGGTTCTGGAAGGAAACAAACTACTGATGTGACTGATGTTGCTCGCGTCATGAAAGAGATATTTTCAGAGACTTCCCTGTTAAAACATAAAGTTGGGGAGCCTTCTGAAACAGCGGGAACAAATGAGCCTGATGGGAAATCCCCGGAAAAGCTGAATATGCACATAGTTAAGACCAGCAAGGCAGTGAATATACTCCAACCTGCCGATCAAAACTTGGGAGTAGAAACATTTGTTTCCAATTTTTCAGTCGAAAAGCAAAAGTCTGGGTCTTCAGTGATAATTGATGAGATTATCAAAACTTCACCTGACATTGAGGCTGCTGTTTCTCAGTCTGATGATATAACACCTCAAGGTACTATGCTCATTGACTCAAAAATTCCTGTGGCTGGAGAGTTGGTTGAGACGAAACTGAAAGTAGCAACATCAACAGATCCAAACTTGGGAATAGCAGCATCTGTTTCCAATGTTTCAGAAGAAACTAAAATTTCTGATTCTTCTATGATGTTACATGAAATTGTAAAACCTTCACCTGGATTTAAAGCTCCTGTTGATCAGTCTGATGATACTTCTTCAGCTCAAGGCACTGTCTCCATTGATTCAGAAAACCTTGTGGACATGGATATGCTTGCGGTAAACAAAGAAATTCCACCACTAGGGTCTCAGGATGATGGTTCTGGGCAAATGTTACCAGCTCCTAATGCTGATTTCTCTGAGGCTTCTAACAAACGGGCGGGGCCATCTATATCACCTTCACTTTCTCCTGGAGCAATAACGATGACTGAAAATATGTTTGGACTGAGATCAAAGGATTCCTTGGAAACTGTTCCAATTTTTTCTGTTAATGTTGTTGAAGATTCCAAAATGCCTTCAGCATCCAATGAACAGGGTTCTCCAAAGAAAAGTGAGTCACCTGAAATCCATAAAACTAGCGGTGTTGATTCGGATTGTCGCATTACTCCTATTTCCGCTGAAGTTGATGGTGGTAGCAACTTTTCTGGAATTAGTACCGAGGTACCAGAAAAGTTGAATGATTCTGTGGCTAAAAGCACTTTGGAGATGAGTGCTTCCATAGCTGAAAAAGTTCTAGAAAAAGGTTGTCAAACATCTATTTCTGATGATCTGAAGTGTGTCTTTGATCCTGAGAAAAAGGATGCTGTAGGTGTGACATGTGAGTGGGGTGATACTGCCAGAGAAACAAACGTGCATTTAGATCCTACTGACTCCAGTGATGCTGTTGCTTCCCAAAAGGCTGAAATAATTCCTGTAGGCCATACATTGAATTGTCAACCTAATATTTTGACTGAAGGAGCTCTTGCAGACCAGATTGTAATTGAAGAGGCTTCTTCTGGTCTTAAGAATCCTGGATCTTCATATAACCCGATCAAGGAGAAAAATCCGGTCTCAGATATTCCTCACCCTGGGTCTGGTGATCCGATTGGATTGGTAGCAAACAAGGATGATGGCACTGAGTTGTCTGTGATTGTTGGGGATGCTGAAAATGACCTTGTCAATATTCCTGGTGTTGAAGCGGATTCTTCTATCCGGTCTGAGGATGATAAAGACAATAACTTGTCAGAGCCTGAACTGCGTTCAAACTCAGAAATAGTTGAACTAATGGATTTAGGAGCTCAATTGTGCGAAAAATCTGGGGTAGAGATAACCTCTGTTATGCCGGTAAATGAATCAGCTAATCTCCAGCTCTTGTCCACCAGTTTGGGTGAGCAAAAGGATACTGATGATGTAATCATTGGACTGGAAGAAACCAAAGATCCCGAAGCTGTTGAAGTCGATCGGATTCTCAACACTGATGTCCAGCCATCTCCCTCTATTTCAGCTGAAGAAAAGAATACTGGAAATGGTACGCAGCAAGAGCAATGCAAAAACCTTGAAGCCGGCAAAGATTATACATGCGACAGTGAGACAAGTGCTGCTATGGCCGTAGATACTCTAGCTGATGTCCAGCCCTCGTTTCTTACTGCTGAGCAAAAAACCTTTGAGGATAAAGAACAAGTTGAAACTGCTGGATGTGAGATAGCTGATGTCTCGACTGTATGTTTGTCAGAACCTGAAGTTCAATTACCTTCCTCTCCAGAGCAAGTGGTAGGTCCAGCTGATGTCCAGCCCTTATCGTCTCTTACAGTTGAGCGAAAGAACATTGAGGATAAAGAACAAGTTGAAATTTCTGGATGTGAGATGGCTGATGTCTCGACTGGATGTTTGTCAGAACCTCAACAGCAAGTGGGAGGTATGCACGTTCATGATTACGTTAGGGGCAACAAAGAAATCTAAATATGAATTTATTTTTATTAGTAAATACATCTTTCAATTTATTTGAAGGTACAGACATCCCTTCGTCTCTCCCAGTGATTGAGGGAGAAAAGGCGGAAAACCCATCGGACATGAGAAACAGGCTTGATGGTGAAGCCAGCTGTACAACCGCTTCGGTTCAGCCAGAGGATTTATTCAGGAATCTAGTTAAAAATGAGGAGCCCACACAGATGGGGGAAGTTGGTGATGCAAACGACCATTCTGAAGATAATGTGGCCATTAGTGTCTTGGGGGAAAAAGGAGAATCAAAGGATCAACGAGAGCATTTGTCTTCAGCATTAAGGTCTGAGGAAGAGACTAAGGCCGAGAGCCCATCGGACGAGAGAAACATGATTGATGGTGAAGCCAGTGGTATAAACGTTTTGGTTCAGCCAGATGATTTGTCGAGGAATCTAGTTGACACTGAGGAGCCCACACAGAAGGGGGAAGTTGGTAATGCAAACGACCATTCTGAAGATAATGTGGCCGTTGATGTCTTGGGGGAAAAAGAAGAATCCAAAGAGCATTTGTCTTCAGCATTAAGTTCAGAGGAAGAGACCAAGGCCGAGAGCCCATCGGACGAGAGAAACATGATTGATGGTGAAGCCAGTGGTATAAACGTTTTGGTTCAGCCAGATGATTTGTCGAGGAATCTAGTTGAAACTAAGGAGCCCACACAGAAGGGGGAAAATGGTAAGGCAAACGACCATTCTGAAGATAATGTGGCCGTTGATGTCTTGGGGGAAAAAGAAGAATCAGAGGGTCAATGAGAGCATTTGTCTTCAGCATAAAATATTATCGTGTATTTATTTATACTTTTAAAATTTAAAATTTATAATAGTTAAATTAGATTTTACTATAAAACTACTCAGCGTCATTGCACGGGTTAATACTCTTTTTACGGCAGGGCAAAATATCCGAGATCCGATCTGAAAAATAGGATATCTGAGATTTTGAGATCTGGAATTGTTAATTAGATTTCAAGATCCGGATACTCATATCCGATCCTAGTATTGAATAACAACCTGTAAATGGTATGGTTCACAAATTGGTCGACTCGAAGCATCCTAGTATTAGTTTTGTTGCAGGAAAGTGTTCATAGCCATTCCTCAGTTCCACCACTACACCTTGTATTTCAACATTGAAGAGATAAAGACTTTTATTTGGAGTTGATATTTAAAAGGTCTCCTTCCAGGATATTGCAAGATAGAAGGATATTAAGGTAGTGCAAACTCAGATAATTAGATTACTACCCTTTTTTAGTAATCTCTAATGTTTTCCAGGTTGTATCTTATGTTTGTTTTCCCATTTTGGGACTGTTGGCTTCGGGAGTGTTTTGTACTCACCAACTTTTGTCTCTGGAAGGGATTTGTCCCTTGCCGGCCTTGTGTATATATTAAAACCGAATCTATCAATGAAAAAACTTTAGACGAGCAAATGGAGTATGGAGCTTAAGTTTCACTATAAAGCAACTCTGCCAAGTGCATTCCTAATATACAACTAGAACAAATACTTCAAAACAAACATACAAATCTAGAGTCGAGTCATGGCTAAGAATCAGCAGATTGTAGGGATTCGGTTTTTATTTCCGCTTGTTTTGTTTTTGGCTGTCTTACTTTGTGTTGATGGTAAGAGATTCAGTCATAATAATGGCCATAAGATAAGAAGAGGAAGATGGGAGGGTAAGCTGAAGATGAAATTCTATGACAAGACCTGCCATGAAGCCGAGGATATCGTGAGAGAGATTGTGTGGAAGAAAGTCAAAGCAAACCCTAGCTTGGCTCCCAAGTTACTGAGGGTTCATTACCATGACTGCTTTGTTAGGGTATGACTATAATTCTGAACGGATCTAATTTCAAACGTTTCTTATTCATTTCTGAACATTTTTATATCAAAGAAGACTAATGTGATCATATTCAGGGGTGCGACGCGTCGCTGCTTTTAGATTCGGTTGCTGGAAAAGCCGAATCCGAGAAGGAAGCGAGACCTAATCTTTCGCTTTCCGGGTTCGAAATCATCGATGAGATCAAGTCCCTTCTCGAAAAACGATGCCCCAAAACCGTATCCTGCGCTGACATTCTCACCCTAGCCGCCCGAGACGCCGTCTCGTTCCAAGTAATATATATATATATAAACAAACTCATGTAGATATAGATATATTTCATGCATTAGAAATATAAATTTTACTAATCAATCATGGTAAAATTTTGGAAAAATGATGAATCCGGAACTTGATGTTATAGTTTGGACGGCCGTTATGGAACGTCTTCACCGGACGTGTTGATGGTAAAGTTTCTTTGGCGACGGAAGCCGCCAGAGACTTACCCTCCGCTGGTGCAAACTTCACCTCTTTACAGAAACTCTTTGCCGATAGCGATTAGGACGTCGTTGACCTCGTGGCTTTATCAGGTTTATACCATATATTCATTTTCTGTTTTCATTATCTTTGGTAATCATATATATACACAATATTCATACGTTACAATAAATTAAAAACCAACTTTATGACATTACTAGATTATGGTCCGCATATACGCGAGTTTATATTATAAAAAAATAATTTTAATTATAAACGAAAAAAAGGAAAACAAAATTAGACATCTCATAAAAATAATTAATATAAGGTTGAGGCCGCCGATGCGAAACCACCTATATATAGAGAAATCTAACAATTATTTATTTATTTTGATTTTCCTATTTTTACTCTATTATTTGATTTTTAATTAATTTTTCATATATTGCCAAATATTTAATTTTTGTATATTCTTATTCGAATAAGATTTATTTGTATCATTTAAACATTCATATATTTATTTTTCATACAGAACCAGAACCATAAAGAATTTTTATTATTTTTTTTATTAACTTTGCCTTTTAAGATTAATATAAATTTTCTATTTTTAATAACTTTACATTTTAAAATTAGAAATCGGTTATAAAATTTTCAATTTTTTTTCTTTTTATAATTAGTTTAAGTTTTTAGGATTTATTTCTATTTTCTGTTTTTCTTTTTTGTTTAGTAACTTTACATTTTATAATTAGAAATTAATCATAAATTTTTCTTTTATTGTTAATTATATGTCAAAGTCTAATTGAATTTTTTTATATGTATCAAAATGTGATCGATAAACTTTACATATGTCACTATCAGGTGAACAAATTTAAAATATTCACCTTTATATAATAAGATAAGAAAAATGTGGGAATATCAGACCAATGCATGCCCATGTTATGGAGTGTATGGGCATAGTTTAATTCTTCCTATCTTCAAGACATAGTTTAATATCGTATATACCAAAAATATATATATAGTTTGAACATCAAATAGTTGAGGAGAATCTTGGAAGAGGTGTTTATTCAACATCAAATAGTTAATGGACCCCACCGGACCTCTCTCCTTTGACGGTGGCTACTTCGTCTCTCTCCTCCAACACAAAGGACTATTCACCTCCGACGCCGCATTGTTGACTGATCGCTCCGCTGCTTCTATTGCTAGTGTTTTCCAAGACTCCGGCAGTTTTCTTGCTCAGTTTGGTCGGTCTATGATCAAGATGAGTTCCATCAATGTCCTTACACTTGGAGATGAAGGTGGTGAGATTCGCAGAAATTGTGGCGCCGTCAACTAATAAAATCACTTTCGGTCCAAATCGTTACCGTAATTTAATTATCTTTTGAGTTTTTCTTAATTGTACTACAGTATTTGTTATTTTGCTGAAAAGTTGAGTCACAGCACAAGAACACGACTTCTATTATAATATCTTACCTTTCCCAATCTGAAAAGAACCAAAAGAGTTAATATGAATATTGAAGTAGTAACTTTTTGGGTATAGTATAGCTATTGAGCATGCTTCATGTATTCTCCAAGTCCCCAATTTCTTAAATATGTATCTAAGACACCGGGGCTAATAAAACGCAGAGTGTTCCCCTCCAGTTACTACTTCTGCAACTGAAGCAAGAAGGCTTGTCCTATATAGTTGCAACCATCTTAAAAGAGTTTTTTGAGCAATTTTTGGAGGAGATACACGATCAGACCATCGTAGCAACAACATTTACAAGCACTGGAGTTTTATCCAAAGTTGTCTAAATGAGCAATTTATATGGGACCAAGGTTCTTGCTAAAAGTCGACATCATAGTTTCATCTACTTTGAATGTTTACTTAGTCACGACTAATGGCAAAAAAACTCCAATTCTTTCAGATGTTTCATTCAACAAAAGGGTTTTTCTCATTAGGTATGCAGTGGAATAGAGAATCATCACCAGCATCATCATCAGTTCCAACACTTACATGACAAGAAGAACAAAAGAGACAACAAAAAGTTTAAAACTAGAGCAAAAGGAAGCGATGGATCAATCTCTAAGCAGCAGCAAAACATGAAAGCTTAGATGTTGACCTTATCGAAAGCTTGAAGTGCATCACCAGTAAGCCTACAAACTCTCCATTCCTGCAAGATCTGAGCACCCATCTGCTCATAGAACTTGATAGCATTCACATTCCAGTCAAGCACAACCCATTCCACTCTTCCGTAATCCATCTTCACCGCTTGCTTCGCCACAGCAGTCAATAGCATACTCCCAAAACCTTTCCTCCTGTAAGGATCTCTCACGAAGATATCCTCGATGTAGAAACCCGGTTTCGCCAGAAAGCTCGAGTAATTCGGGAAGAACAGGACGAATCCGGCCACCACGACGTCGTTTAGCATATCCGGCGTGAAGTTGTAGCTCTCCGGATCCTCGATCGGGAGATCCAGGTTGTGCGTTTTGAGAAAAGGGGTGAAATCGGGAGACGAGACGGTGGGAAATGGGGAACGGGAGACCTCAAGGAGGAAGACGGTGAAGGATTGGAACGGACGGGAGTTGAAGAGCGTGGAGGCGAGACCGGACTCGGTGGCGGAGAAGAGATGCGTGAGGCGCTCGAAGACGGCCATCTGGTGGATAAGCTTGTGGATGAAAGGGACATCGGACGGCGTGGCCAGGCGGATACGGGAGAAAACAGGGTGGCCGATCGGTGAACTCTCTGGTACCATGTTTGGCTCTGGCGCGGCGGTTGGAGGCGGTGGAGGCGCGGCAGCTGCCATTTTTTTGGTGAGATTTAAGGTTTTGGAGAATGAGAGTGAAAAAAAAGAGAGAGACTAGAGAAACAAGGACTGAGATGTGCTTTGCTTTGTGAAATATTTTAAATTTTGTTTTGAATAGCTTTGGGCTGACATGTGCATTGGGAAAATTGCATTCATTTGTATCCCTTTTTTTTTTAATTCATGTCATTTGGAATATCCCTCAAAATGATAAATATAAAAATTAACATTTAATAATTTTGATACCGCTTTAAGTAGAAATTTAGATGTATGATTATGATATAATAAATATTTTTTTTTAATTCATGTCACTCGGAATATCCCTCAAAATATTTTAGCTATATGTTTTTATGATATAATAAATATTTTAACAAGTTACAAAAATGTGTAACTTGCTATTATTAACTATATATATATATATGTATTTTTCAGATAACTTTTCATTATTTTTCTTAGATTTATAAATGAGATATTTTATAGTTTTTTTCAAATTGCACTACAGTAAAGGACTAAATCGTAAAAACACCACATGACACAAAAATAACACAAATTTTTTTCTTTATTAGTTAGCTAATTATATAATTCTTCTATGTTATCTTGTTAATTGACTCTTTAGATTAGCTTAGTATGAACTTTGGCAGACAAATACTATGAAAAAAGTCTCATGTTTTGGTTTGCCACAAAAACAATATGATTTTGAGTTTGTGGACTACATAGTTTTAAAAGTTATGTATTCTATTTTTTTTTTTAACAACTAGTTATGTATTCTAATCTATTATGACAAATGATGAACTTGATGTAAAAATGATTTTTTTTTATTTGAATAAATATTACATTTAATTAAAACAACAAAAAAAGACAAAATGGTAAAACAAACGGTGTTTTTTTTTTTTTTTTTATTAGACTCGGAAGTGATCTCACGTCCTTAACGGGCCCGGACTAATCTCCCGAACGGGAGTGACACAGCCCACTTATAATGCCCACTTGGCCAAGAGTTAGTTTGATAATTTCATATCTGGGGGTATTCGATAACTGGCCTTGACCAACAGGACCGAAACTCACTCCGAATGAGAACCACCCCACTACAACCTCTTGGTTAAAACAAACGGTGTTAGTAGCATATAGTTTTTTTTTTGTTAAATGTGTTAGTATATAGTTTGGTGATAAACTTGATAAAACTTATCTTTCCTTGTTTAGGGTCTCCAACCTTATAATATCAAAAAAAATTCCTACGAGCGAATTATAAAATAATATCATTTTCATAATATTTTACTTTTTTTTTTTGCCTGCTTGAATACTTTACTCCTAACAAAGCAAAATATGGATATGGAAAAACATTTTAGTATTTTCAAAAACATGTACTGTGGGCTATTTTGATACTAACGTGCCCGTAACAACAAGTCAGCATTACATTGCTAGCTAAACACGTATATATGTGATGATTCTATGCATTTTGAATGAGCGGTAATTAGTTTATGTGCTCTTTATTTGTGCGCCGGAAGATGGTATACTTTGTCAGAGAAAAAAAAACTTAATATGGTATTTTCACTTTTCACTGTAATATCCGGCATGTTCTAACATGCCCCCTATGTTTTCTAATAATTATCGTTTTAATCTAAATATTTTGAATCCAACAAAATAATTTTTATTTTAAGATGGGTTGTTGCATTTACGATCATTTTATGAAAATATAGTTTGTTTACTAGCACTTCACAAAAATTGAAAAAATAAATAACACATTATGCGTTGACTTTCTAGTCGTACATCTGTACAGTACTGCGTGAATCAATGGTGTACAGTACACAGACCAATAACAAGTCTTTTAAAGATTTTATGTTTTTTCAATAGAGAAAGTGTTATTTGTTTTTTCAGAATTTGGAAAGTATTAGAATACAAATTTTGTTTTGATTAAGTGACATTGAATGTAAATATGTCTTTTAAAGTTTTTATGTTTAATTTTGACCAAAGTGAAGCCAATCTTACTGGATATTAGTTCTAAAAAAAATAGAACAAAAGTTATCTAATGAAAGTTTTATTTGTAATGTAGTTTATGTGAAATAATGTTAAAACGGTACTTATATTAAACGGAAGAAATTTTAAATAAGTAGAGAATTTATAATTATGATACATCAACCCAATATAGAAGCATTGATAAGTACGTACACGATATATAAATAACATATACATCAAATAAAAACATACATTCAACAGGCTTGTATGTTACAAATTGGTTCACAAGCCACACCCAAACCTCCCCTCAAAGCCACAAATAAGACACAAAATGTCACGCACCGACCATCTTTAATTTTTTTTTTGTTTTTATCTTTCCTTGCTCAAAGAATTCTTCACCTCATCGGTAGTTTGAAAAGTCAAATTCTAAGCGTGAAGCTCGTGAAGCTGGCTCCTGACTGACCCATAGGCCTTCATAGCACCAGCTCTCAGCACAAACTGATGGTAGAAAGCTGCAATGGCTGCTCCCACAAATGGACCGACCCAGAAGATCCACTGTACGTACTTAGAAGAAACAAACTCATTAACAAGCTAATTAATTGAGGCTCAAGAACGAGTATTAATTAATTAGGTGGTGATAATACGAACATGATCATCCCAAGCCTTTTGACTGTTGTAGACGACGGCAGCTCCAAAACTCCTAGCCGGGTTAATTCCGGTGCCAGTAATTGGGATTGTGGCTAAATGAACCATGAAGACGGAAAATCCAATTGGCAATGGAGCTAATACCTTCAATTCATTAATTTCAAACAAAACAAATCAATGATTTGTTAGTAACAATGATGGTGTAGAGACATTTGAATTAGTTAAAAGGATTATAGGTACAATTACAAATAGTACTAGCTAGAGTAGACAGAGAGTGAGTGTGGACAATTTTGCATAACCGAAAGATTTGGTTTTGTAATGAATCATACTTGAAAGGAGAGGTTAAGATCGTTCAAATATCATGGAACATATGCATGTATGAACATATACACATGGGTCGTTGCGAACAGTGGACCATTTACATACAAAGACGTGTGAATCACAAATCACAAAGATGTTATGTCGTTATATCGTGAAAGGACATTTTGGTACCAAAGAAAGATACAAGAAATGAATGAAAAATAATTGGGCAACCTTTCGTCGTTTATATCGTAGAAGAAATTAGACGCTACACTTATTATTTGAATCCGTATTATATTCGTTTAGGCCAAAATGGCTAGACGACATCGCTTTCAGTATTAATAGTGCTTTATATAGCTGGCACTAGATTCTGTTACGTCCCATGGTCCAAAATTGTCGACAGCGAAATCAAAGTTATATCCTGATTTTTCTTTCCAATTTTGATTTCTGTTAACTATTACTACATTTTGTTGAAAATAAATGAAAAGAAAGAAAACTATCATTTTAGTTAGTATCTTTAATTTGTAGCAAGATGTTAATTTTTGCGTTTTGAGTTTTCATTTTTTATATGTCTTGAAAAATATTACATCTTTTATTTTCCAAAATTAATTTTATTTATATAAAAGTGTATCCACTTGTGTTTACCTTTTGTTTAAGATAGTAGATGTTTTAAAAAATTTGTATTTGACATACAAAGGTTATGATTTTTCAATTGTCTAATTGAAATGAAACCATAGCTTCATCTCAATTAAAAAAAAAAAAAATATGGGATTGTTTCACACTAGGGAGAAGCATGTAAAGAAAAAGTTAGGATTGCTTACAGGAATGTGAGAGTCACGGGCATTCCGCTTGGGATCGGTAGCAGAGAAGACGGTGTAGACGAGGACAAAAGTGCCGATAATCTCAGCACCAACACCGACACCAACATTGTATCCGTCGGCGAGGACATTGGCTCCACCGCCATAGCGGTTGTAATAAGTCGTCTGGAAGACTTTCACCAAACCAACACCGCAAGTGGCTCCAAGACACTGAGCCACCATGTATGCTATAGCTCTCACCAACGACACCTTGCTAGCCAGGAATAGCCCAAACGTCACGGCCGGGTTAATGTGTCCACCTATACACATATATATGGTTAGTACTTTCATAAAACCAGCTCATCCAAGTGAGATAGCTTTTTTGTCGAGTAAATCATTGACTATCCAAACTAATTAATTACTTCCTTCGTTTTTAAGAATTGTATGTAATAATCAAAACTAACCTTACGTTATTAATTATATTAAGATTTACATTGATTTGAGTTTAGTCTGTATGGATAAATTATGAAATGAAACATAAATTGTACTTAGAAAATTGATGAAAATATTAATCTTTGTGAAAAAAAATTTTTAAAAAAAATCTTAAAGATGCATCTTTAAAAACCGGTGGGGAATATAAATTTTGTTGAAAGCTAAGTTTCCTTACTACATGTGTATCATCAACCAATAATAGACTACTATAGTTGGTTCAGTTAGTAATTTTTGAAATATGGCTTCTTTGTTATGAATCCCTAATTAGGAGCCTCGAATTATGAAGCATGCATTTAACTATGCAAATCAGTTCACGGAATGGATTTTATGAAAACTTATTAAGCTCGTTTGTCCTTTTGTTCTACGCTAAAAATATGAAAACACTCAGAAAATGAAATGAGCTATACAAATACAATGGATGTAAAACATAGAGATAATGCAAAAGAAGGTTATAAGGATTGAGAGAGAAGAAGAAGAGAGAGAGACCAGAGATGCCGGCAGTGCAGTAGACGAGGATGAAGATCATGCCACCAAAGGCCCAAGAGATGCCGAGGAGGCCGACGCTGGCGCAAGCTCCGCCGCCGGAGTTGATATCGGTCTGGCTCTTGAAGCCGATGACTGTCAAAACGGTGACGTATAGAAAGAGGAGAGTAGCTATGAACTCAGCGATGACTGCTCTGTAGAAAGACCACTTCCCAAGCTCCCTCGCCTCGAAAATCTTCACACGCGGTGGATCTTCGTAGTCCTTGTTGCCGGAGAACGAGTCCTCCTCCGTCAACTCATCCGTCGTCATTGCTTCTTTCTTATGCGTAGATACTTAATGAGAGAAGAGAGAGAAGGGATGTGGCTGATGTGCATAGATGGTGAGTGTGTGTATTTATGGAAAGATGTGGCTTCAGGTTATTCCCCTTTTGCCCTGAGGTACTCTATTTTTGGTCTACAAAAATATGTTTTCAATTTATTTCGATATACAAACCGCTATTCTGTAACTTGGTTATCCCTATTTAATAATAACGATTTTATTGAAAGGAAAAAAGACCATTAATCTAAAATAAATGGCTATATTATTGCAAGGCTTTGATTGTCTTTTATTTATGGCTTTATATCTCTCTCGCCCTGTCCTGTTGTGTATTCTATTTTTGTCCATGGTCGATTGCTATTTATTATAACTCGTACGATTTAGTTAATGAGTACTATTATTATCACGAGTTATTTAATGTTTAATGCATATTTTATTATTCATTAGTGCCGGTAGTTACTTTAGTCACGAACCCAAAATAAAAAATGTCGTTACATCCTAGGGTTTAAAGTTCACTGAGTGCAAACATTTCGTATAGATGACATGACAACTTTTTTTTTTCAAAGGTTACTTGAAGATTTCTTAATGTTTGAGCAAAACCTAGTTATCGATTTAATTAAATATTTTTTAAAGATCTAGCTCAAAATATGTTTCTTGGTTTATTTGACCTAATTTTTACAAATTTATAAGTAACTAAGACACTTATACAAAAACATGGTCGGCTCTGAAATTTATAAGTAACTAAGACACTTATATAAGTATGGGCCTAACTCACACTCAAAATCTAGCTCAAGAGTGGAGGATTGCCACATATATGGCCGGCTCTGAAATTTTGGGAACTCAAAACCAATTTTAAAGTTTTTGTTTTTTCATGACCAAAAAATTTTAAAAACAAATATTTGTGGGCCAAATAAAAAAAAATTTGGGCCAAAAAAATGAAAAAAATGGGGCAAAGGACAATGTTTCATCTAGCATGATTCGGGATCGGCCCTGGCCACATACTTATATATTAGTCTATAAATCTTCCAATTTTCGATGTGGGACAATTTCAACTCTAATACACCCCCTTCACGCTCAAGGCTGGACATCTGAAACGTGAAGTTTGTGGGACTGGACATCCACGGGTGGCTCCACAATCGGAAAATTGAATCTGGCTCTAATACCATATTAGTAAGTATAGACCTAACTCATACTCAAAAGCTAGTTCAAAAGTGGAGGATTGTCACATACTTATATATTAGTCCATAAACCTTCTAATTTTCTATGTGGGACAATTTCAACTCTAATAGATACTCATAGTTTATATTTTAACCCAAAATGAATCAGGGAATTCAAAAGATTACAATTTGAAAGGCAAATTATCAGATTACCAAACGAGTAGCATCATCTACAAATGGACATGACAGCAAAGTAAGGCGAACACGAAAAGTGGTCGACAAGGTCTNGTACAACACACATGCTAATTTGATCATTGAAGAAGATGATGAATATTTTTCTCTCCTTGTACCTTTTTTTGTCTCTCAATATCAAGACAAATCTATTTTTTGCATCATATGTTTGTACTTCTTTTTTTGTTTTTGGAATTTAGATGTGAATTTGAACTTAATTTCCTAATGTTTTGTTACTTTGATAATAAAAAAAACTTATTTTATACTTGTTTTGATTCATATATTCATAACTTATAACTTATATACATATAAACTTTTAAAAAAATTTAAAAATGTTCAAAATTAATCGCTGATTAATCGATGATTAATCACCGCTTTTCGGCCTATGCGCAAATCGGTGCCCGACCGCCCGCCTAGCGCCTAGCGCCTTTTCGAACATTGGATATATTGCAAGGCTTTGTTTGTCTTTTATTTATGACTTTATATCTCTCGCCCTGTCCTGTTGTGTATTCTATTTTTGTCCATGGTCGATTGCTATTTATTATAACTCGTACGATTTAATTAATGAGCACTATTATTTTCACGAGTTATTTAATGTTTAATGCATATTTTATTTTTCATTAGTGCCGGTAGTTACTTTATCCACGAACCCAAAATAAAAAAATGTCGTTACATCCTGGGGTTTAAAGTTCACTGAGTGCAAACATTTCGTATAGATGACATGACAACTTTTTTTTTTCAAAGGTTACTTGAAGATTTGTTAATGTCTGAGCAAAACCTAGTTCTCGATTTAATTAAATATTTTTATAAGATCTAGCTCAAAATATGTTTTTTAGTGTTGGGATATCAATCCAAGTCTCACATCAGAAGTTTAGACAAATATTGTCAAGTATATAAGTAATGTCCAACTCCAATTAGTATGAGGCCTTTTGGGAAGGAGCCCAAAAATAAATCCGTGCGGGATTTGCCACTTGGACCCAAAACGGACAATATCATACTAATGAAAAGTTGGATATGGGCTTGAAAAGCACAACAGTAGTATCAGAGTACGGGTTCAGAAAAGGTGGACATGGAGAAGTGGGTGTGGGCTGCATGTTCGTTGTGGGAGGAAAAGCCCTCAAGGTGACCCCGCAGTTAGGGGTATCGGTGCCTTGTGTCGAAAGTCTTTCTGACAAAGCAGAAGGTCAGGCGGCAGGTTCCGTTGGTGATTACGGCGGTACAAGATGGATGCCAAGTTTAGCTGGAGGAGAGGCCAAGGGCTTGTGTGGTCCTTGGTTTGAGGGGAAGATTGTTGGAATATCAATCAAAATCTCACATCAGAAGTTTAGACAAATATTGTCTAGTATATAAGTAATGTCCAACTCCAATTAGTATGAGGTCTTTTGGGAAAGAGCAAAAAAAAAACAAATCCGTGAGGGCTTTGCCACTTGGGCCCAAAACGGACAATATCATACTAATGGGGAGTTGGACATGGGTTTGAAAAGCACAACACTTATTTATTTGACCTAATTTTTACAAATTTATAACTAACTTTAAGACACTTATACAAAAACATGTTTAGGTTTAACTGTCTAGAAAAAAAATACAATAATGATTGTTTCCTTATTATATCCACTAAATGAAGTTCAAGAGTCCAATTTGGATTAAAATAAATATAATCAAATTTCCTGCGTTGCTTACATGTTCATCATAGGCATTCTAAGGTCAGGTATGTCTAGGTTTTTTTTATATTTGTATATTTCAAGAAAATATATTTATATATTACATGTTCATCGGCTGGAGTCTTTTGCCTTCAAGTGTGTCGGATTCGGTGAAGATCATAACGAAATAGCAGTCATCTTACACGACATTTGAACCTTTGTATATTACATCTTCTGTTCTTTATTTCTTTATTTACCCTCGTACTACCAATTGTTTAGCAGAAGCTTTATCAAAACTTAACCCCATCCGTTTGGACAAGATCGTTTAGTTTGAATGAAATTAAACATTGACCAAAAAAGAAATAAATGTCAAAATTGCAAAATAAACAGAAATTGAAGGATTTCACGACAAAGACGACGGTGGTAATTTAGCAAAATGCATCAAGTAAAGAAATACTTATAAAAATCGTCGCTCATATTATCTTCTCCAAATTTGATGCCGAGATACTCGTAGTTTATATTTTAACCCAAAATGAATCAGGGAATTCAAAAGATGGAAAAATAGTTATTACAATTTGAAAGGCAAATTATCAGATTACCAAACGAGTAGCATCATCTACAAATGGACATGACAGCAAAATAAGGCGAACACGAAAAGTGGTCGACAAGGTCTCCTATTAAGTGTTTCTTTTTTTCTTTTTTCTTTTATAAAGCCCTACAAAGTTCTTTTTAAAGTTTACCTTAAAGTTTTTTTCTCGAATTAAAAATTCTCTACGTATTTAGAAATGCTCGACCAAAGGTGGCAAGAAACTAACACTTTGAAAGAACTTTTGGAGCTGCTCCTAAGAAAATGGAGAGAAAAGGAGAACTATGAAGAAATGCTTGCGATGGAATTCAATTTACAACAATCAAATTGCGATGATTTGATTCGGTTGCAAATGACTTGTTTTTTTTAATAGTGTTATGTGACCAATATGTGTTTCAATTATGTCCATTAACAACAACAACAATATGTTTTTCAGTTATATATCTTTTTTTTTCTTTTTAATTGTCATGTGTGATAGTGAGAGCATCCACATTGCAGACACGTTCAACGTGTTTTCCGCTTTTTTTTTTAAAAAAAAATTTTGATTTTTTTATATCGCGACGAATCACGTCGCGACACATCATCAACTTTTGGGAAGACATATGTCTTACGCGAAACACAAGTCTCGGATGCTGATAGTCTGATTGTCTTGTTTGCTATTTGAAGATTTTTTTTCTTGTTTGGATAAATTTGCTACATGCATTTAAATATATTCTTTTGATAAAAGCTATTTAAATATATATTTTTTTGGCTGGCAATGATTATAGTATTGACTGATAATGAGTTTTTTTTTTTCAGTTTAGTGAAGCTAGTAGACACCGACTTCATTTTTTTTATTGACAATGATAAAGAGTCTTATATTTAAACAATTCAGAGAGTCGGATCGGATCAAGAGTTAGCGAGATGAAAATGATATACTGTTTTTATTTATCATTTTTTGCTTACTAAACTGAAAAATATATTATTTGAAGTTTTGTTTTGACGATCAATTTCAACTGTTTAAATTAGAGATATAGGTGATTTTGAGGTATTTAATAATTTGTATTAAGGATTATAATCTAATATAGTGACCTAGCTAGCGTTACCAAATTCCAAACGTTTCATAAGTGGAACTCATATCCAAAACGATTATACGAAGGAATGCCAAACATAGCTTAGAAAACGAGAACTATATACGATTGATCTGAAACAATGGATCGAGGATGTGAAACCATATTACTCAATAAATAGCACCAAACCATAAAGTGAGTTTTTTTTGGTTAAACGATCGACCTTCATCAAAACAAAATCTTGTTCACATGGCGTATGTGGAAGAAGACTCATCTAATACTCTATACGTAGATAGGTCCGTCCATGGCCGAGTGTTGGACACAAAGATAAATACAATATGACATTTGACGCGATGCGTTTGGCGGATTGTCAAGTTCCACAATATATGATGATGTATCACACTGTTAATAAACGAACCATTATTGTCAAAAACAAAAACATAATAAAATTGATTCTTTAATTATTCGTCGATTTTCTTAGAGATTGGTTTGTACTGCATAATAAAGGTATTATGGATATGTTGACAACACAACTTTTGATTTTGTTTTCCAAAACTCTTTTTTGTTTTCCAGAACTCTTTTTTGTTTTTGTAAATTACGATTCCTCAATATCAATACGAAAAATTGAAACTGGGAATATGACAATAGAGAAGTTGGTAGTGACTGTTTCTCAATATAAATTCCTATTTTACCCCTATTGGCAACTAAACTTCGACATAATAAGGGTATGAATACATTCTGTGATTCTGATACACATAATAAATGCAACTAATTTGTTTGACAGAATTAGAGAAAAAAAACATTCCAAAACATGATCTCTTCTCTCTCCTCCGATTTACTTTTGCCATAATGAGAACCAATTAAAAGATTTTCATTGCTATTTTACCAACTAAAAAACTTTCCATTGTCTAGGGACGGTCAAAATAGGCAGATTATCCATGGTTGTCCGCGTCCAAAATATTATGGACGATTATGGATACAAAGCAGGTTTAAATAGATTAGGTCCAATTTCGTTTATGGACAAAATAGGTTGAAAATTATATATGGATATTGGTCGATCCAAAATACTTGAAAAACTAGGTTAAAATTGATTTGGAGGAAAATCAAAATTCATTCTCATTTTTTTAACATCGATTTGCTCCGCTTCAAAAGATGTTTTCCACTGAAATCCACAGTCAAGACCGTAAAATCGTGAAATCGCGTTTTCCTGTCAAAATAGCAAAATCGCGTTTTTCCGTCAAAACAACAAAATCGTGTTTTCCTGCCAAAACTGTGAAATCGTGTTTTCCCGCCAAACCCGTAAAATCGTGTTTCCCGCCAAAATCGTAAAATCGTGTTTTCTAGTCAAAACCGCGAAATCGTGTTTTCCCACCAAAACCGCAAAACCATGTTTTCTCACAAAATTGTGTTTTTGCCAAAACCGTAAAATCACGTTTTCTGCCAAAACCGTGTCTTTTCCACCGAAACCGTAAAACAATTTTTTTCTCGCCAAAATCACGAAATCACATTTTCTCGCTAAAACAATATCAATTTTTACCTTTTTAAAAAAAATGTTCTATTCTAACCAATAATGGACATCCCATTTGAACATAATCTTTAATGGATATAGTCACTATTTGTCCACAATCAAAATGATCAAATATTGGACATGTCCAAATTGGACATGTCCAAATTGGACAGCCTAGTCATTCACATACTCTCTCGTACTAAAACGATTCAAATTCGTCAATATTTACATGACATTAATGTCATTATCTGCTAATAATACTTTTTTTTTCAAACAAAATAAATAAACAAGAATGTTTTAAACACGTGATAACTTTGGTATAAGGATGCTTAAAACCCGCAGGACAACTAATGTTCTCTTTTCGGAAAAGCAAAGCTGCGCTTGCCTTCATTTACTGTTCTCCATTAGCATACTACTAATAGCTTACTCAAGTAGTAAATTAGTAACTAATGTTAAATTAAAAGAGAGCCGTGCAAAATATCGGAAAGATGAAGAGGAGAAGCTTCTCTGGCGGTAACTTCCAATCAGGGTACACGTGGCATCTGGAAAACCACACGGTTAGTACACTTTTATGATGTCGGCGAGACACGTGGCGAGATTTGTGGATCGTGATTGAGCTGGCAGTTCGGTCTGACTGTACATTATCTGTTTTGGGTAAAAGGTTCCAGTGGCTTACAAAAAATATCAGAACTTTGAAATCTCTAACTTGTCCACATCAACTTTTTCTGAAATTTCTTTCCTATAATTTCCCTTTTGTATGTTTCTCATAATTTAAGATGTAAGTTTTTAAATTTCATCGACATCGATTTAATGTTTTTTGTTTGAGATTCAAGGATATGGCCTCTACTATTTCAAAGCCATGATAAGTTTTATTGTCGACTTTAAAGTGAATGAGTGAGAGATTCGTTTGACGAAAAAAAAGAAGTGAGATTCGTTTTTGAATTTGGATGTTTTGCATTCGTAAGTGTTTTTGGTTTGTTTTGTGTGGTTAATGTCAATTGTTAGAAGAGAAATTAAAATATTATGTTTGGATTACTATTTTCATTTTGAGTTTATGTTTTTTTCCTTTAAAAAAAGTTTTGAATCATTTTAATGTTGAATTTGTGTTATTATTAGAAATTTAAACTAGTGATGCTAACTTAAAACCAATTTTTTTTAAATGTGTTATTTTAGACAATTGCTCATTATAGAAACAAATATAACATAAGATTACCGTGAGGATTGTGCACCTGATTATCTTTTTTTACAACCTAAATAGTTTTTTTTTTTTGAACTTTAAGGGATAATTAATAGTCTAAAGATTGCTAATCCTGCTTTAAACATATTTTAAAACTACTGTCCAACCAGTTTATCAGTATGTACAAAAATCTAAATGGTAACTAGAATTTTGATGATAATTTATGAAAAAATCATGAGATATTTGCACTCCAAGTCACTTTTTCAAAATTTATTTATAATTTTGTCACTTTTTTTTTTGTCTTATTCTATGTAAAATGATGATTTTATCCATGTCTCCTATTCGTATGTGTATTGTACATAATTGATTTCGCACAATACTATACATGACATGACTGGAAAATCAAGGTGTGTACAGTACAATAAGTGTTAGTTCTCAAATTAATTTTGAAAATGCTAAAAAAATTATAAAATTTTCAAAAAATAACAAAATAGACAATACTCAAAAAAATCATCATCATAACTAAATAGTTAAAAATTTCTAGATGGATTAATGCATAAAAAACTGAAAATTCTCAGGGAAGTCTTCTCTAATATTCTGAAATACAAAAATGATTTCCATGCTACGTTAGTACGTTATCGAAAATTTAAATATAAAGTAAACCTGGACAATAATCAGCTTTGCCAAATTTAAATACAAAAGTTTGCTCAAGTATTATAAATATAAAACAACGAGATTTCTACCATAGTCTGCTTTAAAAATATAAAACACAAAGTAGATTTTCATGATAGTCGTCTGCTCTGTTAGATCCAAATACAAAACATATTTCCAAAAAAGTTTGCTCAAATATTCTAAAATACAAAGCAAACTTCCATGGTAATCTGTATTATAAGAGTAAAATACAAAGCATATCGGTGTTATGCCTTGCTAAATTTAAATACAAAGCAAACAAAAAGCAGATGTTCATGGTAGTCACTATTTAGTTTTGCACAATCCAAGTCAAACTTTCATGATGGTCGACTTTATATAATTTATAGAGATTATTTGCTATTTTGTCATTTTTTCAAAATTCTCTAAGTTTTTTTAATATTTTTCAAAAACTGATTAAGGATCTATCACTTTGTGTACTGTATACATGCATTGACTTTCTAGTCAAACCCATGTAAAGTACCGCGAGAAAGTAATTTGTGTACGATACACGCGTGTAGAGCAGAGGTAAAATCGTTATTTTGCCAGAGAAATTGTTAGATCATTTTTTGTATGTAAGAAAATGTTAAAGACAATTTTCAAAAAGTGACTATGTGTGCAAATACTCCTAATTTATATAGAAAACAAAATTTTACGATAATGCTTTGAAAATCTCCAAAGAAGACTACCACGATTGTCTACTTTTAAAAATCTATAGAAAATAAAACTTCCATGCAAGTTTGTTTTGAAAAATTGAAATACAAAGCAGATTTCTAGTAATATCATATCCGAATACAAAATAAACTTTAGTAGCCCATTAACTGAGCGAAATTCAAAGCAGATTTCTCTAGTAATATCATATCCGAATACAAAATAAACTTTAGTAGCCCATTTACTTAGCGAAATTCAAATGAAAAAATTGCACATAATACCACTTATTTTCAAACTCTTTAGTTTTATGTCACTTTTTTATTTTGTTTTTTATTTTATTTTCTAACGAGTAAAATATGATTTTACCCTCATTTTTGCTTCCACGTGTATCGTTCACACATGTACACGCCATACTGTATTATTCAAATTCAAAGCACACTTTACGCCGTACTGTATCCCTATTTTTGCTTCCATGTGTACCGTTCACACATGTACACGCCGGACATATGCTCACTAAATTTGATGTATCTTTTGAACCGCCGCTCATAATGACTTGAAACCACCTCCAAACGAAAGCTACTTCAATCATAGACGACTTTGATGAAGATCTCTGAAGCTAAATCCAAATGTAAACCCTTCATCAGACTCGATCTTTACAGCACGTCGGATGACTTTGGCATTTTCCTTGATTTTTGGGCATAGCTCTTGCTCCAAACTGGTTCCTTTTGCTCCATGATCTTCTTCCAAGCTCCTCAATGCTTCCATAAACTCCAAATGGTACCTAAAAACACTTCATAATGCACAAACACATGCAAGAACTAACCTAAGACTCAACTATAAAATGGATGCAAAACCAAAGAAAATCATGAAAATGATGCAAAAAATCACAAAATGCTAACTAAAATGTATGATAAAATGAACTAAATTATGCAACTTTCACCCGCAAGCCCACTCGACATCCGGTGGTAAGTCTACTTAATAAATTCAAATACAAAGTAACTTATGTGGAAGTCATCCTTGTAAAATTCAAATACAGAATAGATTTTGTGGAATGATGATGGTGGTGGTGGTGCAATGTTGATACTATGATGATGATATGATGATGGTGAAGGAGGTATGATGATGATGAGTGATGTTGCTAGATGATGGTACGATGGAGGATGTTGATAGTGATACTATGATGATAATAGTATGATTTTTCTTTATTTACAAAACTTAATTTTAAATTTAAACTGTCCACTTCAGTGTAACTTTGTAAGAAACGTGTGAATTGGTGGAAGAGAGAGAGAGTTTTTGTTTATCCGTAAATCGAATTATTAATAAAACATTTTTGAGTAGGAAGAAGATATATAGTATTTAGGGTCATTTACAGTGAAAGGCACTTTTCTCTTTTTTTGTTACAATTAAGGCACTTATGACTCTTAAGGCACTTATTTTACTGTTCAAGGGTGTGAAATTCCTGTCAAGCCCTTCAGTTAATTTACTTTGAACGCAGTGAACTTCTTACCGACCAAACTAATCCAGTTTCCGGCGAGTGTAGATTCTCTCGATTCGTCTGTCTCAAATCATCTTTCTATTCTAATCCATTTCCGTAACCAGAGACGAAGAGCAAAACCCATAAACAAAAGCAAATCGAATTGCAATAATAAACAGCAAAATTTGACGAGGAAGGGAAAAGGAAGTCATCAGGGAAGATAAAAAAAGCAAATCCCCGAATTCGAAGCGGGTTGCGACGAAAGCCCAGAGGAAATCCCTCCATTTCCACGCCAGTAAGAGATCTCTTTCCAAAAACCCAGGTGCCGCAGAGACGGGAAAACGAAGGTGTTCCTTCAAAGAAAAAAGGAAAAAAGGGTAACAAATATGTGGTGAGTCTTCTTCTTCTTTTTCTGCTTCCTTTGAATTCGTAGTGATTTGGATTCATTAAACAAAAAGAGAGGTTTGAATCTGAACAATATCTCAGATTGTTTAAGATATCTCAGATTGTTTAAGATATCCACAATAACGTGACCCCGCTTATGTAACAATGGATGGTAGAGTTGTTGACTGAATCGATTCC
>PKML01069861.1:33577-67008 GCA_002933935.1 Eutrema yunnanense | reverse complement strand
CCATCGTCTGGCTGTCCATCGACTGGTTGTCCATCGTTTGGCTGTCCACCACTGTGCTGTCCATCTTGGGGCTGCCACATGGCCAGGGTGTGTGAGGTTGAGCATTGATTAACAAGTGCGTAGTTTGAAATCATTAGTTACCTTGGGGGGAGAGAGACCATCAGAACTTTCCATGGCAGTTGGTATATCGATGAGCGGGACATGGAATGACTGAACATGTGATAGCTGGGCAAGAAATGAATGACCAGATACCCAAGGGATGATTGAACAGCAGCCCTTACCATCAGCTGGCTGTTCATACCTGACCTGTCCATCTGGGGGAGCGCCAGCTGGGGACTGTCCATCTGAGGAATGTCCATGAGCAGGCTGGGAGGGATGTCCATGTGGTTAGGTGAATCAATGAAGAGCAAATGTCTTATCCCAAGCAAAATGTGATAGTGACATATTACCTCTGGCGGGTTGGCCCCATCACTTGTGTCCATGGCGGTGTAATCTCCTTGCCCCTGCCATGAATTGCATAGTATACTGGTTGAGGGGTGGGTAGCCTGGAAGAGGAATAAATTAGTTGATGTAGTTTGAATTCAGTAGTGACCTTGGGGAAATCATCTAAACAGCCTCCAGCGATCGTATCCATGGCAGTTGGTTTATCCTGAAGAATTTGACGGACTTAATAAGGGAACTTAGTAAACACCTAGGTGCATTCGAGATCAGGGTAAAGAACAACCTTTTGTTCTTGCTGATTAAGCGGAACTTGCTCTTCCTCACACTTCAAGTAAGAAAGGGTTCTGGTGATAATTCCACCAGCCAGGTCATCCTGGTCTGACTGCCATGTTGGAGCTCCCGCAGCAGGTATGTCAACAATGAGGGGGGAGTTTGTCAGGACAGTGGAGAAAACGCCTTCTGCAGGAGAAAAACAACAAGCGTGAATGACAACTGCCTACCACAGCTAAGTTTTGAAAAAACTGGACTATGCGATGAATTGACCATGGGATATTTCTGGATTCTCATCATCGGAGTTTTGTAAATCCGTATTCTTCTCACTGTTTAGCAGCGAGCCATATTGGTTCAGGACCGGCGACTGTGATGACAAAAAAAGGCAACAAAATTGGTGAGGCAGTGAAAACTGAAACGCAAGGAATTATTTCAACAAATTAAAAGAAGAAATAGGGGGTGTGGAAACGCACATGATCCCCTCCATCCAACGCATGTTGACCACAAAGTGTGCCCTGCTGATATATATATATGGAATTAATCGAATCGAGTGACTAAAATCGGCCCCTTCCCGCTGAAAAATATAGGTCATAACAACGAGGGGTTTCTAACCTCATTGATTGGCGTCTGTTTAGGGAGTGAGTCAACACTAGTCGGCGGGGTGGCGTTATCGTCTGTGAGACGAATGATGGGCTCGGCAGAAGGTGAGCCCGTGAGTAATGGCTTTGATGCTGTTGGGGAGCGGTAAACTGGAGTTGAGGTACTGGTTGATGCCTTGGAGGGCTTGTTTTGCTTACGTCCAGAACTAACACGCTGACTGGATAATTTGCCTAATCGTCTTGACTTCCTGGCTTTAAGCTTTGCTTCGAGTTTTGTTAAACGTGCAGAGAGATGTTTAACCTGAGACAGTAACCATTGGGTTTCAGCATTATCAGGGGCGGGGATCGTGAAATCATCCATCCGTGTCTGTTTACGACGTGATGACTTTTTGGTTGAGTCTTTCCGAGGGAGTAGCTTATTCCGCCTGGCCACAATGTGTTTTCTGTGGATAGTTTTACTGACTATTGAAGGTTGGTGAACTACCAATGGATCTGTTGCATCTCCTCCCGGCCAAAAACCTTTTTGGAATACATGCCCTGCGTTTAGAAGACGTTCTAGGTAAGCTACTTTCCTGTCTAAGATTTCATCATCCCATTCCCCCCATTCCTCAAGCTGGGGTTCTATGAGAGGTATTAGGGGATGAACGATTAGCTGCAAAAAAACAGGATGTAAGTATGAACTTAAGAATGTGCTATCACAAGCATAAAAAGGAAGCATGGGGTGGGAAATATACTAACGTTATTATCAAACTCAACGTCGATGATATCAGTGTAAGTGAGTGCATTGCTTTTGCGGAGTTTGACTCCAGGCCACTCTAGAAGGGTGGGATGTTCTCCATCATTAGGTAACTTAGATGGCAGCAAAGGGATTGCTTTGAAGGCTACAAGCTGTAATGCGAGGGGGAAACCAACCAAGCGAAATGTGACCTGACGCATTTGCTGCTGGTAAGCTAGCACAGGGCTTTCCAATTTCGCAGTGGATTTGCTTCCGGGCCGCATACCTGCTATGGTTTTGAGAAAGGATTCACGACCCCACGGGAAGCTTAGGAATCCAGGGAGGTCTTCCAACATCCGCACATATTTCGGAGTGGGCCTGGCCACTTGAGAGTTTGCCACAAGAACACCGTCAACTATAAGGAGCAGCGCTAGACGGAGTTGCCTATCCGTTGGCATGTCTGGCTCAGTTGTGAGCAAATGGGCAATGTCAGCTAGTGTAGTTTTGGGATCATTCCCAATTAGCATTTTCCAATATGAATCAGGCGCCACAGAGTTTGGTTCCTCGCTTTCTGGGTCGTACTCCGGTGGGAACTCACCACAGGGCAATCCCGTGACAGATCCAAACTCCTTCAACCCAAAGTGGAAAGGGTGACCACCAAAAACAATCCACATGTCATATTTCCTTTTACTAACCACCTGCCTAGTCAGAAGGCCATGGATGAGCTTGCAAGAAATGGGGCATCTTAAAGCAGGAAGCTGGAATAGTGGCCCAAAACATGACGTCATAATAGCGTCAAACGCCGGCGAATCTTTCAAAAGATCATGTAGGAACGTCAGCGTCTCTGGCTTGGAATAAACGTTGATGCGGTTCACTGGGTATCTATCTGTGGCAAACAAACGTTCCGGTAGTCTTCCATCACATGCGGATGAAGATTCGGAGGCTGTTTTACAAGAGAAATATGTCAGGGGAATTCAAATTTGGGAGGAGTGAACAGAAATTCGCTGGGGAATTGATAATTAGTGAGGATTTAACATGAATTTGTTGGGAAATTCATAATTAGAAGTTGCGACACACAATCGGCAAAAGTAACCCTAACAGAAGTCTTATGGGGGAGGAATGGGAATTTACCAGCCATGCTCCCGGTGTCGGTGCGGTCCGTCGGCGAGTCAGTAAGAAGGCGAGACGGCGAGACGAGAAGACGGGGAATGAATAACCTGCGGTTGTTACAAACTGCGTAGGTGGGTGAGACGGCGGGATTAACAACGGAGTAGCCGGATACTCGCCGGATAATCAGAAACGGAAAGGAATTATTCCTAGGTTTTACTGTCGCCGGGGAGGTAAAGAAAGACGCCGGTAAAGTAAAGAAAGAGGCGAAGTAAGAAGGTAAGAGTTAAAGGGGAAAACTTACATAAGGGTAAGAAGGTAAAATCCATTGGCAAAAGTGCCTTAAGAGTTAGAAGTGCCTTTTCCTGTAATAAAGAAGTCAAAAAGTGCCTTCTGTAGTAATTTTTCCTAGTATTTATAGTTACGATTTGACCGGTTGAACCGTCCGGTCTGTTGTTGCCATTCGAAATGCGGAGCACACCGTTGGGCACGACGGCGGTTTCACCAGCTTCAATCAAGCACCACTGCTATGGCTATGGCCGCTTCTTCTCCTCTTCAGGAGTCTCTCACTTCTCTCTCCATCGTCGGAGACGCCAGTCATCTCCCTTCCTTCTCTCGCCTATGGTTTCTATTTCTCATGCTCCGTCTCCCAAATCAGGTTTGACCTCTGATTCTTAAAGCCATGATCATCAATGATTTGGCGTTAGGTATTAGACACAGTTGTAGAGAATATTGAGTTAGATTTACGGGATTTGATTCGGATCGATTTCCAATTCTTAACCCACTAATTTAATCATTCAAATTAGAGGGATTTGTTGTGTAATTGGCAATTCGTTTGGCTTGTTGATCATCCCCGATCGAGTCCTGTCTCAGGCGTAATGTAGAGAGCTTGAACAACGAAACAATTGATTGTAGCCAGTCAACTTTTTCTATTCTGGAAGCTGAGAATTTCACGAGTTTCCCGAGATTCTAGCAAATGAACCGTTTTGTTGTAATTCTTAAACCTGCGACAGAGTCTTTGAGGAATCATAGATTTGAATAAGTTTAGTGCTTTCATCGGGTTTTAGTTTTTGGATACAGAAGCAAAGAGAATCGCAGCAACGAGACGACATGCTTTGATGAATGTTTTTGTTTCTTATGTTTGTATATAGGAGCATGCAATGCAAGTCAAATAGTTGATCTTTTTCCAGCGGTTTCACCTGAAATCGTTGTTCGGGAAGCTAGATTGGAGGACTGCTGGGAAGTGGCAGAGACTCACTGCAGCTCCTTCTTCCCTGGATATTCGTTCCCGCTTGATGTTGTCCTCAGAGTAGATAGGTTAATGGCGATGGTAATGGGGTTTTCTGTTCCAGCTGGGTGCCAGAGGACTTGTTTAGTCGCTGTGATAGGTAGCTCAGTAGATGAAACCATCTGCATTGGAAGTGAAGATTTCAAGATTGGAGCTTTTGATGCAAAGATCAGCCTTAACAAAGGTTATGTAGCTGGAATCTTGACTGTTGATAACGTGGCGGATTACCTTCCAAGGAAAGGACCTCTCCGCCAGAGAAGGTTCGCTTTTTTCTTCTCTTTTATTTCTGTTGTCAAGCCCTGTGTCTCTCTGTTCTTAAAACTAAGGAACAAGTCTCAAAATGTACAACTAAGGAAACTTATAACGTTTCGGGATCTTTAGCTGACTTGGTGTTGTTCATACTTTCGGTTAACGTTTCTTCCAAAATGTGTTATGCTCGGATCTGTATACTTTTTATTTTTCTTACAATGATTTGATGGTGTGTTACTAATTCAAAGCCAGGACGGGGATTGCTTACATATCAAACGTGGCGGTTCGAGAGAGTTTCCGGCGCAAGGGAATAGCAAAGAGACTCATCTGGAAAGCAGAGGCTTTAGCCAAGAACTGGGGATGTCGAGCTATTGGCCTTCACTGTGATCTCAACAACTTAGGAGCCACCAAACTTTACAAAGATCAAGGTTTCAGATGCATCAAGATCCCCGAAGGAGCGAATTGGCCACAACCAAAGACATCTCCAGACACCAGGTTTAACTTCATGATGAAGCTTTTGAACAACAACAATACACAAGCCCTTGAACAGTTCCGCTAAGTCCGACGAAAAAGGAAAATTGAATTCCGTTTGTCGATGAAATAGCTCTGTTTATGTAAATATGTTAGTGGTGTTTGTTGTGGTCTACGTTTGTTCGTCTTGTGTAAATGCTACTGTCTATAATATTTGGACTAAACACGCTTTTTCAACTGTTAAGGGTTTGTAGCGTCGGCAACTCTCTGTTTGTCCGGTGATCGACAGTCTTCAGGGTGGAGTGCCGCTTCTGTCTATTTTTGGCAAAAGATAACGGCTCCCTACGCTAACGTGCGTACAAAGCAACGGCGATGCGTTTTGTTAGAAGAAGAAAGACGCAGGCCGAAAAAATAGAAGAAGAGAGAAGTGAGATGAAGGATTTGTGATTTTCAGGGCATGGTATCTCCAAGTCGGGCTTTTTTCCTCGTGACGAGGAGAAACTAAAGCACACATCGCGATTTTAGCTTCTAGGATGAGATAAATCTATATTTTTATACTTGGGTTCCATCACAATTTCGATTATTTAGAACCTAAAATAAACTAATAGGTTGAAGAGACGAGTTTTATAGGATAAGACTACACTGTGAGTCTGTGACCATACCATTTAGTCTAGTGGTTTGTATATCGTTGCGTCATCACCAAAATTCAAATATGTTAGAATGCATGTTGTGTACAAAAAAGTATAATTTGTGTAAATGATATTGTCTGTAATTTTATAGGCCGGAGTTGCAGTTTAATTCCGTGTGCATATGAAAATTTTATGTTTCTCATATTAATGCATTGAATTTGTCAAATTACATGATATGAATTGATGCTTTGAATTTTTTCAGATTGCAGGATAGGAATTAATGCATGCTCTTTTTTTTTTTTGGTCGTATACAACTAAAACGTGTATACTATACCAAATTTGAATATGTATATAATAACAAGAGGCATAATACAACCCATATTGAGATCAAACCAAGCTGATATAGTACATTACTACATTTCACCACGTTTGATTTTTTTTTTTAACGTGAAACTTCAAATTTGTCATATCGGGTGATACATGTGTCAAACCTCTATTTTATGAAGTCCTTTCTCCATGACAGCAAGTTTGATGATATCCAGCGACTCTATCAAATCATCACATAGTAGATGAGGGTCTGGAATCACTGTTGTGTCGACCGCTAGATTGATGATAATCTTGTCTACGTAGCTTACAAAATGGATAATAAGAGCCTAATCCAACAACAAACATAAACAGATGCATGTCAACTAATGTCACAACAGTTTGTATGATTTAAGAAAAACAGATTCGATATACACAAGTATGGCATATGATTATATATAGTTATACTTACTTGTGATCCAAACAATGCGCTTGCTGCGACGTAACTCATCGGATGGTTAAAAAAACTTATTTCTTCGTATGGACCCACCACATTTGAAAATGTCAATGTTGTATGACCAAATACCCTCTTAGTAATAGTTTCTACTACCTGTAATTAGTAAATTATATAAATGTTTTATATACGTATGTATTAATAAATACGATAATATTCAGTTTATGTTTTACCTTTTCCCCAAATATTTTCATGGTAAATTTGATGAATCCATATAACATAAGTGCTTCCATGGAGATTTTTTTCTTATCCATAGTAGCTTTGGCTCTTCGGACGTATTCCAAGGGATCTTCTTCAGATCTTATCCATAAAGGAAATATAACAACACCTATGAAATTTCCCCATCTACATTTTGAACCTTTTGTCATCATATCAGCGATATCCTACAATTTCATATTTTAGTAAGTTCTTGCATTCTAATCATTTTATATAAACAAAAAAAATTGTAAGATAGAGTTACATTGATTTTACCTCGATCTTTGTATCTGGTCTTAGATTTATAGCTATTGTACCACGAAGACGGATTTTTTCTAAGATTGTTTTCTTCCCGACCATTGGATCTTCATCTTCTTATAAAAAATATCAATTATTGAAACTACTATTAATGAAATATTACAAAAGAAAATAATAATGCTGTAGTATCTCATGCGATGAGTGAAACAAATACTATATATGTATATATACTGATATATTTGTTTTGGTCAAAAAATGTATATTGATATCATTTTTAGTAGCCAAATATCATTAAAATTTATATTCCTTCAGTTTTTAAAATTCTTCTTTACATCTGCTGTAACTACGGTAACCCTATATATTTATACGGTCAATAAAAGGAGAATAACTTTGAAATTACCATATTTTTTACTCAAATATCTGGAGAGACCTGCCTGTGTCATTCCAAGAAGAACATCATTCACTTTCTACAAAAGAACATAAATTGTTAAGTAGAAAACGAAACTAACGATCAATATAAAGAAAATGATGAAAAATACCAATATATCTACCATTTTCATAGTGTTCTTCACGAACTTGACATCATCAAAACTTATTATCCGATGGATAACCTTTCTAGGTTGAATTCTATCTCCCGGTTTACCCATGAGAGAAGTTTTAGTATCCCGCATAAAACATAGTGTAAGCGACGACTTACAAAAATCAAGAAAAGTTGTGAATATGATTCTTATCATCAACCAAAATCTTCCAACCAACCACCAATTATTATTGGATTCAACATGTTTTCTTGTAGCCGCAGTAGTAGGAAGAGCCTCGGGGTCTGATATTTTTCGTGAACTAGCGTACAGAAGAGACATAAGCGACATCCCATCGCCCAGTGAATGATGGAATTTCCCTATACCTAAAGATTCTGCATTTGATGTCTTTATATTCAGTACATGAAATTCCCATAAAGGCCTGGTCATGTCCATTGGAGTATTAGCTATGTTTGACGTATAGTCTTCTATAAATTCATCAGGATTTTCAATGTTGGAATGATCTAGGTGGGGAACAATAACATGATCTTCTACTCGAACACTAACAGGAACCCAAACCGCTTCTCCATTTTTCTTATCATCTATCTCCTGAAACATTTATTTATGGTCAAATAAATGATTATATGTTATATACATGTTTGAAACTTTTGAGTATGCATGTGTGAACCCAAAAGAATTATATACTATAAATGAGAATGTCTTATAGAATATATATGTCAATGAAATCTCCTAGCAGTGATATATAATATAGGCATTGAAATGGTTAGATATTTGCAGTAAAATACATCGTTTGAATTTGGTGACTAAAGAAAAATGTGACAATTAAGCATGTAAAATAATATTATATGCTTACCACTTTGCTAGAGAAGCGGGGAAGCTTGATCCATGTGTTCTTGATACCTTCAATAATGGCGGATTGGTCACATCTAGTTTTAAACCCTAAAGTAAAGACAATGACGCCGTAGAAACCAGGCGAAACGAACAGCTGGGACACTGGGCTAAGTGGCTTCATTGTTGTTGTCTCTTGCTTCTCTCCCTCTCTCTCTTACAAAGTTTTTCTGCATTTAGCCACACATCATCGCTCTTATAGTACTTCTTGATTAAATGGTGTTGGTTGAAAGTTTGTTATTTATGTGACTCTTCTTACGTCTTTTTGAATTTATTTTAAAATTTCGCATTTATCGCATAACTAATTAGGACTTGAATCCCGCGAAATCGAGGGGAATATATAGTTGAAAATTATGGTCATTAATGTCTATGTGCTTCTGGTAAAACTCTGGACGAAAAGAGTCCTAGATCTTGAAAGGAGGTCACCTTCTCGTCGAGGCTGGTGAATCTACCGTCGAACACAGACAATCCGTTGTCGAGGTTGGTGCCATTCAGGTATGCAAACTTTGTCTCCATATAAAGTGGACGTGCATGGGAGATAAATTGCGTTCTATTTGGAAAACGTCGCGTTATGGTGATCGTAAATGGCCAATAAACTGACCTCTGTCGCCCCTTAACAATCGGAACAAATAATCTACTTAAAAAGAAAAGAAATCATGTTAATTACTAAAATGCGAAAAGAATATTACAATTATGAACAAACCAAATTTTTTTTATAAACATGATTGAACCGGGAAAGATGTCGGCAAAGATGTCGCAGTTGAACCGGAAAAGATGTCGCAATCGTAGATCCCTGCTGGCTATCGATCTCGGGATCTAAATTGGCCATTTGGCGTATCAAACAGAGTCACGTATTCGGTATTCCATTTGGCGGACAATCACTTAGTTAACAATAAATGTTTTTTTTTTTTTTTTGAATAAATATAAATGTTTTTTTTTGTTTTAAGTTATTACTAGTTTGTTGTAGAAGAAGTTAGGTGTATCCACTACACACCATTGATATTGACTATAAAATAGTTATAAAATATATATTGTATATGGTAATTTTTATTTTTATTTTAGTGTCCCGAATTCGTGACATAATCCAAATGTAAGTATAGTAATGTGTTTTTGCGCGTTGTGTGGATGAAACAACAAAAAAAAATCGCATTTTAGAAGCAGTATGCTAGAGATTTTTTTTTTCTTTCACAAATGCATATTCTCTGTTTCATAAAAATGTGTTATTTTAACATATTTCATATATATTAAAAATTATTAAATGTTATATATTATCCATTATTAATACACTAAATAAATGTTCTCTCTCTAATTAATACATTAAAACAATAAGGTTAAAACTGTATTTTTGTTCAAAATTATGCATTGAAAACATAAAACAACACTTTTTACGAATCAAAAATAACACTTTAAAACGACACTCTTTATAAAACGGAAAGAGTATTAATCTAGTATATATCCAGAAATGCACGCAAATTTTGTACTCATATGTCATAACAAAATCATGTTCTCCCTCTGTTTTACAAAGAGTGTCATTTTAACACATTTCACACATATTAAAAAAACTACTAAAAGTTCCATATCACCCTTTACTATATTTTTTTGTCAACTACTCCTTATTAATACACTAAACAATATTTCTCTTTCTAATTAATACACTAATACAATAAGGTTAAAATTAGATTTTTGTTCAAAATTATGCATTGATAATTTAAAACTGAAAGCTTGGAGCTTTAGCTTATGTGATTGAAGGAGAAGGTAAGAACTTTTATCTTATTATCTTCCTTAACGTTTATCTACCTTGTTTATATAGAGAGAGCAGAAAGGATAAAAAGAAAAGACACGTCGCCTTAGTCACCAATCATTGCACATGTTTGAAGGGAATCAAATCTGTTGTTTAAACAGATTTCTGTAGCTGGAAATGCACGATCTGCTTTTGACTGTTGACTGAGACGATGACTCGATGTTGTTCTGTTAGCGTAGCGAGGAGATGAAGTTTGAGTTGTGATGGGCTTGTTGCCGTTTCTCTTATGATGGGCTTTATCAATTGTTGTCAGCCCAGCGTCTTTTTGAATGTCTGAGCTGGAGTTCTCAATACACCCCCTCAAACTTGGCGAGGCTTCAACGCCAAGTTTGAATTGAAGATCAACAAAGGGCTTCTGAGGTAGAGATTTGGTAAAAATGTCTGCAAGCTGAAGAGTGGCTGGAATCTGATTCACGACCAAAGCTTCGGCCGCTACTCGTTCTCGAACATAGTGAAAATCGGTGTCAAAATGTTTGGTTCTGTTGTGCAAAACAGGATTTGCTGTCAGATACACAGCAGAGAGATTGTCACAGTAGAGCTCAGGTGTAGATGGAAAATGAACATGCAAGATGAAGCTGCTTACATCTCAAAACGATACTATTTGTGAAACATAATGAGTATTATGTTAATATTCTTTAAGTTAATTAAGTTTAGTGTCTCCCTGGTCTTGGGACCCGATTACACCTACCAACTTGTTGAAAGAATTCGAAAGTTGTGGTGCAATTTGAATAGACGGCAGAAAATTATTAAATAGAGTCTCGCACTTTTTGGTGTTCAATATTGATGTGGAATATGTACACGTGTTTCTCAATAAATGTTCTAAAACAAAAAGTTAGTTCTAAAAAAGTTAGGTGTATCTAGATCCTTGTTCTAAAAATAGCACTTCGCGGCCGTTTAGACGGTGAAAAGGCGCTCGGCGACCAAAATCCGCATGGATTAGGTCATAGGCGGATAAAAAATTGAAAAAATTGCAATAAATTACTTTTTCTTTGATTAAAAGTTCAAAGCAACTAAAATCGTGAAAAACAAATAAATTACTTTTTCTTTGATTAAAAGTTCAAAGCAACTAAAATCGTGAAAAACAAAGCAAATAAATTACTTTTTCTTTGATGAAATTGCAGTAAATTAGAGTGAAAAAGACATGAAAAGCAACTAAAATCGTGAAAAACAAATGAAGCAGCGCGACTTCGGGTTAGTAAGGTCGCATCAAAATGTTGAAGATGAGGGCAGAATCGTCATTACATATTCATTAATAAAAGCTAAAAAATTGAGATAATAAGAGATATGAGACTTGAAATCGTGACTTTTTAGAGGATAAAGCTCACAACTAACTACTGGACCACGTTAACTTTTTTATTTTATTCCCCCAACTATAATATATAATCTTTTTATTTGTAAAAGTTACAACAAAACTAATCCCCGATAAATCTTCGTTTAATCTCTGATTTTTTTGCTAGGCGATAGATCACCTCAACCCCCGATTAGCGTTTAGCGAAATTTTGAACACATATCTAGACCCAGCCAGTGGGCAAACACGCTAAACCAATGATTAGGACCACTAATTTTTTATGTTGTTAAGGACTACTAATTTTTCTTTTTATGAAAATGATTATATATATCTTTAAACCCATAAAATTTTCCTTTTACACATTTATATAGCTAATATTTATGGGATTTTGAATAATTAATGAATATAGAAAATCCCAAAAATATTTTCTTTTTTATTAGGACCACCATTTTCATTGGATCGATCTGCAGGGTGTATCCACACAGACAATTGACACTGACTAAAAAATATGATCTAAAATATTGTATAAATTTATGTATAAGATGATTGAGAATTATAGCTTAGAAACTTATATTCGTGTCACCACTATGGCAGAATCCAAATTTAGATCTAATTACGTGTTTGTGTGATTTATGGATGAAAAAATGACACATACCTGATGTAGAATCATTATGCTTATTGATTGGTTTAATGATAACTATAATTTTACGTTTTAGATTTAGGGTTTCATATTTATTTAGTTTAATAAGTTTAAACGGGAATTGTGGTTCGGTTCGGATCGATTTTTTTGTTTTTGTTTTGTTTTTAATTAGGTGTATATTAGACCTCCAATATAACATGTTACGGAAAATATTATTCACTCTGTAACAGTTAAATAAAAAGAATATCGTCTAAACTCGTTCAAAAAACAATTAGACAATCATAATTTTTTGCATTGCATTGCTATTTTTTTTTAATTTGCATCCAACTTTTTGTCAATAGGTACAAATACTCTTAAGATAATAATTCTAATCGATATTTGTATATGGATAGTCATAGAATGTTTTTGTCTTTGAACTACACACAATAAATTAAAAACTTCTGTCTTTGAAAATGTTTAGAAACATGCTTCACCTTAAATGATCTTACAATTAAAAAAAAGTAATAAAAACATATTTGTCGCACAAGGCTAGTCAAGATCCATAGTTTGAATATGTAGAGTACTAAGAAGCTCAAGATTAGTATCATTTGAAGTTCGAACTTCGAAAGACAAAAAATCGACACAAGAATCAGACAGATATCATAGATTGGGCATATTATGGCGTGAAGAAATTCTTCCGCCGAGAGAATCCCTTATTGGAATCATCAAATTTTATCTTTCTAACATAAAACTTCATTTTTATATCAGGTGATACATGTCTCAAACCTCCATTTTGAGAAATCCTTTCTCCAATATTGCAAGTTTGATGATATCGAGCGATTCTACCAAATCATCACATAGTAGATGAGGGTCTGGAATCACTGTTGTGTCGACAGCTAGATTGATGATAATCTTGTTTACGTAGCTTACAAAATGGATAATCAAAGCCTAGTTCAACAACAAACATAAAACAAACTCCTCTTAATTAATTTCATCAAAGCTTTATATATGTAATTTCCCAAAAGAAGTTAATCGATATGCCATGATCGGCTACACTTACTTGTGGTCCAGCAGATGCGGTTGCTGTGACGTAAGACATCGGATGGTCAAAAAAACTTATTTCTTCCTTTGGACCCATCACATTTGAAAATGTCAATGTTGTGTGACCAAATATCCTGGTAACAATAGCTTCTGCTACCTGTGATTAACAATTATAGAGTTTTTTACACATACATAAATACATATATATGGATTAACTAGTTGATGATAGTGGTTCTATAATAATTTACCTTTTCCCCCAATATTTTCATGGTACATTTGACAATTCCATAGAATATAAGTGACTCCATGGAGTTTTTTTTCATATCCATAGTAGATTTGGCTTTTCGGACGTATTCCAAGGGATCATCCTCAGATCTTACCCACAAAGGAAATATAACAATACCTACGAAGTTTCCCCATCTACACTTTGAACCCTTTTCCATCATATTAGTGAGATCCTACATTTTCATATATATATATTTAATGAACCTCTTGCATTATAATTGATTTAAAATAGTTTTATGCAAGGTACAATGATGGTTACATTTATATTACCTCGATCTTTGTATCTGGTCTTAAATTGACAGCTACTGTACCACGAAGACGGATTTTTTTCTTCTTGACCACCATATCTTCATCTACTTTTAAAAATATTAAAAATTGAAACTACTGTTAATGATATATTACAATCATAGCGTAGTCCTACGATGTATGAAACATTATAAATGTATATTCATACAAAAATTTCAAATGTAATCACATGTCTATAAGTTTTAGTAGCGGAATATCATTTATATATATTTTCCGCCAATCACAATATTTTCTAACAACAAGAAAATATCACTCATATATGAGTTTTTGAAATATTTGAATATCAATTATGTTTTAATATTTTTAAAATATTAAGAAAACTCATAATAAAAAATTTCAACTATGATTTTCAAAATTATATATTGTTAGTATGTAATCAATTAAAAACTAATTGTTAGAAGAAAAATTATATATAACCAGTTTTTTCCTCAAGGCCATTGTATTTTCATCATTTTTAAAACAAAAGCTATTACAACTAGATTTAACAATATTAAGGTCAATTAACAATAGAACGGGAAAGAAATTGAAATTACCAGATTTTCTACTTAAATATCTTGAGAGACCTGCCTGTGTCATTCCAAGAAGAACATCATTTACTTTCTACAAACAAAAAAAAAACAAGATAAATTATAAATTAGTTCTTTTAAAGAAAACAAAACAAATTAAATGATGGGTATAAAGAAAATTGATATAAAATATTAATATGTTTACCATTTCCATTGTATTCTTCACCAACTTGACATCATCAAAGCTTATCATCCGATGGATAACCTTTCTAGGTCGAGTACTATCTCCCGGTTTACTCATGAGAGGAGTTTTAGTATCCCGCATAAAACATAGTGTAAGCAAAGACTTAAACAATTCAATAATAGTTGTGAAAATGATTCTTATCATCAACCAAAATCTCCCAACCAACCACCAACCCTTATCTTTGGAATCAACATGTTTTCTTGTAGCTGCGGTAGTAGGAAGAGCCTCGGGGTCTGAAATTTTTCGTGAACTAGCAAGTAAAAGAGACATAAGAGACATCCCATCGCCAAGTGAATGATGTAGTTTTCCTATACCCAAAGATTCCGCATTTGATGTCTTTATATTCAGTATATGAAATTCCCATAAAGGTCTGGTCATGTCCATTGGACTATTAGTTATGTTCGAAGTATAGTCTTCTATAAACTGATCAGGATTTTCAATGTTGGAATGATCAAGATCTGGAACAATAACATGATCTTCTACTCGAACACTAACAGGAACCCAAACCGCTTTTCCATTTTTCTTCATCTCCTGAAACATTAATTTATGATCAAATATATTATATATATATTTTAAAAAATTCTGTTTACGTTTTTCTTTTTGTCAACAACATACGGGTTTGAATATGGTCGGTGATACAACGACACTTGCATAAATCACTAACTATATGTCCTGATAAAAAAAAAATCTCTTGTACGTTCTCACATGTGACAATTCTTTTTTTTTGTTTCGGACAATCTCACAAGTAACACTTAAGGCATGTAAATATAGGTTACCACTTTGCTAGAGAAGCGAGGGAGCTTGATCCACGTGTTCTTGATACCTTCAACAATGGTGGATGGGTTGCTTCTAGTTTTAAACCCTAAAGTTAAAACAATGACGCAGTAAAGACCCGGGGAAATGAACAGCTGCGAAATCGGGCTAAACGGCTCCATTGCTGCTGTCTCTTGCTCCTCTCTCGCCATGTCATCTTTTTCCTTTTTCATAGTTATTTTGATTACTTTCCGACCTTGGCATTAGCCACACTTGGCTCTTATACTGTTTTTTTTCCTAGTACCCCTCTTGGTTTAATCATTAATGGTGTTGGCAGTAGACTTAATTAATTATATATATATTGTGACTTAGCTTCTTTTTCTGGGTTAAAATGTAAGTAAGTAATTAATGTTTCTCATTTAGTCCAATAACTAAACAATCTTATTATATAAAACTTGATATCTCAAAGTTAACAACATGTGTTAATCAGTCGATCAGATTTCGATACATGTAAAAGCTTCTTTTCAATTAGTTAAAAAAAAAAAGGAAGTCTTGATGTTGAGTAAATATAATTCAAATAGAAATGTGAGAATTAGTTCGTCAAAGTTTTTTTTATAAAAAAAGATATATAGTAGCTAAATTCTAAAAAGTAAAACATAATTCAAATATGAATAGAAAAACCTAAATATTTGGAAACATGTGAAAAAATTTAATTAGAACCCAAATAATTGACAAAAACATAAGAGAATTAGAATAGATTGATAATTGTTGCTATATCGATGGGTAATTTTATATCAGTGTTTTCACTCTTATTTTATTTATTTTCACGGCTGGTCTGATTTAGTTTTCCATTTATAAACTATCCATTGTGAGTATAATACAAATAAAACCGTCTATCGACTATCATGGATTATTGTGGTGCAGGCATGACTATCTGTTGTGGAATCGTCCGAGAGAAGTTGTTTTGTCGTATTGTCAAGTGCTGCAAGGAATTAGATTCACTTGTTTGATTGAGATCGTCATTTGTAAGAGGATAACTGATTCAAATTAACTATTGTTTTTTAAATGATGTACCAAACCACCCAAAAATAATGACCATATTTTTTTTTGTAAAAAATAACTATTTGTAACGAAATAGAGTAATTTTTTAAGAGACTCCTGTAATGGTGGTTACTTGGTCTTGGAACCCGGTAGCTACCATTAACAAATTGTTGAAAGAATACGAAGTTATGGTACGGGTCAAATAGAACACACAAACATGGATTTTAAATAGTCTCTTAAACTTTTGGTATACAATCACTTATGCGGAATGTAGTAAATGTGTTCACAACAAATGTTCTAAAATAATGGTTACAATGTTTGTTGTAAAAAAGTTTAGTGTATTCTATCCACTATATACATACCGTGGATCTTGTATAAATTAGAATAATCTGATTACTGGAATTTGTAATTATAAGTTTATTGAATTTGTATTGTCATCGTATTATAATCCGGATCCGAATGAGAAGCATTATGCCTATTGGTTGGTTTCATAGTAATATTTTGTATGTCTTTTATAATGGAATTAAAAATTCCCTTTTTATAAGTTTTTACATGAACAATTGAAAAGAAATTAACATGTTTCACAAGCACTTCACCTGTTTCAATAATAATTTGAATTAAAATTGAATAAATTTTGTTTTTTGAACCTAAATTGAATAAATGTTGAACCAAATATACAGGTGAGGACCCAAAACAAACAGAGGCCTAACCAGTAATGGACTGAGTAAATGAAGAGTCAGGTGTCGTTGTTGAGATTGAGTTAAAGTTTAAAACTAAAGGTCTCCGAATGCTGAGACTCTGTAGTCTGTACGTATCTTTATTATGCAATCAATTCATGGTTTATCAAATGTTGTAGGCCCCGTACAATGAATGTTGATTCGTACAAGTTCTATTTGCTACTCTCTCTCTTTCATAATATAAGATGTTTTGTCTAAAATCACAAACATTAAAAAAATTATTTTTAAAAAAAAAATATCATTCAATATATAAACTAAAAACAATTCAGACAATCATAAAAAAACTGCATAATAAAATTAGTCACACAATCTCCAAGAAAAGTAAAAATTGCATAGAAATGTGAAAACAATTTATATTTTGAAACAAAAAAAAATCCTCTAAAACATTTTATATTATGAAACAAAGAGAGTATAAATTATTTCGTTTTTTCATAATCCTAGAATTTTGAATTTTCTTGAGGGCAACCAAAAAAGGTTAAGTTATTTAATAGAGTTTCAATTAGGAGTGTTAAAATAGATCAAAACTCACTATCGATCCAACTCAACCTGGTTTATAATTAATTAACCCTAATGGGTTAGAAAATAATATCTATTCTAATGGGTTGATGAGTCAAATTAGTGAGTTTAAATATGTTGGGTTGAAATGAACTACTCATTTGATTTGATTTGATTTTTTTCTGACAGAAACCAAATTCCTGTTAAAAAAAACTAAAATAAACCAAATTGAAATAAATTTTATTTAATTGTTTATTAGATTTTGATTCAGTTATTTTTCCGCAAAAAAAAAATACGATTAGTAATTTCCGCCCAAAAGTGTGTTTTCTGTCAAAAACGTGATTCTATAATGCCAGGCCAAACCCGCAATTTCTCATCAAGATGTTATTTCACATATGTTTCGCCAAAAATATGATTCCACGATTTGCATGTGAGTTTTCCGCTAAAAATGTAGTTCCACGATTTTTCGCCCATACACATAACTTTTCGTTAAAACCCACAATTTCCAACAATAACAAAAACTGACTCCGCAATTTTCGACCAGCGATGATTTAAGTTTTAGTTTAGTTTTTAACATTATTTATCACATCTTTCGAATAAGTTTGGTTTTTCGCGAAACAACAAAATTTAAAATATTGAATTACGAATTATAAAGCAAGCAGGGCCGGCTGAGTAGGGAGGGCGAGCGGTGCGATGGCCCGAGCCCCAATCCTGTGTCTTAATAATTAAGGACTCCGATTTTTTATATAGATTTTTATTAAAAGAATTAAATAATAAAAATTAGATTGAAAATGATACATAAAATATTTTATAAGTATTTTTTTAATAATAAACTCTACAAAAATATTACACAATGTTTTTTTTTTAAATTAGTAAAAAAAACCTTTTAAACAAAATTTAAAGGGTCCAAAAGAAATTTTTGCCATATGATATAATGTTGAGACGGTGTTGAAACAGTTCCTCGATTTTAGAAAGCTGTAAGTTAGAGAGAAAAAACCAACAGTTTTAGAAATTTTCATAATAATAGTCTTTTATAAAAAACCAACAAAAACATTAAAAACCAATTTGAAGTTTTGTACTTTAAATCAGACTTATCATTAGACTAAAACACATTGTAAATGAGAAGCCAGCCTTTTTTATATAAAAGTAAGGGCCACAAGCCCATTCTTGACCTACTTGGGCTAGGGCCGGCTAAAGGATCTTAAACCCCAAAACCCAAGTTAGAAAAGTACTTCTAACACGTCCCCAAAGTGGAATGTCTTAAAGGAGATTGTTGCGGTTTATCAGGCCTCGAAACACTTGCACATAGATATACAAGGGGTGGGCATTTCGGTTTAATTTCGGGTTCGGTTCGGTTCGGTTAATTCGGGTTGAATAAAACTCTAGCCGAACTCAACCGAAATAAGTTTGGTTCGGTTTGTGTTCGGTTTGGGTTTAGTTCGGTTTGGTTTAGTTCGGTTCGGTTGTACTTTGGTTTGGTTTTAGTTCGGTTTTAAAAAAATCAACTTATAAAAACAAAAATCCTAACGAAAGGTAAACAAAACGAAGTCATAAAAAAAACCATTCCCTAAAATTTTAAAACCAAACTGAAAGTATTCCACTTAATCAAAATAAAAAAAAATTAAAAAATTTATGGTTTCGTCTTTCCATGCCACTAAAATGAATATACAACAAGTTAATAACTTAAATATAAGTTAATTATACAAGTTAATGTTTATTCATCTCTTATATGAGTCATTATAAGCTTATATCATTAATATAAAACTATCACCATATGTGTTATTATTTTTAATATTATTAATTAACTAATTAACAAAAGCACATTGGTTTATCGGTTCGGTTCGGTTTTAAACCGAACCAAACCGAACCGTTCGGGTTGAAAAAAACTTCAACCAAATAGTTAGGTATTAACTATGGTTTGGTTTGGATCGGTTTGAGTTCGGTTTGGTTCGGTTAAAATGCCCACCCCTAAGAGATCCAAGAAACACTGTCACCGATTCTTCCCTTTTGTGGACTTTCTCAATTACAATTACAATTACAATTACAATTACAATTACAAAGGACCATTGGAATCTAAAATTATCACTGCTTTGCCCCCAAAAATATAGTATATTCTAACTTGTGAACAAAGCTTTTATACCCAAATTCTTACATATATACACACATTACATGAGAAGTTGAAAAAACACCAACGTACAAAACCAGGAAAATCGCCAAATCGTAAGACCCTAAACCCATTTAGATTCACATTTTCTCCTCTTTGCCTGCTTTTTCTTATTTCTCTACAGACAAACCCAGAAAGAGACCAAAAAGTTTGAGAGATTCAAAACAAAGCTGAAACCTTTTACGGCTCTAAAGACAGGACTTTTGACCTTTATTTATTTATTTTCATCTTGGCTTTGGTTGAGATGCAAATGATATCAAGGGCTGGATGAGTCTATGATGGGACATGGCTTGAGATCGGTGTAGCATCTCAACCATTGATGGAGTCTGGTAATAAGCCTGGACAAAGCTCGAACCGTCTCCTGATTCTCCTCTCGATGTTGCTCTTTGCCATGAGTGTGAACTAAGTCCAGAGAGAATGTAAGCTCTTCCCGATACCTCGTAGACATGCCTACTCGCCATTCTTTCTTGCATTTCCTTTAGCTCTCTGTCCAGAGAGACACAAAACCCGTCAATCGATTTTGCTGAGACCGTCTCTGCCAGAACCTGTCTAAACTTCTGGAGAACGGTAACAGCTGCGGCTAAATCCTCTCCCTCTGCTAAAGTTCTCGCCTTTACCATTGCCTCCGCAGCTAAAAATCTGTTTCTTTGCCTGTCCACTTCGATGGACACAACAACTTCTTGACCAACGGTTTCTGGTCTTTGAATCTTAAGCACATGCCTTTCAAGCGTCACAATTTCCTTTGTCAAAAGATCTTTGTAGACACATCTCATTTTTAGAAGCGGTGACTCATTTCCAGCTCTTTGAGCTGGGATGTTGATAGAAATCAAGAAATCCCGTTCTTCATCAGCGTAAAGATCACCAATGTCGACACATCCTGACCGACCATCACCAGTAACAAGGCTTGGGTAACTCCCAGCTTTTATCGAGCTAAGATGAACATCTGAGCACATACCATCGATTTCTAGCCGTAGCTCTTGTACCGCAACGCTTAAAAGCCCACCAATGCACTGTGCAAGAGCATCCTGGATCACAGATTCGCTCTCGATGAAAGAGAAAGTTCCCCCAGAGGTTTCAGAAACAGAATGCATCAGTGAAGCATCATGATCTGATCCGAAGCCAAAAGAATGAACCGGGATCTGAAACCGCTTGCTCTCACAACCGTGCATAGACAACGGAAGTAACAACTTGTAATTTGGATCAGTTTGGTTCATGGTATAGGTATCTCGTCCGTCGGACAAAAGGATAATGCTAGCAACAGGATTTTTATCTCTTCGATCTTCCATCACCTTGACACCTTTCCTAAGACCTTCAGCGATGTTGGTCCCACCATTTGCAACCAATGAGTTCACAGCTTGAAGGGCTCGGTGTCTTCCAGCATCAGACATCTTGGTCAAAGGGAATAGACGACGAGCAGTCGAAGAGAAAGCGATAACTGAAAGCCTGTCATTACACCCAAGGTTCTGAATCACAAATCCCATTGCTCGTTTCAGCAGAGCCAGTTTAGTTCCTGCCATGCTACCACTGATGTCAAGCACCGTGACAAGATCAACTGGAGCTCGGGCATTTCCAGTAACCATGGCAGCAGCTCTGAGATGCACCAATACAGCAAACTTCTCACGTGACTCAGCTCGTGGGACAGCGGAAACCTCAGGATATATCTTCAAGTCCATCATTCGTACAGGATGATTGTTCTCCAAAGCATCACTAAAACTCTTCCCAGAAAATACGAGCTGCTGCTCTAACCGTTCATCATCATTAAACATAGAGGGCTCAGGAGCCAGAACTCGTCCTTGATTCATAACTCGACGAGGCGTTGGTAAGCGGTGGACAAGGCCAATAGCTGCATCATTGTTATAAGGTCGAGCAAACAGGTAAGGAAGATCAAAACTTGGGTGCTGCATTGGGATTTCCTTCCAATTTGCACGGCACACAGGGCAAACTTGGTTTCCATGTTTCACATTTGAAGCAATGCAGTGAAAATGAAACGAATGCGAGCACTCTGCTGTGAAAATCGCGTGTCCTCCTCCTTCTTTCATCTTAGTCAAGCATATAGAACATGTCTGCTCATCAAAAGGATTAAGCAATAAAATGTGTGAGTCCATGTTCTAGAAGTTTTAATAAGTTGATCAGAAAAAAAAATGAATCGACAAAGAAACTGATCAGAGTACTCAATGTTAAGTCAATATGCTGTATCAAGAAACAAACTTAGCGCATTTAAGTAGCTAGATATAGAAAAAGAAACAACATTTTCTTAGGATTTCTGAAATTCAATGGCTCAAGATCTCTGAGCACCATAGCCAAGAGAGAAAACAAAATTCAAGATTCCATAATTCCATTTGCACAAGAAACAAAACTAAGAAAGAAAGAAAAAAAAGACCTTCAATAACTAAAGTGATTTTTAAGTTAAGATAAGAAGAAGAAGACAAACTCATACCCCAAGTCAACTCATATACACAGAACCAAAAACAGGCAGTGGAAACAAGATTGAGAGAGTGGGTCTTGTAAAAGAGCAAACCTTGGAAGATTTAGAGCTGTTTCTGGATAATTTGAGACCGTGAGAGGAGGGTGTTGGGGTCATGGGCCAGTTAAGAGGAGAGAGCAGAGCAACATCGGATAATCTCTCTGTAGATTTCAGAGCAGCGGGTGGTTCCTCTAGGGTTCGTGGGAGGTACGTGCAGAGATTCAGACCCAAAGCCAGTTTCATCTTCCTCCATTTACTTCCCATTCTTCGGATTGAGTGAACCTAGAAACAGGTAGGAGACCAAAGGAGAACAACACAAGAAAAGAAAAACGCAGAGAGAAATTGGAAGTATCGAATCAACGAGAGAAATGTTTCCTCTGATGAGCAGAAGAAGAAGATGATGAATCAGTGGAAGTGTTAGTGGTGGTGACGAGAGAGAGTGAAGAAGAGAGATTGAGGAGGTTCTTGAGATTTGCGACTATTATTTTGACCTTTTTATTTGGGTCGTAGAAAAAAGAAAAGCGAAACTATAAAGTTAATTAATGCTTCCGCTTTATGCCATATAAATCATTTTGACCTTTGCTTTGGGTCTTCTAAATAATGTTGCTTTTTTTTGTTTCCTTCATTAAATATTGTTAATGTGAGTGTGAAAAACACAAAAAAACAAAAATTGTACTCCAATTTTGCATAAATATATCGTTGGTAAAAAAAAACCATTTCGCAAATTTTGACTGTGTTTTTTTTTCAACAACATTTTATATACATGTTTAAATCTGGATAGTAATTACAATGACGATATTGATAAAAATATGTTTTTGGTCGATTTTAATTATAAATTAATGAGAAATAACTAGGATTTTCATCAATTTGAGCATTTTTTTATAAGCTTCGGTACGTTAATTACAAGCATGTTCGGTACTTAATAAGAATAAATGTTATTTTGCTAATTTATATATCTTTGGTGTCATTTCTAAAACTAAAAACTCAAAAGTGATATGGATTGAAAAAGGTTAGGTCATGTGCATCCATTAAACTCACAAAGTTTCATAACCATTTTTTTATTATTATTTTTTATATTTTTTTATTGGTTGAGATTTATTATGATACTTGTAGTAAATTTGTTTCCAGTAGTGATACCGGTATCGGTATCTTTGTTTTCTCTCTTCCCCCTATCTGATAATTACACGGAGCCAATAATATCCCGCCACGTACACAATGATACCGTATCATTTAACTCAACAGAGTGATACTTTCAAACAAAATTTTATTTCCAAATCTATTTTAAAATTATTTGTTGGCCTAAGAAATCCAACAAAAATCATTGTTGCACATACTCTTATATTATATATCTGCTAGCAAAAGAAATATTAAGTTGAAAAGAAAATAGAAGAAATGATGAGAGGAAGTGAAATGATGTGACAAGAATTATGNTATTTTAGAATAAAAAAATACATTGGAGATTGTCTAAGTCATAACCTTTAATTTATGCCTTCAACCGAGTTTCCATTTTTCTTTTTATTTTGTAAAATTCTTTTATGTCTCAATAAAGATTTGAACTTTAGAGTTTTGATGAGCGGATATTAGGGGTGACACTATTATCCTGAATCCGAGATACGCTCTGATTCCCTCCAAAAATCTGGATATCCGAAGGGGTCGGATCCAGATCCGGATAATTAAATTATAAGGTCCGGATATCCAGATCATTTAAATATATCAAAATTTTATATTTTATTGAGATTTATATATATATATATATAATTTAAATATTTTTTATAATAACATAATTTTTTTACAAAATATTATATAAATGTTTAATTTTATCATTATTTTAATTTTTAATTTTTATTTTTTACATATATTGTCAATAAGTCAATTTTATTAGATTTTATACTAATTTGTGTTTATACTAATTAGGTTTGAACCAATAATTGATAAATTTGAATCTAGTAAATCAAATATTTTTAGATTTACGCCGATGTGATTATTAGATTTTATCATCATATAAAATCACAAAATTTCTTAAAATCAAGAGATGTTACAATTTAATCCTATTTAAAGATTCAAGTATTAGAAGTATTTCTGTCATTTAAAGCGTAAAAAATGAACGGAGATATATATACTTTTCTTTGGTACAAAGTTTTGAAAGAAGATTTCATTATTTATATATATAGCAAAAAAAATTTAGACCGAAACTTATATTGATTTCCGAGATCTATAAAAAATCTAAATATTCTTATCATTTAAAACGACACGATGATCAACTAAAATTAAAATTGTAGGGAGAAGGTTTAAAAGCTAAAGTTGTAACATTCATTTTCATGATTAACGTTTCAAAAGTCCACTTTACTTCATTTGATAAATGTAGGAACCGAATTTCAATTGCTATTTTTAGTAATATTTAAGGTTTTGATTATTTTGTCAAAAATGCATGTCTTAACATAAAATGACAACAAATCATAAAGAATATGTCCATTTGTCTATATTTTGTAATTTTACAACTTTTTTTTGGTCAATAAGTTAACAACTTATATTTCAAAGTAAAACATAATACGCACAATTGGCGAAAAAAAGAAGCAAAACAGATGTTATAAAGATAACAACCACCTATATCTTAAAAATGGCTAAAGTTTTTTTCGTTTTTAGGACAAATATTTCAAAATTAGCCACTAATTAATAGAAATGTGTGTCTTTGGTAAAAAAATGTGATAGGGAAAACAAAGTTTCTACTTTATCTCGAACGAAGTAGCGAATACAATTAGAAGTCAATATTGTGGTGCGTCCGTTCGTAAAACACTAGTGGACCAAAATATGTATTTAGTCGTCTGGCTAATTGTAATAAAGATCATCGGCAAAATAAGACGACAACAATCATGAGCCACATTAACTGACGACAACAATCATGAGCCACATTAACTGACGACACGCAAAAATCTCCATAGATCGTCAGCTTTCGCTTGGAAGATTGTACATCGCTTCTCTGTGTATTAGATAACGGAGAAACACCAAACAATCATGGACGGATCTAGACATTTATTTAGTATGTGACACCTAATGTAATTAATATTAAGATTAAAAGCATTTAAATAAATTTTATACTAATAACTTAAGAAAAAAAAATCAGTGTGTGGGGCACATGTCACATCCCTTCTTTACCTACATCCGCCAATGCAAACAATCGTCAAACTTTGAAGTAATCCCACCTAATCAAAATCACACCGTACAAAAAGCCTTATGACACTATCTGTGATAATATAAGTTGGACCCAGGGTTGCTACTTGCTCTTATAAAACAAATGGAAACGACCTATGATGGTTTTAATATTGTTTTAAACCATGCTCATTGAATATCACGGGTGTGAACATACTCTTTCAAAAATGTGAGTTTGTGTGTTCAACGTATAATTATGAGTTCTTCACAAAAAAGGGTATAATTATGTGTAAATGGTGTTATCATCAACCATATACCTCATCGATATGAATATCATTGTTTTCTCACGTAAATAGTTATGCGCCTATTTTTCCTTCGTCATTCATTCATGCTACTTTTTTTTTTTTTGAGAAATGTTCATGCTACTTTCTTAATTCTTAATAGTATTTTTGTAGGTCAAAAACAAACATGCATTATCATATCAGATTTAAACTATGATAGTGATACAACAATGATACTAATAACTAATACAAATTAACTATATTATGCCACATATCTTGATCACATTTCATCACATGGCAAAGCATCGACACATTCTTGCAATAATTTGTGTATTGGACTGAAATGTTCTAGAGAATTATTTTGTTATTTATATTTTTATTTATGTATTGCTAAAATAATTAAAAAGACTTATTTATTTATCGTGATGAATATTTAATTGTAAGAATTGAGGTATCGTTTGATTAATCTAATACTGAACATTTTACACATAAACTATAGTAAAATAAGTCTTAAAATATATAAAAATAAGAATTATCATTTATTTTAACCAAAAAATTGTTTTTAGTTTTTCACAATATAAAAAATTACAAAACAAAACTGGTGGGAGATAATAATTATTTTACTCATATTATACATTTTTAACTCATTCACGTCCCCTTGCATCCACCATAGTTGTGCACACGCAAAGATGAAGAATAAATATTATTGTTTTATTGATGTGAGGGCAAGATGATCTTTCCACCACACAAAAATGACCCAAAACACCAAAGTGACTTATTGTGTAATATCAAACTCAAAAAGTGATTTTAACACTTACACTATTCTATATACTTTAATTGATATTTAAATTCTAAAAAAAAAAATTGAAAACAAAATATATAAACGACTTTACAAAATATTCTCATTGGGGCAATCGTCATCTTTTGTCAAACTCGATTAATGAGACTATTTGTTTGTATTAAAAAGTTTTAAATTAGTAATAACATATAAAACATGAATAGGTCAATTTGTGTATCCAAGAAGTGTCGTNAATGCTAGATCTAGCTTGAAAGAGTAGGTCTAGATCATAAGGCATTTCATGAACACCAAGTGTTTGATGAAATGCCAAGACCAAATTATTCAAGAGATTTATGTTCCTAGCCTATGAGAATAGTTGTCTAGGGTGTATTTTGGTTGATCTAGTTCATATTCTTAATGCTTGCTAATCATTGATCCACAAATGAGAGTTTGCTAATGGATTGAGTGATTAGCATAGTGATTAGTTGCTTGAAAGAGAATTAGTCAAGATTAGTGATCATAACCTAAGGATTAGCATTGATTGAGTGTGTTAGCATCATTAGTTAGTTGTCTTGATGATTATTAGATGATGATTTAGGTTGATCCTTGTTAGGTCCTTCACTTAGGTTGGTTCTCAAAGCTAGATTTGATGAGATAAACCGTAGTTTAGGACTACACCTAGATTAGGTAGCTCTAGTTGGCGTGACAAACCAATCTAGAGCTACACCGTAGGATTTATGGTCTCGTCCCATGCATTAGGGGGAGATTCGAGTAAACGGTGTTAGTGCTAGATTAGGTTTATCCATTCGAGTCTAGAACTTAGGCATTTCACTCCTAACCGGAGTTTAAATGAAATGCTTGAACAAGAACCTTTTGTGATCTTTTCATGCCTAGCCAACGAGAGTTGATGTCTAGGGTGATTAGTGAACGAATTGGGATTGGAGGTCAATGCTTGTTAATCACCCTATCACAAACGAGAGTTTGCTCTTGATTTGGTGATTAACAAAGTGATTAGTGCCACGACGGTGGATTAGTCAAAATTATGAATCCCATGTTCTAGGATAGAGTTCAATGCTTCCGAATGATTCGTTGTTTGATCGTATTCCATCGCTTTGATAGCTTAGTCCGTGATCCAACACTTATATCTTTGTTTTCCTTCTTGCAATTAGTTCCTTTAGTTCATAAACATAAAAACACAAAAACATTGCTCTAGCTTAGGAAGTTTCGTGCATTCCTAGTGTGTCAACCTTAGCCTCTTCGGTTCGATCCTCAAATACTACAACGAGGTATTGATCCGGGACTTTCCTTGCAAAAGTCCTACTCATCACATATGTAAACAAAAACATAAAAGATATATTAGAGAGAATTAAAAACTGATAAACTAATTATAAATAATACATAAAATTATTTACAAAGATATATATATCTAACGAAAGCAAAGGGTCGGGAAGTGATAACTACATATAAAAACGTTGAAAATTTTATTGTTGACAAACATATTTATGTTTTGTAGAGATTTTGTTTTTCCCTAAATCGAATTATTAATAAAACATTTTTGACTAGAAAGAAGATATAGTATTTCTAGTTACGATTTGACCGGTTAAACCATCAGATATGTTGCATGCCAGTCGAAATGCGGAGCACACCGTTGGGTACGACGGCGGTTTCACCAGCTTCAATCAAGCACAACTTCTATGGCCACTTATTCTCTTCTTCAGGAGTCTCTCACTTCTCTCTCCATCGTCGGAGACGCCAGTCATCTCTCTTCCTTGTCTTACAAATGTCAACAATTATAATTTGAAAATTATTTATTTGTAAATATTGTTTAGATCATGAGTTAAAATTAATATGTAAGATTAAGAATAAAAATATGATTAGATTAAAGCATGTGTATTTTAGACAATATTTTATTAAAAGCATCTAGATGGAGATGTAAATTCAGATTAAAATGACAAATTAAACAAAAATTCATTCAGATGAATCATCCAAATGAAAAACTGAAAATGGAAACGAACATCATTCAGATGTACTCATCCAAATAAATTATTTAAATGAATCATCTGAATGCAAATGAACAAACGAACATGGCCTAATTGTAATAAAGATCATCGGCAAAAGGAGACGACAACAATCATGAGCCACATTAACTGACGACATGCAAAAATCTCCATAGATCGTCAGCTTTCGTTTGGAAGATTGTACATCGCTTCTATGTGTATTAGATAATGGAGAATCTATGTATTAGATAACGGAGAAACACCAAACAATCGTCAAATTTTAAAGTATTCTCACCTAATCAAAATCACACCGTACAAAAAGCCTTATGGCACTAACAAAAATGATGTGATAATATAAGTTGGACCCAGGGTTGCTACTTGCTCTTATAAAACAAATGGAAATGGTTTTAATATTGTTTTAAACCATGCTCATTGAATATCACGGGTGTGAACATACTCTTTCAAAAATGTGAGTTTGTGTGTTCAACGTATAATTATGAGTTCTTCACAAAAAGGGTATAATTATGTGTAAATAGTGTTATCATCAACCATATACCTCATCGATATGAATATCATTGTTTTCTCACGTAAATAGTTATGCGCCTATTTTTCCTTCGTCATTCATTCATGCTACCTTTTTTGTTTTGAGAAATGTCCATGCTACTTTCTTAATTGTTAATAGTATTCTTTTAGGTAAAAAACATGTATTATTATATCAGATTTGAACTATGATGGTGATACAACAATGATACTAATAACTAATACAAACTATTTTTTTTAACTTCTGATTCATTCATTGATTTTCAATCGGATACAAGAGTTGCAACATATAGAGTACATCAATATATAATATGCAAAATTAAATACACATCAATACATCTAAAACCGATACTTAAAAAGAACGATGAAGAAGTGAATTTCTACGACGCTTTGTTAACCGAAACCTTACTCGCCAACAAATAATTAAATATGTTTCTTTCCTTCCCTAGATTCAATCCCAATATGACGAGATCGTCGTTCTTGGTTGTCATCTCTTTGATGAGATTCCATAGTCTTCCACTATTATTGATGAAACTTGATATTTTCTCTTGCATAGATTCGACATGTATATGTAATCTTGATATTTTTGGATCCAAAATTCGCCAAAAGAGAGACCATAAAGGTCTTAGAAAATTATATGCAATCCTTTCGTCGGATTCGAATGTTGAACATATGGCGTCATGAAGAATCGAGGAATTCTTCATGGATGTTATTGGCATGTCATAGATGCAATCGAAATACTGATACACACCGAAAGAACATGAACAAAGCACCCCCAAAACTGGAGAAAAAAAACGGAAACGTCATCGTTTCCAACTAAAGTAAATGAAATCTATGATTGAGACTCCATGAGCAATTTGCTTGGAAAAATGTGCGGTAGTCCTTCTTATTTGCATATCTCCAATCGACCTATTTTGAAGCGGAAATTGCATCATCGGTTCAAGGACTATGAAACGATGATCTCCGGCAAAAAAATCGATCGCCAAATCCATCAAAATCAGAAGAATAAGAGATAAGCGGATTATGAACCGCTTTAAAATCGCAACAGCCGTACCAATTTATTGTAGAGATATATAAAATTGAAATCAAAGCAAAAAAAAAGAACTAATACAAACTATTATACCACTTATCTTGATCACATTTCATCACATGGCAAAGCATCGACACATTCTTGCAATAATTTGTGTATTGGACTGAAATGTTCTATAGAATTATTTTGTTATTTATATTTTTATTTATGTATTGCTAAAATAATTAGAAAGACTTATTTATTTATCGTGATGAATTGAGGTATCATTTGATTAATCTAATACTTGAAACTTGAAAACAAAATATATAAACGATTTTACAAAATATTCTCATTGGGGCAATCGTCTTCTTTTGTCAAACTCGATTAATGAGACTATTTGTTTGTATTAAAAAGTTTTAAATTATTAATAACATATAAAACATGAATAGGTCAATTTGTGTATCCAAGAAGTGTCGTGTGTGTCTCGGAGAGATTTTCGAAGTGTTTTCGGTTTTTGTAGGATTGTCGAATAAGGCCACACAAAAAGCTTTGAAGGACGTAAGCCGAAGGGCTCGAGCGGTCAATGTTATTTGGTCAAACACAACGTTAGCAAAATCCTCCCAACATTATTCTCGGATGGCTCCTCTTTTTGACGTTAACTTCAACTTTGCATTTTTAAATAGAAACATATCCTTAACTTTCCAAATGCATATAAATGTATGTTAACATACGATCTTATTGGTCCATTTATGTCTTTTTGTACCTAATGAATATTACTTGCGTTAAAGGTCAAACGTGATGTGTATAGTGTATATAGATCATTTATGGATGGAAACGATCATGAAGATGTTAAAAAGTGACATCATAGAAATATCGATATGATAGTGTGGAGTATTATGGAGTCGGTAATGATATTGGCATACGATGAGACAATCACGCTCTGAGTGTATATGTAATACTCCTAATTCTATGAATAATGTTTGTTTATTACTCCATCCGTTTTATATTAGTTGTCGTTTTAGAGTTTAAATTTTGTTTCATATTAGTTGTCGTTTTATAATTTCAATGCAAATATTTGATAATATTTTCGCTTTTATCCTACTCATTTAGTTTATTAATTAGTGTAATCATAGTAAATAATNGCGGGTCGAGAATTTTCAAAATACCAAAAAGCGGGGCAGGTACGGGTCGAGTGTTTTCAAATGTGGGGCGGATGCATGTTGGTATTTTTTTTCCGCGGGTCTCGTAGGTTACCCGCAATTAAAAAAAAATATTATTTACTAAATACTATTAAAATATTGAAATATTTTGTAATATATATTTTTTTTTGTTAACTGATTTGTTTTGTAATAATATAAATTAATTAATTATGTTTTTTTTCATGTGAAATTTATTTTATTAAATTTATTTGTTTACTAATTTTTTTATTTATAAATATTTGCGGGTTACCCGCGGGTTCAAACGGGGCGGGTACGGGTCGAGCAATTTTTGTTAATAAGTCAAGCTGGGCTGGTCGATGCGGGTTGGAAAAAACATGTAACCCGCGCGGGGCGGATCTAGCAAGGCGGGTTGGACCCGCTTGACAGCTCTATCGACGAATGACTTTCCTTGCACCACGCTGAAGATTTTATTTTTTTAAGCTTACCTCCTTTAACCTGCAGAAATCGCATCTTCTGTGAATCGAAACCCAAACCTTCTTTAACCACCCAGACTATTAATTGTGTTTAATCCATAAAAATTATCCCGTGGTTGTGGGTTCGATCCCCACAGACGGCGCCAATTGAAAGAACCAGAATTTGCACATATAGTAGATCGGCGAATTTGGTTTAGGGTTTAGGAGAATTATTTTTATTAGATTTATAGATGTGTCTGTGAAGGCTGCCTACGTACCCTCAAAATAGGGATCAAGCCGGTCGTAGTTCAAGTTACATAGAAAGTTGTGGATGTTGAGAATGATTATTATGAATGGGGGGCTCTCCTATTTATAAGTCTTGATATCCATTGATCTTCATTTTCCTTCTTGAATTGATATTGACAATTGTCCCTTTTTCTTGAAGTCGATAAGGATAATTTCCTTTTTTTCGGGATTTGCCTTTTATCAAATAAAAGGAGATCCACCCTTTATCAAATAAAAGGAAATCTTCATTTTATTTCGTAAGTCAGCTCTGATGGGCTTTGAAGTCGATTGTTGGGCTGATTTTATCTCGGACCGGATTAAACCGGGAGAGTGCTAAACTCACCACCAAAAGTGGCCTACTAGGAAAAAAAGATATGTCAATTTACTTTGTAATATGAGAATATATAGTAAAAAAAAAACAGTCGAAATATTACAAATACGGGTATATAACATTGGAAAGATTCACCATCACTAATAGAAAAGCAATTGGAATCACCCAAGAAGAACGACATGACAGCTATGGTGTTGTAGTTAGTAGTTTGCAGTTACCAACTTGGATACATCAAGTTTCAAATTTAAAGGCACCAAAAAGAAAAGTAGAGAAAAGAGAAAAGTTTGAGCCTAAAGCAAGAAATGAAATAAAATATTTAATGAAGATGAATAATTTCTGATATCGGAGGACGAGCATTTTGTTTATCAAATGGCCTTTGTCTGTTCCCACTACCTTTTTATTACCTTTTGTTCTTCAAAAACACTATTTTTTCTGGAAACGATGAAAATTTGAGAGACTTTAACCTTTTTTAAAAAGGAGGGCATAAAAACAAAAAAATGGTCAAATCTTTTTGCCACGCAATTTTATTTATACCTTCATATGAGATCGAAGTTTATACGTCAAAGTTTGGAGGATATCAATCTTCATCTCATGATCTCTTTGACCACAAAAAAATAGAAAAATCAATCTTCATCTACAAAACTAGTTACCAACTTGTCATCAATTATTTTGTAGTTAGGTTCAAATCCAGGAAAGTAGATCGAAGATAAAATTACGAGTTATAACTTATAACGTAAATCTCGTATTTTGGTCTAACAATAATTGGTAGACCAAAATCTAGGACATGCATGGATCAATGTTCATTAGACGGATTCTTTCTTCGGCCACATCATAATTTACATAGCAGATTTTGAGAATAGTCTAAATAAGCTTTGGCTTAGGATAGTCCAATTAGTTTTTTTTTTAAAGCTTTATGTGGTGAAGCAATATTAAAGAACATATAATCAAAAGGTGTGTTCATTAAGGTGGAGGATAGGATTCCCTTTATAGTGTCTCTTTATGTCTCGCATTATTTCTGGCCTAAGTCAACCGCAAAAGCTGAACTCTTTTTAGTATCTTTTATAATTAGTGTTTTTCGTCTTTAATATTGTAAGATACTAAGAGCATCATTAACCTTGATACCCAACAGGGTATCATTTGAATATTTTAATCATATATTTAATATTAATTAATTTGTTGAGATTAGATAAGAAACTCTTAATATTTATGTGTCCAATGGTGAGACTCATAAGGGGTTCTAAAAA
>PKML01069861.1:12549-33454 GCA_002933935.1 Eutrema yunnanense | reverse complement strand
TTGACATATATCTAACAAGTAGATATAGAATTAATCACCTATCTAACCATTCATCACCTATCTAATAAATCCATTTACTACCTAACACAAACATTATCTAACACTAAGATGCATTTATTACCATCGAAAATATGTGAAAACATACCTGAACAGCTTGCAAAGCGAAGAGGAAATGCTTGTAGCTATTGATGTTCGTTGCCTTTTGCTGGATCCGTAGCTTTGTAACACAAAAACACCCCACTCTCAGCTCAGAATTTGCATAGAAAAAACACACAAAATTAGCATAGAATCCTATGACATTTAACAAGTAAAGAAACTTGGAAATTCAAGCAAACAATTAAAAGATAACAAGCAACACAATTCCTCAACCGTAAAACAATAACATATCATTTCAGCGCCTTCGTGTTCACTAGATAAACTTATCTTCTACATAAGCACTATCCTTCAAATATATCAATCATGCTAGTCGATCCCTAAACAAAATCAGAAGTGAAATGGAACTAAACCCTAAAATTCAAACCATCATATCAAAATCGAATAGAGAGACAAAGGAAAGAGCAAAGAATACAAATTCACAACGCAGGGGGATAAAATTTGATTGCGATTACGTTCGACTTGTACCAAAAAAGCGAATCAGCCAAAACATACAAAAGAGAAATACAGAGAAGATACAGAGAAGAGAGAGAACATGAAGCTCTGATTCCTCCATACTCTTTGATTTCACGAAGAGAGCGGATACAGAGACGAGATCGATTTCCATCGGCGGCAGGAAGAGACATGCATAGCGACAGAGATATCGATGAGTCGGAGAAAAAAATTTTGTTCGAAGAAGAAAGAAGAAAGAAGAAAAAACAAAATCTTTTTCTTCTCATTTCATTGCTCCAATAACGCAATGACACATGCTCCGCAAGAACCGATTCTTAATTAAGAATCGGTTCTTGCTTATTGTTTTAATTTTGATTTAGTTTTTGGCTAAAAAACTTAAGAAACCGCGTTAATGATGGTCTGAGAATCAGTTCAAAATCTTGCATATTTTTGGATGGTTACTATTATATAAAAAAAAAAACTATACTCTATGGTTTTTTCTAGGTTTCTCCGGCTCTCCCAAGTCGGGGGAGTTAGAACTACATGTCTTGTTTCTGTATATGGAATCATTTTAAATTTATCAATTTGGTTGAAAAAAAATTGTGTGAATTACAAAATGTTATTGGATTCTGATCGCAGCTCGATTCGCGTAGAAAGCCCCTATAGAGTAGTAAATCTACGTCACTGACCATTTCTAAGAAGAGGTTAATCGAAATCACTTTCTCTTTATCTCTTTTTAATTTTGTTGGAGACAAAGGAGTTTAATGATAAGGAGATATCTAATTTGCTGCACGGCTCTGTTTATATTGGTCCGAAATATGCGACGCCGTTTTGTTTTGATAATGACGAAATAACGGATTCTTTACCTCTCCTCGGCCCTCGCACCCAAACACGTTTAAAAAAACAAAAAAAAATTCCGTGACAAGTGGCAATTGTTCAAGTTTTGGAGACGTTCAAAAACACTCCTCAACTTTCAAAATAATACTACAAATTAATACCTCAATTTCAGGTAAATTTCATGAAAAATCTCTTTAAGTCTTAAATTTGTTTAAGAAACCCCATGCTTCAAAAATTTTACGTTAGCAAAGACAAGTTAGTAAAAATTGGTAAGAATTTTGAGTTCGAGTTCCAGAAGAAAATATGGATTGCTCCTCGAAAGAGATTCGATTGGCTGTACTTTTTAATTTCTATATGCAAAATCAAACTCTTATCTACATTATATGTCAAGGTTGTTTTCAAAATCAAATTCAATCTTTTAACAAGTAACACTTTTTGCAAATAATGTTATATACTTGTTATTTCTCTGTATTATAAATTTTTAAGCGGACGATCATAACAAGTCAACCATCAAATGGGGATCTACACTAACACAGATTACGGGAACTAAAGTATATACAACAAACGTCATAGATTTAAAGTTCATCTCCGATCATTTTCTTAACATTCTCCTTTATTTATTCCAAAGTAATAAAAAAAAATTAACAACTTTACTTACTAGAATCACATTAATTCAAGGTTTTATTACTAGTTTAACATGAGAGATATTTTGTGTAGTTTTTTTTTAATGTACATACTGCCCCTTCAAGAATGTGTTAGGAAAAATTAATAATAAAAATGCCATTAATTTTTTTTTAATAAGTCTGTCAGAAAAGTTTGTTACATGGCATTTTTAGTCTAGTGGCATATTCACCTAGCTCTAATTGCTTACGCATAAAAGCCAATGCCTTAGTAACACAATTTCTAATTGTTTATCCTCCAGTTCAATTGAAGAAGATGAAAATGTTAGTTAACAAAAAAAAAGATGAATATGTTAGTTACCATAGTTTGGCAGGCCCGGCTCAATGTTATTATGGGCTCTAGGGCCAAAAAATTTTTGGACCCTTAATTTTTCTTTTTGAAGGTGTTATACTAAAAAATTTTAAAAAATCTTTTGTGTAATTTTTTAATGAAAAATACATATAAAATAATTTTATGGGCCCTTTTCAATCTAAATTTTATTTTCTTATTTATTTTTTTAATTTAAAAAAAAATATATAAAAAAAATCGGGGCCCTTAATTATTAGGACACGGGGTTGGGCCCTGTGGCGGTCGCACCCTTTGTCCCCCCTGTTAAGTCGGCCATGTAGTTTGGGCGTAGTATTTCAGCTTGATCTCCGAAGAATTTTGTATTCCGTCGGCTTTATTTCCAGAGATATGTATTTTTTTCTCCGGCTTTGTCTCCCTCGTTTGGGTTTTTAGACTTTTGTAAAACTCTATAATATCAATAAAACTCCAGATGACAAAAAAAAATAGTGAGCCAATAGTCACAATATAAAAGTGTATAGACCTATACATTGTTTCTTAAAAAAATCACTTTTTAATTTCCTTTCACCCCTTCAACTTTCTAAGTAATACGAAAAGATACCCCCAGCTTCTGTAAACCCTTAAAATAATTCATAACTCTTAAAATTAATCAATGTAAATCATACCAAAAAAATTTGGCTTTTAGATTTGTTTCCGGGGAAATCTTGTTTTCTTCCGACTTTGTTTCCGGACATATATTATTTTTTCTCCGGTTTTACTTCTCTTGTTTGAGCTTTGTTTTTCTTGTTTGAGCTTATGTGTTTTTGTAAGATTTTATAACTTTTAATAAAAATTTAGATGACAAAATCATACCAAAGGAATCATGATTGAAAATAAAATATTTTGTTTGTTTGGGGTCTGGAAAAGAAAGTATTGATATTGATTAATGTCATCTACATACTGTATATATACACTTTCTGTGGTATTTAATGGGCTTTTTTCTAAAACCCAATAATATTTGGGAGATAAAAAAGCTATTTGATTGCAAAACTAATGTCGGTGGAAAAAAACGTAATGGCGGAGGACGGCGGAAACGGAGATGGAGACACCGGCGGTGTGAGAGACCCTAGCGAGTGGTACCGCGAAATCAAAGGAGGCATCAGAGATTCAAGCGAAGATTTAGACTCAATCAGCTCTCTGCCTGATGAGATCCTCCAACAAATCCTCTCCTCTATTGAGACCGAAGAAGCCATCAGAACTTCCGTATTATCCAGGCGATGGAGGCATGTATGGTCCAATACACCTTCCCTCTCCTTCGATTGGCATAGGAATCGTATACTGGATGCTGATTCGATAGACAAAACCCTAGCTCGCTACACGGCTCGCAAGATGATGAGTTTTCACATCGATATCGACATGATGAGCAATCTCACTCACATTGACAGTTGGATTGAGTTAGCCATGTCCCGAAACGTGGAGAATCTGTCGCTGGAACTCGGTTATCATCCTTCCCGTGTTAATTATAGCATTCCTGATTTCTTCTACACCCATTCTTCTCTCAAGCAACTCACCCTTCGCCTAAGCTATTCTCATCTGAAACCAAGTTGCTACGTGTCTTGGACATCCCTCAAGAAGTTGTCTTTGTTTTGTTGCAAACTCTCCGCTGAATCCATTGCTAAGATTCTATCTGGTTGTCCCATTCTAGAAAGCTTAACATTCAAATGCTGCGATCAACCCATGCTTCTTGATCTCAGCAATTCACCGCGTCTAAGAGTATTAGAAATCACTAGTCACACTGGACTAGAGCAGATTGTGGCACCACATATCCATTGTCTCAGATTAAGAAACTCCTCTCAAGACGAATTTACTTTGGTTGATGTCTCGTCTTTAACCAAAGCTAAACTAGACATTTGCTTTCACCCGTTGAATCAACTACTAAAGGCTTATTTTCTTCAACTCATAGCCCTAGAGCAGCTAGACAAGTTGCAGAATGTAAACAACCTTACTTTGGGGGAAAACTTTCTTAAGGTACGTTTTGTCTAGTGATATGGTCTTTCTTTCATTCTCTTCTAATGCCTAGAATTGCATAATTACTGACTTGGTTGGTTGCACACAATAACTTTTAGCCGATTGATTAGTTTTCGTATGTATGTGAAAGTTTATTCTTTTCTTTTCTCTATCGATGTGTTTTCGGTATTCACTATTGGGATGTGTTTTTTTTGTAGATTTTATCTCTTGCCGAGCTCCGCGGTGTTCTTTTTCCGATGTTCAAGGCTCAAGTTTTGACGCTTGAGATAACGTTCTCTTCATATGTAATTCCTGGGATAGTAAGGGTGCTACAAAACTCACCTGAACTAAAGAAGCTAACCCTGATTCACAAAAGGCATTGTCGCAGCTTCATACCGGTATATTTGTCATAAGCCTCTTACTTTTCTTGACCATTCTAACTATTTCCGAGCTTGAATAATCTTAAGAACCATGTCCTTTCACTTTGAGATTGTAGAATCTGAGGATATTGACAATCTGTTTTACATTAATGAAAATATTTTCTGTTGTATAGGAAGAGGATCTTGACAAGTACTTGGGTTCGCGTGGCTTGATTATGCCTCAGCGCTGGGTCTTTGAAACTTATTATCCGGATCAGCGCTGGGTCTTTGGAACTTATTATGAATACCACGATGTGGACTCAACGCAGGTGGGTTCATTTATGGAACTTATGCTGAAAAACACAAAGACATTAGAGAAGATGGTCGTAAGATTGAAAGGTTATCTCAAAGGAAGAGGGTTTGAAGAGTTGCTTCAGATAGTTCCAATGCTCTCTGACTACAACAGTGTCTCCATTGTGCTCACCTAAACCAAGCCGAATCGGAGGATTTATGTGTTTAGTCTTGATTTCATTACAACAATTTTGTGTTATATAATGTAGTAGGTTAAAAAGCATCCGAGTCTTTATATAAAAACTCAGGGTATTTGTAGTCTTGCTGAATTGGTTTTTATTTTTGTTACAGTGCCATGATCAAATTGTAACAATTTCTAAGAAATTTCTACCATACTGCAGGGTAAGTTATCCGTCAATATACTAGATGGGAGCTTTGGTGAGTAGACAGCTTATCATCTGCTTAAACTGATACAAAAGGATTTCGCTGTTCAATCACGTTTTCCACTCATTTTACGTTTACTTTAGAAGGGATGTAATCAAATTTCAAAATCCTTGGTTACAATTTTCTATATATTAGTTCATGTCAGATTCTCTCAAGTCACATAAATCAGTAAAGCAAAAAGGTCTCAGCTTTGGGTTGGCATTGAAAGCGATGTTAAGGATGCTCGACGAGGTTTGCAATGCAATCAACATGGTTTTGTAAATCTGTTTCCTGCAAAATTTAACCTCTTGCTTTACAATAAAGTATACTCTCCCGCCATCACTGCTTGATCCCACAAGCCCCATACCTCACTGAAGATTTAGCTTTTCTTCCCAGAAAGACCTGCATTTTCAACAAGTGGTGACTAGAGAAAACAAGTTTCTGAATCTTGTTTCACTTCACTATAATTTCTTCTGTGCTTTCTTACCTTTTGTTTGCGCTAAAGATGTCACTACTCTTTGCCATAAGCTGTTCTCTGGAGAGGCATGTCCTCCTGCCACTCCTGCGATTCTCTCGGCCACAGGACTCATGTCATGAACAGATTTCACTGATTCAGATAATCGGTTGAGTAGATTCATCAGCGCAATCACTTCATTCCTTTGCAGTTCAAGCTGAAAAGAAAAAGATAATATCGGTTGAGTCAATAAAATGACATGCCCAAGGGAAAGGTAAAGAAAATTTACAATGCATCAGACTTCAAAAACTGGACAATGGCTCTCCAGGTGTGTTTTTATGAGTAGGAACGCACATTATGACGCAGATTGTCTTCACCGTTGACAGTGAAAAGGATTTTCAATGCAGTGCCGAGGCCAAGAATCTGGAGCTTTCCCCACAGACGGCATTTCTCACAGCCTACGCAGTCCATTATTGCACTGCAACGACATCAAGGAATATAAGGAATTCAACTTAGCTAGTCAGTAGACAACTTAATGCTCAAGAAAAGACCAGTAACAAGCAGAGACACACACTAGAAAAAAAGAAGAAGAAAAGCTAGTTAAGGATTCAAGAAGGACCTTATGTTTCTGAACTGTTTTTGTATTTGTTGTTTCATTTCTGGTCCACGTTGGCCCTTCCAGAGCTTAGCTTCATCAAATGGGAGTGGACAAGCTGCTTTAGTTTTGGGGTCACTTACTAGTTGTTTCACCAGAGATTTTGTCTTCAAGTCCTCGATCACATTACCAGTCTCATATTCAGCCTCTCCCAAGTAATTTTCTGCCTACAAATCATGAAGGGGAGGAAAGAAACTAATTTTGATTATTCTAGACCATTGAGCCCCTTTTCCTTGGATTCGGATAAAGAAAAGTGATTAGTAACTGACCTTTGTTACTGCTCTGAGAACAAACAAAAATGTAAAGTATAGGTTCCGAACGCGATCTGGGTATCTTAACACACGATCATATAACAATGTCAGGTTTTGACCCCACTGAAACATAAAAAAAGAAAAGAAATTAATTGGATCATTTTCTAATTCTGCTCAAGAAACATATATTGCGGATAAGACAGATTCATGAGGCAGATCTTACCATGTTTGTAGCTTCATCAAGTAAATAATCTGATGCTATATGAACTGAAATAGATGAATGAAGACCAGAGACCAATTTGTACAATATCTTTTCTTCTTGGCACGATTGTTCAGATGTATCTACTCATCACATAGAAGGCAGTATAATTGCAGGGGTTAAAACTCCATATGAATTGATCAGCCACTTGGAGAAAAAGGGTATAAAGAAACAAATCGACAAAACAAGAATGGAATAGTGAAGCTTACATTTGGGACAGTTCTCAGAGTATATAGCATCCCATATCCTTCTAGCTGACGGGCCAATATAGCCAGTGTACCGTTCAGGATTCAGCCGAAGATTAACATATGTCATTTCATCTGCAATTATGTATTTGGCCATCAAAAACTAGATCTAGCACACTGCGATTCAATACTAAAAGCACTACTTGTTACACAGTCTCATGAGCCAGAACTGAGTGATAGAGTGTTGACATGTAAGTACGGTATGCATAGAACATACAAAAGACTTAAGGAAACAAAGAGGAAAGTTAGGTAGACAGACCGTTGTCAGTTTCATCATCACTTGTCCAGGGATTGTCTGTGACTGTCCAACCCCTGAAGGCTCTCGTGTCTACGGTGCGGTCAACAGCAGCTTGTGGTTTCCCTTCTTGGCAAACAGGATTGTCTTGGCTTAATGGCTTCTTAAATGGTTCAGGGAACTCGCTCTCAGGACATTCACAAACACTACAGTCTCTTAACCGGCACATGCCATCATCAGGCCAAAACGGGCAATCACACCACAGTTTAACCTAGTAAAATGGATTCAGGGCTAAATCACATAACAGACACCTCCAAATTCTCTATCTAATCGCAGAAAGAGGAACAAACCTTGAAATATCGATAAAATGGTGTCTGAACAAGGTCTTGAAGCAATGGATGCAACACTTGCGTGTTCAGCCGATTCACCGTCTCGTAATCACAACAACAGTCTTCGACCATCCCAATGTACTTGTGCTGCTCAGCCTAAAAATCAAATCAATATAAAAATTGAGAAACCGAGAAATCAAACCAAATCAATATACAAGAGCTTAAGGAAACACCTAACCTCACGGCAATTGCATGTTTTTCCGGTAAAAATCGACGAATTCTGAGTATTGAAAAACACGGCGGCTAAAATAACGGCGGCTATAGCGCCGATCAGCAAAATCAAACGCTTCGCCGATCCTTTCTCCGTCTCCGCCATTCAACTAATCGCAAATGAACTAAATAAAGTCTCTGTTAAGGTTGCTGACAAAATCTGACACAGACGACGACGAGAGATCTCCGGCACGGGATTTATTCATTCCCTGTAAAAGAGAAAGAAAGCTAGAGAAAATGGTGGGCGTTTCTCGTACAAAAATAAAACCAACGGCGATCACAAAAAGTCATCTGATCCAACGGCTGGGATGGGATGCCGTTTTCATAAAGTTGATTCCTTTTGTCGCTCTGTGCATCTTCAATAGGACTCTGTTTTCGTCGTAAACAACATATAATGTAATGAAATAGGTTGCGTCTTATTCGATGAAGGAGAAGAAAAAAGTGTTTTACAAAAACTACATGAAAACAAAAACATTCCTTGTTCTTCATCCCTGCTTCTGTTTCTTTGCCATGTTGCTAGCAGAAGAATCGCATGGCCTGAGTGATTTCTTAGAAGAACATTCCTTTTCATCATCATTTCCCTCTTTAGCATTCATTATCTCCATGATCAATCTTGGCTTCGTCTGCTCCGTAGATCCACCGGGTTGTGAACTTGTGATGCCCGTAAAAGTACAGCAGTTGCGATCTACGTTTCCCCATCTGAACATAGCGCTGAGTTTATGCTCTTCCAACGCCTCTACAAGAATATTCAACTCCTCGATTTTGTACCTATAAAGAAAACTCTTACTGTCCCACGGACAGGCACACAGATTCCTCATGTGGCTCAGACACGAGTAACGATCAGCAGAACATGAACATCCAACAGCGGAGAGATGCAAATCCGCAAAACATACACAGCATTCCCTCTTGCTCACTTCATCATAACTCTTGTCCATCCTTTGCGACTTTAGTGAATTACCAAGGAACTCAACTCTGCGTTTCTCCTGCTTGACCCGTGACTACATAAAAGAGAGAGGGAAGAAAAAAAAGCAAAAGGTAGTGAGCAAGTTCCCCAATCTACCCAGATTTTGGTGCATGATCTAAGGTATAAGACAGGCAACAAAGAACGGTGAGCATACCTTAACCATGTCGGAAAATATCCCCTCCCAACCACAAGAATTATACCATCTCATATTGTCTGCTGTCTTTTTCTTGGACAATGAATATTCCTTAAGGCATTTCACGGCTTCCCTTGCAGCTCCCAATAACAGCTTATCATACGATATTAACGATTTTCTACTCTTATCTTGATTCATCTGAACAGCAATATCTCCATGGGGCAACCAATCAAGGGGAGCAAAATTTACTTTCTCCAAACAGTTAAATCCACAGTCAACGGTAGAGTAATGCGACCCTGGAAATATAATAACATACTGGCCAGGGTTCTGGACACACCGGGTCACTGGTATACCCTCCATGCTGAACGCATATGGAGACATTATCATCACCTGCCAAATGAATTGCTTCCCTTGTAAAATGAACCGCAACTATAAGTATTTAATAGCTCACTAAAAGTCATTAAAGTTATGGTAGGTTTTGCTTTAAACAGATAATTTCAAATACTGTGTAATCTCTCTTTGGCATGCCATGATTGTTTTTGCTGAACAACAACTAAATCACACGTGGAATCATTGTTGGTCACTCTTTTGTCAATCTTCTTTCTGAGTTTTGAGAAGAGTAATTTGCATTGATGCTTAATATGTTTAAGTACTTACACGATCATGATTCACCTTTGAATGTTCTACTGGCATCTCAGGGCATAAGCTCTCCATGGTAGACATAAACTTAGAACGATGAAATCCTGCAACAGAATACCACACTCTAGGAGCGCCCATATGCATATAGCAGAGCGAGTAGAGTCTCTCCTTCTCAGATTTCTGTTCAGCAACAAATATTCCAGGAGACAAATATGAGATTATACAAGCAAACTAGATTGCAAAACTTAAAAATGCTGCAAACTTCTTTTTCTACTGATAGCTCGCAAAACAGATGCTATTTCTGGGTTCACCAGTTCTAGTTATGCTTACAGAAAATGACGACATAGCTTGACATCAACTTTAAAACTTACCCACAACTGAGAAGACAAGCACATTCCTACACTTAGGCGAGGAACACCAACTGATTCGCAGTCTTCAAAAGATAGAAGAGAGCCAGGAAGCTTAGCTGTATTGTTCAGATTCCAACCTGATGTTTTGTAGTTGCAAGATTCAGATGGTCCAGATAAGGGAAATCCACTGCCAAACGTTGTGGTGTCTATTTCATTGCCATAAAGCACCTAATTTACACCACGAGTTAGTGCTATAGCCCATTTCGTATATAAAAGCAATAAAACTTGAGTTTAACATTACCCCAATTTCAACAAGTGGACTCTCAACAAGTTGTCTATACTCTTTTTCAATGTCTGCCGTGGTTGGTTCTGGTTTTAGTGATGGGGATGAATTCTTGGAACCCAAAACCACATCCTTTACGCTAAAATGGCTCTCCTTGTATGAATCTGCAAATATCTTAAAGCTCTCCAAAGTATGTCTAGGACCGCGCTCTGTTCTACAAAACTTAACCTTCTCAGATGTATCATCATCACTATCCGCATCAGCCTCCTTTTTAATCTTTGGGTCCTCGATATGATATCCATCAAAGAGCTGAACTTGAGTGAAAAATTTGGAAGCCTCCCATATTTTTTTCTCCTCGAGAAGACATGGAGGTTTCCATGAAGGAGGGGGAACAACACAACAGATTCCATAAGGCTCAGCTCTGTCACGCAAGCTTGCAATATATGAGATGGTGTCACTGAATTCCTGATGATTCAGTAATTGTGGGTTACAAAATAAGGAATATATTCCTCTGTAAGCATACATGATTATTTACCAAAGATGATGTAAAGCAGTTTAATAACCTAATTTGTCTTTTTATACAAAGCAAAGCAAAACTAACCTCCTCGGTTGGGTTAAACACCGGAGCTTCCTCAAGGACTACGTTCTTGGAGACTTTCGGTACCGGTCTTGCCCGTACCTGTGAAAGAATTTGTATCCAAAAGACTCAACATACAATCTTGATACCTAAATCTCATACGTCTAAAAGCATAGTAAAGCTACGTGAATGGTACATCATGCTCTAAAGTATTCATGCTAAATCATTTGGAGCAGGCATTAAAAGTAACTAAAACCATAAGCGGCTAGTAGGGATATGGAATCCACAACAAGAAAAAATTACGGCTTAACTAACATCTTATATATCAAGTCTAATGTCTATTGGTAGCCATCACTTAGCACACATTCCAGAAAATCTCCAGCTTGTAAATCAAAGAATGTTTTTGATAGACAAAAGAACAAAGAATATTTCTACAACCATGCTTGGATGTCCATGTTACAGGGTGAGAAATGATTGCCTAAACAAGCATGGTGCTAGAAACAGATCCACATATGTGTACGAGTGTATATGTCTAGCTTCACCACAAGAACATAATAAGAAAAACTACTCTACATGGAAGAAAGAGAGGAAAGAGGTAGTAGACATAGTTATGGGACCTCTGAGCTGGGAGTGGTGTGTTCATGCAATATCCACGGTCGGTTTGTATAAAACATCTTGAAACTATCTGCATCATCTGTGCCGAATCCAGTTATCTGCTCTTGTCCCGGCACCGGCCTGGAACTTTCTCTGTCTCGGTGTACACTCCTCAGCACAAACGATGTTTTAGATACAAAACCTGGCGGTGTTGACAATTTGTCCATATTTCCAGATTTTGAATATGTGTGCCCACCTTCAATGCCCATTAAAAGATTATTTTTCCGGAAGAGGAAATAAACTGAATTTCAGAAGAGGTCAAGAAAGCTGCAACTTCCTGCAGAAGATGGAAACAAATCTAATGTCAAGTATAAACCAAGTGACAAAACATAGTAACTAGGGTAAGTTGGTCGGCTAGAAAGATGATGAGTGTCTAGAAAAAACTGCATTTCAGAAGATTCAATTATCTTTGAAAATTTATAGTGTAGAGAACAATAACCTAATGTAGAGATCGTATTTAGTAACAACAATATTAAACATCACAAAGACCACAGAAGGAGAAATATTTAGAATATGCTTTTCTTGGTTAGGCTTGGAACCTTACTCCTACGGAACAAGACAACTATACTGGACCAAATACCATTAGGTATCATCTAAACTTTCAAACTGTTGAAGACGAATCGTTCTTGCTTCCTCGAAATTATCAAAAAGTATCAGTTTCCGGAACAGTCTTGGATATTCGAAAGCCAATCTTTACCCCTAAATCGTTCTTGATTCCTCAAAATTAAACCCTTTCAAGAGTTTCACTAAACAGGATGTGATCCAACGCATGCAGATTATTTGCAAAGATTGATCCTTAGCTCGAAATAAAACGCTTCTCGTAAAAAATATCAGATCTTCGGATACAAAATCTAACCAAAAATTGGGAGACGAAAAAGCGAAAATTGACACTGTTTGGCCATCGAAAAGTTCAAATTTTTCAGACAAGAAGTAAGTAGAACACATACCCAGGCGAACTGAGATCCGAAGACTTCAAGACATTACCGAAGCAATTGCCTCTGGATTTTGTTAATTGAGAACTGAAATAAATTGGGTTTGTCCTTTTTTTAATATATTGTAACCTAATTTCCCGTCGAAAATATAAATACCTGATTCTTCTTTGAGAAATACCACCAATATATGGTAACCAATAATAATTCCAAAATTAGATGAATAAAAGTTTGACCACTTTTTTTATACAGTGTTTAACCAATGAAAATTACGTTTAACCCCTTATGATTTTTATCCTCTCTCTCTACTTTTTTGCATCGATTGAGAAGAAGAGGTTCGCTCTGTTTCTGTAACGTGGGACATGGAGTTCGTGAAGAAAACATACAAAGGTTACTTCAATGTCTTCGTCTCAACTTTCAGCGATGAAGGTGAGCAGTAGGATCTGTTCCGAATGATCGACAACAAATTCCCCAATGAGAAGGACCTCGAGAAGTACGATGGATGCGTTATCAGCGGTAGACCACATGATTCACTCGGATACGCCAATTGGATCGCCAAGCTTTGTGCGTTTTGTCAGAAACTCGATGAGATGAAGAGGAATATTCTTGGCATATGTCTCGGCCACCAGGTTCTTCTCGCATCTTTGATTGAAATTTTGTCTTCTTTAGTTTCAATTGTTTCTTAACCATGCTCTCAAATCTCACTATGACCACCAATTAAAGAAGAATCTTACCACGATAACACATATATTATTCGGATAATTTATATGTTACCTCGTTACATGTAGCGGGTATTATTGTTAGTATGTTACAAGAATCAGATATTATGGTTAACACGTTACATGTATCGGATATTATGGTTAACATTATATATAACATGTTACTATAATTGTTATCATGTTAATTATGTATATAATATTATATAACATGATGTCATTGTTAACACGTTAACATTTTATATAACACGTTAATAGAATAATTGGTATCATGTTAATTATTGTTAGCATGTTAAGAACATGCTTTCCGATGATGAATAGTATCGTTGGTCGTTTGCTGAACAGTGTCGCCGATGTAGTCTGTCGGAAAATGAATTTTCAGACTAATGACATTTTTTGTAATTATTTAGATAAAGAAAATATTTTGGGTTTAATATTTTTCTCTCTTTCATATTTAACTAATTTATATACAAGTTATCAATTGTATATAACTAATTTTTCAGTTATCTATTAATATTGATTCAATTTACTCTTCTTTTCTACAATAATTTTGTTTTATCTCTTAAAATTATTTGATTTTCATGGGATTATAATATACTTAATTTACTCCTTTTTTATTCGGTTATGAAGATTAACTAGAGGATTAACCGACTAACCGTGACTATCCCGGAAAAAAAACCAAAAAGACAGTAAAAGATTTGGGCTTGAGGGATGGACTAGATATGGGTGAAAACTGTGAGTTGAGAAGCCCACTTAAAAGATTGAGCTCGGCCCATAATTTCTCTTCGCCGATTACAAAGTGAGTATGTTGGGAGACGGGTGGAGGAGGCAGTTTTTTCCGATGGTTGAACCGGATTGGTGGAGGAACGGCGGAGAATGGGTAGAGGAGGCAGTTTTTGACGATGACTGAACCCAATTTGTGAAGTGTTGGCGGTGACTAACCGAGGGTTTGAAAGTAGTGGAGGGAGGAGGCAGTAGGTCTTCTTTCTGACAACAAATTAACGATAGACTGATCTCAAAGATTAGGGGTAACTATGTAGTTTGCAACCAAATCCTTGTAAGGTTTTATTAGAAATACCGCAAGCAAACTCTTTCTAGAAAGTATAATTCATACAATGGACATTTTTATTGTCTTCTAAATTTATAAATTCTTATAAGAAGAATCTCCGTAGAGATGAAGCCATAATGTATCTTTTAGTGTGAAGCCTTATCTGTATTATCAACTTCCACACAACGCATAAATTGTCATTTGACATACTGCACAGTCTGCACGGTTTGTAGAAGTCTAATAAGTCTTCAATTTAGGAATCGACCAATAATTAAGCTGAGACATCAAAGATTCATGAAATTTTTGATTTCTATTGCATTTAGACATCAACGAATCACACAAGGCGTATTACAAAAGGCGTATTATCACCTAAACTATTGGGACCGTTCTATTATCACTGTTGCTGTTCTCATTGTCCTCATTTTCACCGGACATTTCCTCCAGCGACTTCCCTTTAGATTCAGGCACCAAGAAAGTGAATAGAATACCCAAGAAGTTAACCACACCTAACACGATAAGAGAGTTCCTGATCCCAATCCCTGGAGGGTATCCTGCATCTGTCTTGGTCTTGTCTGGGCTCTGCGCCAAGTACAAGAACCCGAAAGCACCAACCATTGCTCCTAACTTGCCTGATGCTGCAGATATGCCATGGCAGGTGGATCTGAACCTGGCCGGGAAGATCTCGGCGGGCACAACAAAGGTCGTAGCATTGGGTCCAAAGTTGGCGAAAAAGAATGTTAAGGAGTACATGACTACGAATCCGATTCGATTCTCCTTGTGAGTCCAGTGGTTGTAAGGAATAGCCAGAGCAAACATGAAGACCGTCATGAAGAAGAATCCCATAAGCTGAATCGCAAATCTTCCAATAACGTCGATGAACGCAACTGTGAACCAGTAACCAGGCACCGTGCTACACAAGGCGATGAGGGTTTGAGCACGCGCGATCTTGAAAACTTCTTGAATCGCGTTCATGGTTTGAGCTGGAGGAATCCACCCGATCGCGCTGAAAATATCCTTCTGGAAAAGGTTTTGACTGTAGAAAGCGATGTCGAGAAGGAACCAGGTTGATGTAGTTCCGAGTAAATGAAGCCCATGGCGTCTCATGAATTCCTTGGAGAACAAGGAAAAGGCTTTGGACTTATCCTTTGAGGTCTCTTCTACTTTCTGTTGTTCTGGTTCTATCTCCATTTGCAGAACCCTAGACATGTCTGAAGCCGCTTTCTTTGCGTCCTTAGCAACCAAAGCTGTGTATCTTGCGGTTTCTGGCATCTTCGACCTCGAGTAATACGTCATTGCCGCAGGGATAGCACCAACCATCAGGATTATACGCCATACCAAATCTGCTTGAGGAACCGTGGATCCCAAGGCATTATCCTCATAGGCCGGGGCAGGGAACTTAGCTTCAAAAGCAGAGGAAATAATAATAGCGAAAATTCCACCAGCCATGATTCCAAACCCTTGCATAGCGAAAACCGCAGCGATAAAGGCGCCGCGAGTCTTCTTGTTAGCGTATTCAGACATGATCGTTGCGGATAAAGGGTAGTCACCACCAATCCCAAATCCAAGCCAAAACCTAAAAAAGCAGAGCGTGGCCATCACGGCTTTTGGCTCGTGCCCGAAAGAGAGACCAGAGGCTACGGAGCAGAGCACCATGACCATCAAAGTCATACCGTAAACTTTCTTCCTCCCGAGCTTGTCACCGAGCCACCCGAAAAAGAGCTGACCAGCGAGCGTGCCACAGAAGGCTACACCGTTGACTGCGGCAGCGACATTGGGAGGGAGAGTCCCAGGCTTATGGGAGCCTTCCACGTGGTAGTAAATGCGGCCGAGGAGCTTCGTGACGAGAGAGATACAGAAGAGATCGTAAGCATCGGTGAAGAATCCCATTCCAGCGATTATGATTGCCGTGAAATGGTACCATTGCGTCTTCGCAATATCAAGTGCGTTCAACACTTGTAACTGATCCTTCGCCATTCTTCTTCTCCTCTGTAATTTCATCCCAAAAATATATATATAAGTAACCTACCCTTGCATTTTTGAGCGTGACCCATAAATCCTATCAGAACCACACTTGTGGAATTTCTCACTTTGAAAGAAATCTCTTTCTGGCTATTTTGTTGTAAGCAATTTGAATTTTATTTTCTATCAATCCAACTGAACAAAATTCATTGTTAAAATTTACCATTTTAAGACTATCATATCTTAGTAGTCGTAAATTGTCAAATAATAAAAATAAACCTATCTTTCATTTACTTTGGATGTCAAGAAAAGAAAGAATTTGTTACAAACATTAAAGCAGTTTACCCAACTTGGAACTAAGTTGGGCAATTTTAAAAGCAAGTAGACCTAAACATTTAAACCCCACTTGAAATTTCATGTTACATTAATTAATAGTATAGTATAAGAATTTTATTTAATTTTATCTCATTTATTTGATGTAACAATTACAACCCATAAAGTATGTTGACCAAAATTGAAGTAGTTAAGTGGTGATTTTGAAGCCATTTTTAGAGAAAAGTCAACTACAATTATTTTTAGAGATATATTTGTTAAAACTTATTTTTTAGACATGACAAAAAAAACAAAAAAAAGGTATAACTGATAAATAAAATTATTGATTCCTGAAAGAAAAACAAAAAAAAAATTTGATTCCTATTTTTTTGGGTTTATTTTACCCCGAAGGAACCAATTGTTTAAAAGTAAACGAGGAAATGGGAGGTCCATATTGATTATATCAATTTTCAACGATTACTACTATTTTGTCTTCACTACATAGGTGAGACTTTGTGACGTCTGAATCTGAACACGCGGCTACAAATACTTACGTGAGAGTATGACAGCAAGTTGTTTTGTCTTAATTGCGGACACACCTATTCAAACTACATATATTTCTTCTGTTTATTGAAGAAACTATATATATATATATTTTTTTTTATTGAAGTAAATATTTTCCATTTTCGGTTACTAATTTGCTTTTCAATAATCAAAACAAAAAGTCTTCTAGATAGGGAGAGATAAGATCCAACAAATACGTTTCAAGAGAACTATATATTCCTAATTTATGATCCAAGAAAGTTTTTTTTTCTTTTGTTAAAAATAATCCAAGAAAGTTGGATAAATAAAATTGATTGAAAACTTAAAAATAGCAATAATAAGAGTAAACAAACACAAACAAATGAAGCTCAGAAATCACTAGTGACAAGGACAAAAACAGAGATTGAATAGGCAGAGTAGAGGACAATATATGGTGTAAGTATTTCAAACAAACATCCTTTTGCACCCAAACAAAAACAAAAAGACGTCATTTTGCATCCATATAGAAGGAAAAAATAAAATAGGAAGAAAGACTTACATGAATACACGACGACAATCTTCTTCTACGTACGTGTGGGATCTGATCTGATCAAGTGTTTAAAGTATTTGCCAGAAGAGTGTAGAGAGAGAGGATCTTTAATTTATGGGGAAAATGTAGTGAGAGAGAAAGGAAGTGGAATGAGCGTTGAAGCTGCCAATGAACAAGAAGGATAGAGTGCAAGCGTTTTGAAACGGCCATTTATAAGCGACTCTATATGAGATATTCCATTTTCTGTTTCGGTATATTCTCCCTCCAACGACGCCGTTTTGTTATCTTCTATTTTTCTTCTTCTTAAATCTTAACCATCTTTTTTAACTTCGTTTAGGTATTATTAGGACAGGATGCTTTTGTTTTGCTGTAATTTATTCGTTTTTTTTTTTTTTGTCAAGCTGTAATTTATTCGTTTATTACCTACAAAAATAGCTGTTCCACTGTAATAATAACCTCTTTTTTTACTCGTAGTTGACCATGAATTGTTTCTTGATACGGAAATGCTTCATTTAAATTTTGGGATCTTCGTCATTTAATACAATCACTAGAGACCTATTACTACTCTATTATGTGTGTTTAGGCAGATATATAAGTTATTACCTGGCATGGGGTTTAGGCAGATATATAAGTTACATAGACTAATATAGTAGTCAAATGTGTGTTTTTTTTAAATATAATAAAAATGAATCCAGTTAGCAGTGTGGTCAAACTTTGATTATTGTTATTTTTAAATCTTCTGTTTGTCAAAGTCGCAATCGTCATTTAATTGAAAATATATTCATTATTATATTTTTTGTGAACAACACGCTATTTTATATTCCCTTGTTTCTTTTTAATTGTCGTTTTAGGATTTTAATTTTGTTTCATTTTAAATGTCGTTTTACATTTTCAATGCAGATTTTTAATAAATTTTTCATTTTTATCCCTATTTTCTAGCTCATTAATGAGTGTGAACACATTATATAGTGCATTAATAAGGAGCAAAACAAAGAATTATATTATTTTATTAATATGCGTGAAAAAACCTTAAACGACACTTAAAAAGAAACGGAGGGAGTATATGAAAAAATAACATGCAGGTTGTGATATAAAAAAACACATGCAGGTTGACTACGTATATAATGAAATATTGAAATGTACACCAGTTCATTTCACAATCTATTTTTAAAATTGTATTAATTAATTATTAATTTTAGGTTGTTTACATAAAAGTTTAAGATTCAAAATGGGTGTTTAATCTATAAAATGTTGATTTTTCTATTATTTCTCAAATCGTTAGATAACTTTTTCGAACCGTTACAGTCGATAACTAAAGACGAATCTTCGTCAATGTTATAATTCGGCCATTGGAATCACCTTATATGCTGCTAATCCTTTTCCATTACATAGAAAGACAAAATTAGTTACAAATTGTGAAGAAATTTTCGACAACTAGTAGTAGTAACTATATAATTTATGTTGAAAAAAAACAACACTAAAACAATTAAATAAACTAAATACAGACTTATTACAAGCTACATATTTTCAACATTCTACAACTGGAAAATTGTCAACCTGAATGCTCACTTACCTCTCAATTTCGATGTCATTTGAAAATGTAAATCCGTCAAATCAGAGATTTTTAATAATGAAAGATTACTAATCTCTCTGTCACTATTACATTAAAAAAAAAGTTTTCATATTGTTTTTTTTTTGTTTGGTTAAAATTATATGAAATATTGTGGAAGAGTTGTTCAACATAAACATTATTTGCCTTCCGGCTCACAGTTCTAATCGCGGTGAAATATTGTTTAACCTTTCCACTTATGAGAGTCTAACCCTACCAATTCTTTTGTCTAAGGACTCTACTAGCTTAATTCCCAAGAAATTGCTTGTGATATGGCTCGACTAAAAATTTAATAGAGGAATAAGAATAACTTAGAGAAATGAAAATGAGTGTGAATTAAAAAAAAAGATTAATGGAATTGAAGTTCAGAAAAAACTTAAAGTTGGAATGAATGGGATAAAATTGAACCAAAAGAAGCCTTGTGTTCCTTGCATATTGTAAAAAGTAATTTATATTCCGAATGATCTCATGGAATTATGGGTAGTCGATCGAGGATTGTGAGCCAAAAGACAAAAGAATGTTTAGGAGAAAAACATATGTCGGTTGATTTCCTTGTTACTTACTATTCTCTCTATTTCATATTAGTTGTCGTTTTAGAATTTAAACTAGGTAGTTTACCCGCGCTACGCTGCGGGACTTTTTTTTTTTTTGTCAACCGCTGCGGGGCTTATATATATATATATTGTTTACTGATTTAATATTATGTTTTTTTTTAATATCGTGAATCAAAATTTTGTTAACTTTAGACTTTAGTGAACCGACTTCTATCATTCTTTGACATCATTGTCGATTCGTTCATTTTCAATAACTTCAGCATATTGGAAGTTGTTATCATATTTTGACTGTTTTTTAACCCAATTATTACTCTCGCATCTAATAGCTTTCACCCAATAACTTAATCCTAAGTTGGCATCTTAGTTGCCAACAAAAATTAGTATATGCATATTTGAGAAACATTTTCTTATGGGTTTATAAAAATAAATAAATGAACAAAAAGAAAACAATGGAAATTTTCAAAAATTCAAGTGATCTCTCTCATTTCTTGTTCGTATGCAAACAAACATTAAGCAAAAAACAATACAATTAACATAATACGATTTTGATTGATGGCGCATTTGTCACCGCCTCATATTCTTACTCTTTCCTCTCATATTTTTTTACTTTATATATCAAAACTTGCTATGGAAAACTAAAAAAAAAATCTGAACATATTCAATATTATCATCTCTCCATGTTTTTGAATTTGTTTAATCTCATCGTCGCTCGTACACATTGTTCATACTCCAAAGATTCATTCACACCATAATGATAGAGACAACTTTATTGTTTGCTTCTCTCACTGCTCTTTTTGGTCATATGCCTATGTTCTGTCTCACGTCCCTATATGAGTAAACATTCTTCACGGTAATGTATTCAAACGTTTTTGATCAGCATAACGTCACTCCCACCCAAACCTCTAAGGAAGTAGCTTGTTTTTAGCCGGACATTGATTGGAGAACCTGTCGGATCACTTGT
>PKML01069836.1:16862-27042 GCA_002933935.1 Eutrema yunnanense | reverse complement strand
CACAACAACACAGTAAGAGAAGTCGTGGAGATTAAAGACTTCACCACAAATCTGATCTTGTGGTAGTAAGACAAATTTGAAGACAACCTTAATTAAGATAAATCATCTTACCAAAACACAGAAGATAAAAGTAGCTGAGAGTACGTAGCTCAAGCCCTCTATCAGCAATCTAAACTCTTGTTTATAGAGAATTTTTAAACAATATTGATGTTAATTTTTTGAAAAAAATCTAAATTAAGATATTACTATAGATTTTATGTGTGAATATTCTAATATCTTCCTTGAATATATATTTGTTCACCAATAAAAAGTCATGTTTTAAATTAAAAAAAAAAATTAAAAACCATTATGATTTGCAATCCCCACAAACTCTCTATTATCTAGCGTTATAACTTTACAGTGACTCAATATCTAGACACACGTGTGAAAGATTAAAAACCAATCAGTGATTGGCGTTAGACACAGCGCTACTATGACGTAATGTCTCTTGAACGTGATACCAGTCATGCTTTTAATCTTCCAAATCGCAACTCGAGGGAATTAAGCATCCTCGTTGAACATACAAATTAAAGACGTTAAAGCATAAAACAGATAAAGCTAGATAAGATGACAACGAATTCAAGGCTAAACTCAAATGCGTCAAAATGCTCTTCACGACAACGTCGGAAAGCTTGGAATTTGTCACTTTGTCATGTGACGTTGAGTCGGAAACTCTACCTCCAGAATTCGTCGAGATGAACCTGTTTGCCTCTTCTGGTCCCGTACAGACCGCTACACAAGAAGACAAATCGGTAAAGACTTTCATAAGGTTTCCCGGCCGTAAGCACGGGAGGAGATCACCTCTCCATGAGAGGGACGAAACGGCATCGGTGGAAGGAGGCGGTAGCTTTTTACGATGGCTTAATCGAATGAGAGGAAGTGTGGTTGGGTAAAATCGGAGAGATGCCGGAAAGTATAGTGAGAACGAACTCTCCCAAAAGGAGTAAGGTGATGGCTTTATCCACTTCAGCTTGATTACTTCCGAGACAATCTCAACAACAGAGGCGAAGACGTCTTCCGTATCTATGATTCTTGCTGGGCTGAAAGATGGGCCATAATTTGATAAAAATGGTGGGCTAAATACCATGGGGAATATACTGGGCCAGGCCCACATTGAAGAGAAGCCAGGCTGAACGATGCACGTCTCCTCGGAGACGGAGGGCAGAGCAAAAGAGGAAAATGGTAGCTTAACTGGAGCCGGCAAACTGAAGAACATTGGAAAAGTAACACGAACCGGCGATAACTTCAGGGTAACCGGCGGCGAAATGCTCGCGGAGGCTTGCCGAAAACCTCTATCCCATCTCGACGAGAGACACCGTCCTCCAACATCAAACGAAAGGAGAGAAAAAAGAGGCAGCGACAAAGCCACACGAACCATGCCTCCGGCGAACCCAAAACGGAGAATAATAACAGCTACACCACCAAACACGCCATCAAATACGGAAGAAGCGAGGAAACTAACTTTAAACCATGAGTCTTTGAGTCTTGAAAAGTTAGCCGCCGAGAGGAAAAATGAGTCAGCTAGTGGCGAGCACTGGCTATGAGTCGCCGAAAAGGTAAGAGCGGGCCAGGCGGCGGCAGAGCTGCTCTTCATAGCCAGAAAAACGGATGATAAGATTGGAGAGGGTGGCTCCGACGACCTCACAACAAGAAGATCCGGAGGATCTGGAGGGTCGGGAGGGTCCGACGGGGAGGTCGAATCCACCTGCGGTGGTAAGTTCAGTAGATGAAGCGGAGGAGATAGAGTCAAGGTAATACACCCTTGACCACATGATCTCTCAAAAGGAGCGGTAATGATGGATAATCCTTGAATCGAAATTCAAGGCGATGGAATCGTAACCCCGGGAACGTGGAGCAGGCTCGAAGGCGTGGGAATCCACCCGAAAATCCTTCCAACACTCAGCTCGCTATTGACGCTCTCGACACGATGATTGGTAGAGTGGCTGCCCACAAAGAGAGATAGAAATCTCTTTGATAAACCAATTTCGAAACCCTTAGAAATCCTCTAAAAAAATCGAAAAGAGAGAAAAGAGATTTTATTTGATAAATTGTTAAGAGATCAACAATGATCTTACACGAAAATATAAAGGCAAAAGGGGAGTCCAAGAGACTAAACCATCCTCGAAAATACAACGAGGAAAACTCGAAAATGACAAAAGCAATAAAAGAGAAATTTGAATAAAAATATTGACTTTGACTAATGATCCACGAACATGACCCTTGAACTTCTTGAGGGATTTTCGTGGGGGTTTTGTTGAGGGATTTGCTGCGGGATTTGGGCTTGAGGGAAAAAGTGTTCCAAGGCCTCGTTAAAAACCTTGTCACGTAAAACCCAATGGATAAAAACCGTGACAAAGGAAAAGAGCACACTTGGACTTGTATCGAAACCAATGCGGTTCGAGGCACTTCTTCCTTCAAACCCACGGCTTTGTGAACATGTTGAACGAGTCCTCCTAGTGCGTCCTTAAGCTTCTTCGCATTAGCTCTCGTCATAGGTCCTTCCGGAACGTACAAAGCTTCCTCGGGTTCAAGCTCCTTCTCGGCAAAAGTCTCCTCGGCAAGATTCTCCTCGGCTACGTGCTTAACCTCCATTGAGCCGTCTAGGATCGTATCATGCCCCTCCTCTTCAAAAGTATTTGTCCTCAAATCTAGACTATCTGCAACAAAAGGGATCAAGTCAGAAATATTGAAACTCGAACTAATAGCGTACTTACCTTGCAAATCGATGACGTAGGCATTGTTGTTGATCCGTTTGATCACACAGAATGGACCATCCGTCCTTGGCATGAGCTTAGACTTCCGTTCGTCCGGAAAACGTTCTTTCCGTAAATGAACCCAAACAAGATCTCCCGATTCGAAAATTTGCTCACGCCGGCCTTTGTTAGCTTGCTTACGGTATTGTTCGGTCCGCTTCTCGATGTTCAACCGCGCTTGTTCATGCATCTGTTTTACGAGCTCAGCCTTCTTTTTCCCATCAAAACTCAAACGCTCATTGGAAGGTAACTCGGTTAGATCCAAAGGAGTAATAGGATTAAAGCCATAAACTAATTGAAACTGTGAAAATTTAGTGGCGGAGTGAACAGCATGGTTATAAGCAAATTCAACGTGCGGTAAACAATCTTCCCATGTCCTAATATTCTTTTTAATAACAGCACGCAAGAGAGTGGACAAATTTCTATTCACTACTTCCGTTTGCCCATCAGTTTGCGGGTGACAAGTAGTAGAAAACATAAGTTTAGTGCCTAACTTATACCACAACGTTTTCCAAAAATAACTTAAGAACTTAGTGTCACGGTCGGAAACTATCGTCCTAGGCATGGCATGCAAACGTATTACTTCCCTAAAGAACAATTCCGCAACTAGTGATGCATCATCCGTTTTATGACAAGGGATAAAGTGAGCTCCAAAGTGTCCCATAAGTCCTCCTGCATGTGATTCCCTAACAAACAACTCTCGCAAAGAACAGTGAGGCACGCAAAGTCTATTTTCAAAGAAAAGAAAACCATCATGTCGAAAAAATTTTCCAAAAGCAAATTTTTCGGTTGCTTGATATGCCTCTTTAAAATCGGAATCACTAGCATATAACTCTTTAATTTGTTCAAATCCCAGCAACTTAGTCTCAAGAGTAGAGAGAAGAACATACCTCCTTGACAATGCATCGGCAACTACATTGTCCTTACCTTGTTTGTATCGAATGACATATGGAAAGGTCTCGATGAACTCGACCCACCGTGCGTGACGTTTGTTCAGCTTTTGTTGTCCTTTGAGATGCTTGAGAGACTCATGATCAGTGTGGATCACGAACTCTTTAGGCCAGAGATAGTGTTGCCACGTTTGCAAAGCTCGGACCAAAGCGTAAAGCTCCTTATCGTACGTCGGGTAATTCAACGTTGCTCCTCCGAGTTTTTCGCTAAAGTAAGCGATTGGTCTCTTCTCCTGCATAAGGACAGCACCGATACCTATACCAGAGGCATCACATTCAATCTCAAATGTTTTAGAAAAATTCGGTAAAGAGAGAAGTGGGGCGTTGGTAAGTTTATCCTTTAACGCTTGGAAAGCGTTTTCTTGTGCTTCGTTCCACTTGAATCCAACGTCTTTCTTGATAACTTCGGTTAGAGGTGCGGCCAAGGTACTGAAATCCTTCACAAAGCGTCGGTAAAAACCCGCAAGTCCATGGAAACTCCTCACTTCGCCAACGGACTTCGGACTAGGCCAATCGCGGATGGCCTTCACCTTTTCTTCATCAACCTTGATTCCATGTGCACTTACAACAAAGCCTAGAAAAACCAAGTTATCCGTACAAAAAGTACACTTCTTCAAGTTCCCATAAAGTTTCTCTTTCCTAAGATCATCCAAAACGGCCCTAACATGCGTAACATGCTCGTCTATGTTCTTGCTATATACGAGGATATCATCAAAGTATACAACAACAAAGACTCCTATAAAAGATCGCAAGATATGGTTCATTAGCCTCATGAATGTACTAGGTGCATTAGTTAACCCGAAAGGCATCACTAACCATTCATACAACCCATGCTTAGTTTTAAATGCCGTTTTCCACTCATCCCCCTCTTTCATCCTAATTTGATGATATCCACTTTTAAGATCAATTTTAGAAATATGCAAGACCCATAGAGTTCATCTAACATATCATCTAAACGAGGAATAGGATGGCGATACTTTACAGTGATGTTATTTATGGCGCGGCAATCGACGCACATACGCCACGTTCTGTCCTTCTTCGGAACAAGCAAAACCGGCACCGCACAAGGACTCATGCTCTCGCGGATATGTCCCTTCTCCATAAGCTCCGTGACCTGCCTTTGAAGTTCCTTAGTCTCCACGGGATTAATCCTATATGCTGGTCGATTTGGTAGAGCAGCTCCGGGCACAAAATCGATTTGATGTTCTATTCCCCGGACAGGCGGTAATCTGTGCGGATTGTCGTCGGGAAAAACGTCTTCAAAATCCTGTAAAACAGAAATCATCTTGCTCGGGAGCTCCGGCTCAAGGTCAATATAACTCATAAGAGTTTCTTTAAACATAAGAACAATGAAAGATCTTTTTGTAAACAAAGCTTGTTTTACCTCACTAGATTTCGCAAAAAGAGTAGAATTCCTTACGGTTTTTGTCTCAGCGGTTTTCTTTGGAGTTGTGCTCAAACTCATACCTGCGTTGGCTTGGGATTGATCGGTATTAATGTCACTCTTAGCCTCAGCCTCCTTCTTCTTATTACGGACTTTCTGGTCTTGGTAAATCTCGAGAGGAGTCATAGGAACTAATACCACGTTTTTCCCCTTGTATGCGAAATAGTGCTTATTTGTGAGACCGTCGTGAGTAACCTTGCGGTCAAATTGCCAAGGTCGTCCCAGCAATATATGCCCAGCCTCCATAGGTAGCACGTCGCAAAGAACTTCATCCACGTAGCTTCCTATAGACAAAGGAACCAAAATTTTTTTTGTTACCTTTAAGTGTCCCTCGTTGTTTAACCATTGAAGGTAATACGGTCGGGGATGCTTCATCACTTCTAGACCAGCTTCTCAACAAGTGTAGTGCTCGCCACATTCGTACAACTGCCCCCATCGATGATAAGGCTACACACTTTTCCTTTAACTCGGCATCTAGTGTGAAACAAATTTTCCCGTTGCTCTTCCTCCTTAGGACGATCTTGTATAAGCAACGTTCGTCTTGCCACTAGTAAATCTCCATAACTAGCTTCCTCCGCGGTCTCCTCAAATACTTGTGAGACCTCACAATCTTCTTCCGCTTCCGATTCAATCTCACTGTCCCCTCGGAGAACCATAGTTCTTTTATTCGGACATTCTTTGGCCATATGCCCTCGGCCTTGGCATTTGAAGCATCGAAGATCTGTGCTCTTGGCTTGATAAGTCTCGGACTTCTCATTAGGATTCCGAACATATGTTGGAGTGAAAGGTTTTGAATCCGTTCCCGGCCTCACATCCGTTCTTGGTCGAAAACCGGAACTATTATTGACCGGATTAGGTTGTATGCTAGAACCGTAGGAAGGTTTTGTGGCATTCATTCTCTTGAGTTGTATTTCGATGATGTTTGCCTTTTGTAGCATCTCCTCAAGATCCCCATAGTACTGAAGTTCCAGCAAGTCTTGAATCTCACGGTTAAGACCATCTAAGAACCGTGACATAGTACCTTCACTATCTTCCTCCAAACGAGCGCGGGTCATAAGCATTTACAGGTCTTGGTAGTATTCCTCGACACTTCGTGCTCCTTGAACAAGTCTCTGTAACCTGTTGTGAAGGGCACGTTGGTGATGACTAGGAACGAATCGTTTGCGCATGACATCTTTCAATTGTCTCCAAGTCACGATCGCATCTTCGTCATTACGTCTCCGCGAAGTTACCAATTGTTCCCACCAACTAAGTGCGTAATCGTAGAATTCCGTCACAACAGGACGCACTCTTTGAACTTCCGTAGCTTCATTGCAATCAAACACTAGCTCAACCTTAATTTCCCACGCCAAATACGCATCCGGATCATTCTTTCCGTGGAAAGGAGGAATTTTTGCCATAACACCTCTCGTGTTTGCTCGTCTCGGCCTCTTTGGATAATTACCGGATGAATGACCTACGGAATCATGCTGTCTAATTTGCCGTGGTCGGCCTTGATCCTCATGATTGGAAAAATCCTCGTATTACTCATTCCCATTCAAAGGTCTATTGACGGGATCGTTGTTAGGACCATTTGCCGGGTTGTTTTGCGGGATTGCGGGATTAGTTGGTGCTGGGGCTGCCTCGGCAACTCTCAATAGCTCTCTTTGCATGAGATCCATACATGTTGTCATCTCACCAAGCAGCCTAGTGATCTCGTTAGTAGCGGCTTCATGGACCGGTTTGCCATCGGGCAAAAGCTTTGCGCCTAAATCGGTAATCAAGCGAGTCACCTCTTCCATTACGGCTTGATTATTGGGTGAACTCGATTCGGAAGTTTCCTCGGACATATTGGTACCTGAAATTATCACAAGAACAAGTTAGTAAGTGAGAAAAATTTCAAACGTGAATNTGGGCTTGAGGGAAAAAGTGTTCCAAGGCCTCGTTAAAAACCTTGTCACGTAAAACCCAATGGGTAAAAACCGTGACTAAGGAAAAGAGCACACTTGGACTTGTATCGAAACCAATGCGGTGATCGAGGCACTTCTTCCTTCAAAACCACGGCTTCGTGAACATGTTGAACGAGTCCTCCTAGTGCATCCTTAAGCTTCTTCGCCTTAGCTCTCGTCATAGGTCCTTCCGGAACGTACAAAGCTTCCTCGGGTTCAAACTCCTTCTCGGCAAAAGTCTCATCGGCAAGATTCTCCTTGGCTACGTGCTTAACCTCCATTGAGCCGTCTAGGATCATATCACAAGGCGGACGGCTGAGTGGTGGCAGGCTGAGCGGCAGCGTTTCGGAGACGGAGATGAGAGCCCATCTTGATCGGAGAGGTGAGGATGACGGTCACCTAGGAGCTCGAGTCTTCGGTTAGGAGGCGAAATGATCGGCGGAGGATGAGGAGCACCGACTATGGAGAAGCATCCGAGAGAAGCTTCTTACGCGGCACCTCGGTCTTCGGGCCTGAGAGAGAAAGCGCTAGGGCGAACGGAGCGACTTTCAATTTAAATTTAAATATGGATTTTTGGATGTTGAAACAATGTTTCACTGACTAACATTGTCTGAGTCTTATCTATTAGTCTTTTCTTTTTGTCAATCATTAGAAGGATATAGAGTTTCTTAAATTCTACTTTTACTAGGTATTGTTGCATAAAAAATTAATGTATAATTTAAAAAACAATTTAGAGAAAAACTTGTTTTTAGCATAATTTTTGGTTTTCTTATGATGAAGCTTTAAGAGTTAAGTGTTTCAATTTGGGGATATTATTTAAATTATATGATTATATATCCTAATCTAATCAAAATTATAAGAAAATAGTGTACTTTCCCAATAATAGTAGAAGTTTTACAAATGTCTTATAAAAATTGAAAGTTCAATCATTATCATTTGTAGTATATGTAAGAGTTTTTATATAGTCTCTTATAATCTTCTGCTTTGACATAAATTATTTTACACAACCATGAGAAGTTATTTTTAATAATTCTCACAGTGCATTGAGAAATAAATAAAAATTACTAATGGAATATGTTAGTGTGAGCAGTGGCGGATCTAAGATTTGTTTTCATCGGGGCATAAACTAATTTATATACGGAAAATTTAGTTTTCAAACTTAATTTAATAAAAAATAGTTTATAGATATTCAAAACATATATAAATACTCACACATGAATAGTTATATATTTTTTTTAAACGTCTGGGGAATTTCATTGAAAGCGCTCGAAAACATAGCATAATCAAAGATGAATACATCGATGACAGAATCGTAAATGAAATATAACATAGCATCCAATTCTAAAACTAAGAACTTCTATATGCTATCAATGGTGTCTCTCCTTATCAGATCAAGGAACCAGGCTGGGCCACCTAAGGCGAGATAAGATTGAAAATGTCCATCACGCGTGACGCTCTTGGCAATTTCCTTTGCCACCCGATTGGATTTGCTCGATTCGAGTTCGAAGTAACATCTATCAAAGCTTTTGCGCATGTCTCAGATTTGTTCCGTGAAAACTCGATATCTCGGCCAATCTATAGGTTTAGATATAGCTTCAAATGCAGCTGAACAATCAATTGCAATGCTCACATCCGTGATGTGCAGGTCACGAATACTCTGCAGTGCCCAGATCACACACCTCAGTTTTGCAGTAATTTAATTAGGTGAGTTCGTGAATGCATCTCGAGCATGATAAAGAGCTTCGTCGTTACTTCCTCTCACGATCCAGGCTCCCCCGCTATGAAGATGAGGATTCCTCCACGTTGCATTCACGTTGCATTTGGACAAACCCGAAGGAGGAGGGTGCCAATTGGTACTCAAAAATTTGGAGATCGTGTTCCTATTGTCCATCAATGGAGTTGATTTATTGACTTCATGCCAGAGATGAGCGTCCTCGGAGATTTTCTGAGCAATAATCGCTGTTGACTCTTATTTTCCAGCAAAAACGATCGAGTTGTGATTCTTCCAGATACTCCACATGGCCCATGGTATCTTCTTTTTGACATTATCCTTGATGTTCTGGTCATCCAATCGATCCAACAGGAACTCAATATTTTCCTCCAACACCTCTATAAATCCACCTGGAGGAACTGGGATGTGTACCACTTCCAGGATCTGTTCAGCGACGCCGCACTATATCTATAGGTTTAGATATAGCCTCAAATGCAGCTGAACAATCAATTCCAATGCTCACATCCGTGATGTGCAGGTCACGAATACTCTGCAGTGCCCAGATCACACACCTCAGTTTTGCAGTAATTTGATTAGGTGAGTTCGTGAATGCATCTCGAGCACGATAAAGAGCTTCGTCGTTACTTCCTCTCACGATCCAGGCTCCCCCGCTATGAAGATGAGGATTCCTCCACGTTGCATTCACGTTACATTTGGACAAACCCGAAGGAGGAGGGTGCCAATTGGTACTCAGAAATTTGGATATCGTGTTCCTATTGTCCATCAATGGAGTTGATTTATTGACTTCATGCCAGAGATGAGCGTCCTCGGAGATTTTCTGAGCAATAATCGCTGTTGACTCTTGTTTTCCAGCAAAGACGATCGAGTTGCGATTCTTTCAGATACTCCACATGGCCCATGGTATCTTCTTTTTGACATTATCCTTGATGTTCTGGTCATCCAATCGATCCAACAGGAACTCAATATTTTCCTCCAACACCTCTATAAATCCACCTGGAGGAACTAGGATGTGTGCCACTTCCAGGATCTGTTCAGCGACGCCGCATCGAAACAGGACATGATTGATTGTCTCGGTGCTTTGTCGGCATAGCTGATACAAGGATTTTACAATCCTAGGAGGTATCAATACCCTCTTATCGATGTAGTGTAAGAGGTTATCAATCCATAATTGGGAATATGTGTTAATCACTAAGAATGCAAGGAACCTATGTAAGTTAAGCTAATCGAAGGGAGTTTTGATTAAGTATCTAAGACAAGTAATAAGATAACTAATAAGATGTGAAAGCAATAAGCAAAACGAATCCTAAGATGGGATAATCGATATTAGGCAATCA
>PKML01069766.1:0-38930 GCA_002933935.1 Eutrema yunnanense | reverse complement strand
ACCACGTCCGACGAGACTTAACCGTGACCCATGTTTTGTTCCGTATTAGGAAAAGAGTCAGAAAAGGGTCTAATGCCTAGCCTCGATTGTCTTGGTTAGTATTTTTGATGAGAATCTCGCAACCCTTAATATATATTAAGAGCCAGTTGTCTGAAAGTTAGGGTTTAAGTGATTATATTTTTGAATGACGAATATCGTGGACTAGCGTTGCAGTACTTTAGTGAGAATTTTATAGACTGAGTCAGATTGATGCATTACGTTGGTTATGGTTTAGAAGGACGGTCACTGAGATTTTTGTTAGTTCCTACGTTTTCAAAAACTTATTTCCAAGGTTAGATTTATGTTTTGTTTGAGGACAAACAAAGATCTAAGTCTGGGGGAGTTGATAACACCGATTTTTGACCATTTTTATGGATCGCTTTAATATCTTTTGCATGTGTTTTAACTCCGTTTTCAATGGTTTTCAAGTGATTTCCATCTTTTAGAGTTTTGAAAGATATTTCAGGTAACTTGCGATAAAAGAGTGCATTTCGGAACAAAAGTACGTTTTTGGATAAACTTGGACAGTCATAAGTCTTGAAGTCAAAGAAGACATTCTCACCGTCTGAACACCACGAAATTTGGACACAAGAAATAAAACACAACCAGCTTTCAAATGCAATTGTTTTGGAGACATTCCAATGGTTGGATCATCAAATATACCCGAAGCACTGAAGGCAGATGAAGCTGCCTCAAACCAGATTCACCTCGGGCATAGGAGCTGCACCCACGGCCAACCGGCATTCTGCCGCAGCCAAGAGGGTGCCGCCCGCGGCCAAGCACCATTTCTCCTTGGGTCGATACCACGCACCCGCGACCACTCCATGTTCTACCAAAGCAAGCCCGTTTTCTTCCCCGAGGTCAATTCCGTCTTTTCAAGTGAAACCCTAAACGTCTACAATGAATTGAAGACTATAAATACTTGTTTTTAAGTCTCTTAGAGACAATCTCTTTCACGCTTTGAGGCAGAGACGAATTCCTAGCATCTTTTACTCTTGTTTTTCGGTTTGGAGCAAAGGATTCTCGAGTTCTTCGATATTGAAGCCTTTTTCATTCATTTTTCTTACTGTTTTCTTTTTAATTATTGATTATGTTTATCTCAGCTATGGCTTAGTAGTTCTCTTGTTGGGTATATGGTTTCAAAGAGGCTCTCATGGTTCGATTATTCATTGGGTTTTTAGACTAGGATACCGATTAGGGTTCTTCGTTATATCCTTTTTATTAATGCGTTTTTGCTTGATTGATCTTGTTGCAATTGAAAATAGGTATTTTAGAGCTAGGAAAGTACTGGATCTATATGCTTGAACTACGGTAGACGAGCAATTCCGCTTCAAGATACGAAAGTATACTTGCGGCATGGATTGTGAGCGTTAACGAACTTGCTTGTTCATCATAACTTTTTGCGTGGCCGGAGACGAAATCTATCGGTCGAGTATTTAAGTTATCGGTGTGTAGAATGTACGAAAGTAGGCTACACACAATATTCGTGTTCCAAGTTTAAGAAACAATAGACGACAAAAGTCGCTTTAGAAACCTAGCAAATTCTTTACGAAAAAACCTAGCAAATTAACCCTAGAGAATTCCCGATTCCCCAACACTTCGTTTAATAGTTTACAACCTCATTTTAATTATTCGCTTTGCTTACTTGCTGTTTTATTTCATAACTTAATTTAGTTTAATTTCCTAGCTACAAATAAATCGTGACAAACAAAACCTATAAAAACCGAATATGTCTATACACAACTTAGAAATTAATAGAAATCGACAACGTTCAATCCATGTGGATTCGATCCCTAACTACTACTGCGTTTTATGTGCACTTGCAGCCTAGCTAAAAGGGTAAAACTTGTTATTTCAATCCCGTACACATCAAGCAACCTTTGGAATCGATCATTAGTGCCTCTTTAGATACAACTTTTTACTTCTTTTGTTCTTTGTTCTTTGTTTAGGGAGATAGGAATTTCTCTTGAACCTTTTTGTTTCTTGATCTTATTTATTGATTATGCAATTCATACACTCGTTTTTGCTTTGCATGATTATGTCTGAGTAGTTTATTAGTTTTGTTTAAGGGGATTTTATTCAAAGTGGATTTCATGATTGATAAAGATTACAAGTATTGAACATAGCTTGATTTCTAGAAATTCTTTTTTTTTAGATTTGTTCTAATTGCATGGAGCTAGCTTAGCTAACTAGCAACCGATCTTAGGATTAATAAACCCACTTGAGTGCTGAAATTATTAATCGGACCTATCTTAGGAGAGAAATTGTGTTATAAGATATGAAAGCATACTTATAGTGCGTTGTGAACGTACGATGAACTTGAATTTATTGCGTGATATGCTGCATGGCTACCTACGAACGCTGAGTAGTTAAGTTCTTAGACAATAGGTGTTTAGATATATGAAAATATGTTAACCACAATTTCATGTCCAAGTTTAGTGAACTTTGAGCTAGAATCAAAGCTTTGTCAACTTGTTTGAATCAATCATAACTTCTGCGATATCCCTGAAGACCCATCGTTTAGTTCTTATAGTTTACAACCAATTTTATTTTCTTTTGCTTGCTTACTTAGAAATCGTGATAACCATCCTTAAAAACACTTTGTCTTATCTCACTACTAATCTTCTTTTGAGGTTTGCAGACATGGGTAGATTCTCTGTGGATCGACACTCTAAATACTATAATGCACATATGTGCACTTGCAGACCTAGGGTTTTATAAATTTAAAACTTGAACGTCTCGTCCAAAGAGACTGCATCACACCTCAAGTAGGTCCAGCCTACTTTAACAGTTTAATTAAAGTAGTAAGTAAACATTTAAGTTCATTGGATTAACCTTTTCGCTATCAGATAGGGTTGTGCAGGAAACCCTACCAATATATACCCTTTAGACGCCGACGTTAACCCACATGACGTGGATGTTTGATGTGCCTCAGATGTGTGTCGGCTTTCAGGTTTTAAAATTATAAATCCTAGGTGTTTGCAAGTGCACATATGTGCGTTGTAAGACGTAGGAGTCAAACCACATAGAATCTACATTGTCTGCAAAAGTCTAAAGTAGGTTAGTGGTGAGCTAAGACAAAGAGAATTTGGAGAGTGTGTCACGATTTCATTAATAATGCAAAAAGAAAATCAAAGCAAATGTAAACTATGATAACTAAGCCTTGGGTCATTAGGGATGTCGCATGGGTTTAGATTGATTCAAGGAAGAAAATTAATATTAGCATATCGATTTTAGCTCAAGATCTCTAAACTGGAAACACGGATGTATAGGCAATCTACTTTCGTAGTATCGACTACCTATGTCTAACAACTTAACTACTCACCTTTTGTTGGTAGCTATGAAATCAAACACACAATTAGATAAAGTTTGTTAACGTTCACAAAGCTTTATAACTATAATTTTGTGTGTTATAGCGTAATTGCTCATCTAGGCTAGTTCATTTTCATAAATTCAGCACTTTCATGGCTTTATCTTTCTAAGATCAGTTGCTAGTTCATGACTCTAGCTCCATGTAATAAGAACAAACCTATAACGAAAGAACTTCTAAAAACGAGCTATGTTAAAATCGACATTTATCATATTCAATCATAAAATCCCCTTTGATGAACCTTTTAAACCAACTAATAAATTACTCTGACATGATTAAGTAAAGAAAAAACGAGGTAAAAGAATGCATAATCATACATCCGAATAAAAACAAAGAGGGTTCAAGAGAGAATCTATATCTCCCTAAATGAAGAACAAAGAACAAAAGAGCTACAGAGTTTGGTGGCTATGAATTCTAAAAACGTAGATTGCCCTCAAGTTGGTGTCGGCCTAAGAGACTTAAAGCAACATATTTATAGGTATTCAACTCTCTTTGAGGCGTCTAGGGCTTTCCCTTGTGTGAAAAGGCATAAGTTTTGAAGTGTGCTTGCAAACGTGCTTGGACCGGGACGAATTTGAGTCAGCTGCATGAGGAGGCTTCCTGGCCGCATGGGCGACCTCTTCTGGCGCGACCATAGTGGCTTCGCACAATGTTGGCTTTTGCACTTGATTAACCTTTGAGACAACTTTACATGACTCCAATAACTACAAGAAAACATGGATTTTGCGACCACCTAAATCGTCCTAAAATGGTCACAAATGCGCTATTTACGACTAATTTAAGACTATCATAAGTAGTCGTAATTTTTTGGTCACAAAACACAGCACTCGCAAAATAGTCGCTAATTTCCAACTACATTGTGACAACGTATTGTCGCCTTATATAAGCGACTACGTTGAGACATAATATAGTAGTCGTAACTTTGCGACTACGTTGAGACTGAAGATAGTAGTCGTAAATTAAAGACTAAATAGTGATGACCTCAACTTAGCGACTATTTTCTGACATAATGTGACAGTCGTTTAATCAAGACTAAGTTGTGATGGTTTTAGTAGTCGTAAATTTGCGATTTTTTCAAGACTGATATGGTAAGTTCGAAATTGTTGAAATGTGAAACTGGAGTCTCTTAGAGGATCAACTCTAATGGAGGTGGCGAGGACAATGCTGTTTGACAAGTGTGTTCCAAAGCAGTATTGCGGAGATGTCGTGATGACTGCCTGTTATCTCATCAACCGACTGCCAACCAAGAACCTTGGTGATGTGTCTCCATACGAGGTATTAAACAAAACTGAACCAAGTATTGACCATCTCAAAGTGTTTGGTTGTGTCTGTTATGTCTTCATACCAGAAGCTCAGAGGAATAAGTTGGAGCCCAAAAGCACCAAGTGTATGTTTATTGGGTATTCATCCACTCAGAAAGGGTACAAGTGCTATAATCCAGAGACCAGACGTGTGTATGTCTCTAGGGAGGTCAAGTTTGATGAGAAAAAAGTTATTTCAGTGAGAAGAATTGGGATAACTTGAAGAATATGGCTTCCCTTGATTTGATCGAGCTACTACCTTGAAATTGATTCTGGATGGTTTAAACACTCTAGTGAGTCCGAAGAGTACATCTCCAGCTGAGAGTGAAGAAAGCATGCAGAATGAGGTTGTAGCTGGTGATGATACTATGGGAAGTGAAGTAATACAGAAGAAAATATCTCTACCCGGGAATCAGATGAGAATGCTGAAGGGGGAGAAACTCAAACAGATGGTTCAACTCCAAACTTGGATGCAGTAATTGAAGATTCTGAAGAAGAGGATACTAATGTAGAGTATGCCCCTTCGCATAGACGAAGTGAAAAACTCAAATTTGGTCATGATAACTGGAAGAACACTAGAGTTTACTACAACAATGAGGTTGTAGCTCATCCTATCCAAGCTCATTGCTTAGTTGCTCATCTTCCAGAAGAACATCAAGCATTTCTCAGCAAGATTGATCAACACAAAATACCAACGAGGTATGAAAAAACTTGTTTGAGTGAAGTGTGGGTTAAGACCATGCTGGAAGAAATCGAATCCATGAGGAAGAATGGAACTTGGGATATGGCTGATCTACCTGATAACAAGAANAACTGGAAGAACACTAGAGTTTACTACAACAATGAGGTTGTATACAATTAAATACACAAGCTCTGGAGAGATTGAGAGGTACAAAGCTCTGCTTGTTGCCAAGGGATATATACTCAGAAATATGGAGATGACTACACATAAACATTTGCTCCAGTAGAAAAACTTCACTATGTGTGTGTTCTTCTCTCTATTGCTACTAATCTCTCACGGGATCTATGGCAGATGGATGTCAAAAATGTCTTCCTCCAAGGAGATTCAGAAGAAGAAGTCTACATGGTGCCCCCTCAGATCCAGCCAACATCAGCAAAGTGTGCAAACTCATGAAGGCCATCTATGGTCTCAAGCAGTCACCAAGGGCTTGGTATCAACGCTTGAGTAGTTGTCTTCTTGAGGATGGGTTCTGTAGATCAGAGACTAACCATACCTTGTTTACAACTCAGGTGGAGAGAGGTATAGTTGTTGTGCTCATCTATGTGGATGATAAAATCATTACAGGTGATAATGTTGTTGGTATTGAGCAAACAAAAAACCTGCTCAAATCATCCTTTGCCATCAAAGACTTGGGGGAACTGAAGTATTTCCTTGGGATTGAAGTATGCAAGTTTGATGAGGGTTTGTTTATGTCCCAAAGAAAGTATACGTTGGATCTTTTGTCTGAGACTGGGAAACTCGGGTCAAAGCCTGCTAAGACACCTATTGAAGAGAGCTACAAGGAGGTTCGTGAGGGGGAGCCACTTGTGGATGTTAAGCAATATCAGAGGATGGTGGGGAAGTTGATCTATCTCACCATTACTAGACCATACATTTTTTTTTTTTTGCTGTGAGTCAAGTCAGTCATTAATGCAAGCTCCTACTTAGCACAATTGGCAAATGGTTGAAAGGATCTTGAGATACTAGAAAGGTTCACCAGGCAAGGGCATATGGATGGGGTGCAACAATAGCACATACATTGTTGGCTATTGTGATGCAGATTGGGCAGGTGATAGGATTGATAGAAAATTTACCACCGGCTATTACACATTTGTTGGAGGAAATGTAGTCACTTGGAAGAGTAAGAAGCAGAAAGTGATCTCTCTCTCAAGTGCTAAAGCTGAGTATAGAGCGATGAGAAATATCACAAAGGAATTAGTTTGGTTGAAGGCGCTTCTAAGAGATCTTGGGTTTGAGTCTTCTGAACCAATAACTCTACATTGTGATATCCAGGCTGCAATACACATTGCATCTAAATCGGTGTTTCATGAGCGGACCTAACACATTGAAGTGGATTGCCACTACATCAGAGAGAAGGTCCAAGAAGGTATAATTTCTCCATCTTGCATCAACTTGCAGATGTGTTTACAAATGTGACAACATCAAAAGTGTGTGATAAGCTTCATTGCAAGATATGCTTATTGGATCTTCGCCAACCAATCTTGAGGGGGAGTGTTGAAATGTGAAACTGAAGTCTCCTAGAGGATCAACTATATCGATTCACAAAACCTAACTCTCTCAATGTGATGCTCTCGGATGAACAGTGCACACATATGAACAGTGAAAACAGATTAGATATTTTAGATTATCTAGCTTCTCTTGTAAGCTTCATTCTTATATACTTGTGTGTGTGGTTGTAAACAAAGAATAAGATGAGATCATCACAAGTTCTCTTTCTCTCTCTATACTCTCTCATTTCGTTTCTCTCTCTCTCTCTTGTTTTTCATCTTGTTCTTCATAAATCATCACCAAAAATTCTAAATCTTACATGGTATCAGAACATTTAGTCGCAAAAATAGTCCCAAAATTGCAGTATATCAACTCCCCAGACGGGTTGACTTTGGTAAACTACATGTAGTATACAACTTCTTCGATATACACCATAGACTTTTCGTCTATTTTCTACACACCCCAAACAAATTTATTCTTTACGAAATATCTTGAGCTTTGCATTTTCTTATAATTATGATTTGGTTTAATAAACCGGTAATCTCGTTTTAAAAACTACGATTAAGATTATATGACCCGTTTAACCTCTAACCTGACCCCTTAACCCATGTTTTACATATATAAACGATTAATTAATCTACCCACATAAGCTATTTACAAAAAATAAAGAAGAAGAGAAAGCTAAATATACTTGAATCGTGTCAGTTTATCAATACTCCACCCAAACTCCAATAAACAAACCTTTTGATAAGTGAAAAGTTAAAAGTGTTTGCGTGTTGACTTTCCATAAAATTTAATATTACTACCTTCTTTAATTCCTCACAAAAGTTTGACCAAATCTAAGTAAATAGAGAAAAATGCAAAAATCATAACCAAAATTGGGAGACCAAACAACTGTAACAAAGCAAAAAGACAAAAATTGAGTGGACTAACCAAAAAATGTAGAGGATTCAGAGAGAGAAACGAGCAATGAAAGCGATGAAATCTCTGTTTTTTTCTCTAATTAAGGAACCCTAATTTTATCCCCAAACCGATGTTGGATTTTAAGTAAGTTGGGTGGGTTCGGTTTTGAGTTGAGTTTTGTTTCGGGTCGGGTCAGATTACCTTAATCGTGGTTTTTAAACGCGATTTGCCAGTTTTCTAACCACAATCACGAGATTAATTTGGTATGTTGCAATTATAAGAAAATATAAAGTTCGTAATTTTTAGTAAAGAATAAATTTGTTTAGGGTGTATAGAATAGAGACGAAAAGTTTAGGGTCTATACCGAAGAAATTGTATATTACAGGTAGTGTACCAGAGTCAACCCTCCCCCCTCNCCCCCCCCCAACTTAGATCTTTGTTTGTACTCAAACAAAACAGATATCAAAGCTCAGAAAGATGATTGACAAATCGCGGGAACTCAAAATTTCAGAGACCATCCTTCTTAACCATAATCTTCAAATGACATCGATTGGAACTCAGTCTAGAAAGTTCTCACTAACGTCCATGTGACACTAGTCCACGATTCAGTCATGCAAAATCTAAACCATCTAGATGATATAACCCGTTTTTACACCTTTTTAGACATCATTTCAAGATCTTTTGCATGTGTTTTAACTTTGTTTCTAATTATTTTCAAATGATTTCAATGTTTTGGAGTTTCAAAAGCCTTTTCAGGTAATTTGGGTTACAAAAGCACAAAGTGGAGCAAAAATCTGTTTTTGGACAGATTTGGACCGTCAGAAATTCGACACAGATGAAGACCTTCTCACCGTCTGATCAAGCTCAACAATTTTGGACACAAGATAGAATGATCAACCACCTTTCACCTCCAAGTGATTTGAGGACGATCCAACGGGTTAATCTCAAGAACCATGAAGAAAAATAAAGTCTTGTCTAGCTGTCTTGGAAATGAAGTAGAAACAGAAAATGCAACCTGGCCACGACCAGATTCAGTTCGTCCCAGATCAGGCCTAGTTTCAAGCTCAATTCAAATCCGTCACTTGTTTCCCCAAAGATGAACCATAAACGTCTCAAGAGACCAGAAGACCCTATATATACCATGTTTAGGGCGTCACCATGACAACACACCTTACACATACTTGAAATCTCATAGCTTTACCCGCTTTTCATTTTAGTTATTTGTTCTTTGTTCTTCGGAAGCAGATCTCAACTATGTACTTAATAGAGAAGATTTCGAAATCCTTTTTCTTTATTCTTACTATTCTTGCAATTCTTTATTAATCTAATGATGTTTTGCAAATCCATGTCTGAGTAGTTTACTTGTTGGGGTTTAAGGGTTTTCGAAGGGGTTTAATCATAGATCTATCATATTAGGTTGTTAGACTTATGATAATTATTTGGGTTCTTCGTTATATTCTTGTTCGTTAATAAATGTTACTTGATTGATCACATAGCGAAGATAAAACCACTAACATAGAGGATTCGTGTTGTGATTATATCAGCTTCATCCTCGGAATTTGCTCTGTTGTCCGTAGGTATTCTCATCAGCGACATGCCAATGCAAAATGTATTGGGAAGATGTATGTTGATAGTTTTAGTGGTGGTCGTGATCTTAAAAGGATTACGCTTAGAGATATCATGAATACGATGCAGTCGGTGTATGGCCTTGACATAGTCTATACGAAGGCACATAATGCGTTGGTATATGCACGAGACCTGGTCAGAGAGGCACTCCTTTGAGAGGTTATCAGGACTTACCTGCCTATCTATACAAAATAGAGTTGGCCAATCCAGGTACGATTACAAAGCTTGTACGTGATGATAACAAAAGGTTTAAGTATTTGTTTATTGCTTTTGGTGCTTTCATCAAAAGATTTGAGTTCTTGAGGAGGGTTGTTGTGGTAGATGGAACACATCTAACTAGGAAGTACATAGGTACTATGCTAGTAGTTGCATGTCAAGATGCATATTCGGGTATATTTCTTATAGCTTTTGGGATTGTAGACATAGAGAATGATGCTGCATGGGAATGGTTTTTTACTCAGTTGCGTGGTGTGCTGCGTGATGATAAAAATTAATTTGGCTATTATATATGACCGTCATCCATCAATCGCCATTGCTATTGAGAAGGTTTTCCCTGCAGCTAATAGGGGAATATGTTATTATCACCTGAAAACTAACATTATAACGAGGTTTAAAAAGGACCCAATCATAATTTTGGTATACAATGTTGCATATGCATATCGACTGGTGGATTTTGAAATACTGTTTAATATGATTCATCGTGAAGACGCATGTTCGGGATGTCGTCCTTAGTTTGTGTTCGTTGTTATAGCATGTTCGGGACATTACATGATCGCCTTTGAGGGTAAAGACTCCAGATGGTGTTGGGAACTTCAGACACTGATGGTAAGTTGAGACGCCGGCCTTCATTGCGTATATTCACGGTGTCCCGAGTATGACGTTATAGAACGTTGGCCTGTCTAGGTCAAAAATGTTGACCATTTTATCGATTCCGCCGACGTAGATGGGTATTTTGACTGTTCTCGCGACCATGGTATGTTCTCCCGTGAACCCGGTAAGAGGCTCGATGTTTAGTTTGATCTCGAAATCCGGGAAATCCATGTCCCTTAATGTTTGTCTGAATATCACGTTTACCGAGCAGCCAATATTGACTAGTATTCTTCTGACAACAACATCTCTGATGAGTAGGTAGATGACTAAAGCATCGTTTTGCATCATGTAAAGCCCTTTCGTGTCGGCTTCGGAAAAGGTTATCGGTATCCCGCCCGTCATAGCTCGATTTTGCCGTTGTACCGCGATCGCTCCTTTACTATATTCCTTGATTGCCCGAACTGAGTAGTTGCATGATTCAAGCGCTCCCATAATCATGTTAACTGTTCCCGCGGTCATCGATGGTAGAGTGAGACACTATTGCTTTGTATTGGTTCATGAAATTGCGTAGTGGCTTGTCACGTTTTTGTTTGAGGGGCCATAGGCCGGCGTTCCGAGTTTTCTGCTTGATGAACATCGTGAAGCGCTTGAGAAATTGGGTTGAGAGTTCAAAATAGCTATCGACCGAGTGAGCTTTTAGTTGTGAGAACCAATTAAGTGCGGTTCCGCCGAGGTTCTCTACGAAGAGTTGGCATTTGGCAGCGTCTTTTTCTTCCTCTAAGTTGAACTGAAAATGGTTCATCATGATGTTGAACGAAGTCATGAAGTTATGAGGGTCAGTATGTCCGTCGTACGATGTGATTTTAATTTTTTCCAAACGCCGAACTTGGGTATTGCTAAACCGTTGTTTGAACGGAGTTTTCTGGGTTTCTTGAATCACGCGATCGATCTCAGGTGCCGAGCTGGTGACTTGATGGATTTTGGAGTTCATATTTCAAATTTGTGATTTGACACCTTCGATTTGTTGATCCAGAGATACTTGGTCGGAGGTTGATTGTATTCTCTTTCCAATAGAGCTTTGAAATAGAGGTTGGAGTACCGTGCTTTGGTTCAGAGGCGGGTCGGGCAACAGATTTCGTTGTAGTGGAAGTATTGTCTCGTTACCAGGTGGGAGAGTTATTTGGTTATGTTGGAGTTCGCTGATCTGGTCTTTGAATTCCATTTGTGTTGCCACCAAGGCGTCAGGGCGTTATTGTTCATATACGCGATCTGCGCAGCCAGGACTTGGAAGAGAGCGGACTGGTCTGTTTGGACCGTCTCTATGATAACCCGTCAGAGAGCAGAAATCTTGTCGATGATCAAGGGAAAATTCAAAATCGAATGAACGACTAAGGGAATGTATTTTTTGAAAGGACATGCCAAAATAAACACTTTGGTTGAGTCAGAATTGAAATGGGACGAGTAGAAACAAAGTTAGCCGGGTAACACTCATTCTAGCCGAAGAGAATCAGTTTTAGCCGAGAAAAGGAATTATAGCCGAGGGAAGGGAGTTCTAGCCGGGGAAGGAGAGTTCTTACCGAGAGATGCAGGATTCTAGCCGAGAGATGCGAAATTCTAGCCGAGAGATTACAGTTCTTGCCGTGAAGGAAGAATTTTAGCCAGAAGAAGGCCTTGTGACCCGAATGCGATTTTTGGTCACATGGAAAGGATGAGGACACCGTCCTTGACGAGCGACATGCAAAGGTACCCAAGACCAAGGAGACTGATCAGGTCGAAGGTGTGAATTTGGACGAGGAAAACATGGCGTGCGTCGACCTCCGGAAGTCCGGCGACGATTGGTGGTCGAATCGCCGAAGTTTGGTCGGGCACAATTCCTGAGGAAAAAAGTCAACAGAGAAAACGCGTGGACACATGTCGCGCTTGGAAGGAAACTTGGGCAGCAAGTTTTGGAAGTTTGACCAATCCATGCAAGTGGGAACTTGCTCTCCAAGACTTAGAAGGCTATAAATAGGACATAAATCCCTTAGTTTAGTTCACAATTTTGAGACTTAGAAAATTCTAGAGAGAGAGAATTAATCTAGAGAGAGAAGTGATCAAGGAGGGATTTTTGTTGGTTAAGGCTAAGGCCACGATCGCGGATCGGTTTAACTGAGAGGAAAGATTGTTTCGGCTTAAATCGAGGGAGGAAGTCTTAACTAGGAACAAGGTAGTTTAGGAGCTAGAGTTTTCTTTTGCGTCTAGAAACCCGGGGTGAGTTCCGGTAGCATAGGTGATTTCCTGACTGTTTCTTGCAGGTTTGTTTGGGATTAAACAAGGCATGTTTACTCCATCGTTTTGTGTTGCGTAGATTAGTTAGAGGGAGGTTAATTTACGTTTGGGCTTAGATGTTACTAGGTTGTAAATCTCAGAAATATGTCTAAGTGTTAGTTGCCTTTTATGTGTGTGAAATGGGTCTATGCATGACAAGAACAACGAAAGTAACACGAGATTAAGCATATGTGTTAGTTGATTTCACTTGCATGAGACGGGAAGTCTATGCTTGGCGAAAGGCAACATAAGTAACACAGAACTAAGTAGTAAAGTTAAGGAGAATCTCTTGCATGCGACGGGGTCCATGCATGGTGATTCGAGAAGACCCTTGCTTGTTGTATGTTTTTTTGTGCTGAGAGTTATGTGGCAGTAAGATCCATAGCTCGGTTGAGTGATGAAGTATACATTGCGGGAAAGATGTATTACGGTAAGTTATAAGTCAGGATAGGCTTATATAATGATGTTAGGGATGTAATCAACACCACCAGATTGATCTCGGAGGGTATTTGGGTAGCTCCCTTAACCGAGAATTGCACGACAATGCAAACGATCGAGGGCCACGAAGGGCCAGGATCGTGTATGACATCTAGGAGCGTAGTCACGAGGGTGCAAACGATCGAGGGCCAGGAATGGCATGTGTGTTGAATAGATACGTGTAGTCACTGTGGGGTGAGTGGTTGATACATCTAGGAGCGCTCTAGGTAATTGATATTCTCATATTTTATCTCTTTAAGCATCCATTTAGCTTAGGTTTTGTCTCTTTTGCATATGGTCTCATAGCATTTCTTTAGTGTTTTTTCTCATTTAGAGTTTAGAGAGTTCACACTAGGTCTTAGAGAGTCTTGCAACATTTGGAGTATTTTCTATGTACTTGGAGACGTTTTGGAGGTAATTGGAGTGATGGAGCAAAAGCAAAATGCAAAGGTCACCTGAGGTGTCTGAAAGATCTGGCTAGACGAAGAGTTTCCAATCGGATTTAGCTTCGAAGGTCTTCATGACAATGATGGAAAAAGTGGTTCATGAGATATGGCGATTTCACCAAGTACGTGTCCGTCTGGCGCGCGAAACCTCCACACCGGCCCACTCACACCGCCCCAACTCCACCCTGTGTTGAAGCCCCTATCTCATACCGGCCACACACCGACCGACTTTTGCCAGGTGTGGAAGCCCATGTCTCACACCGGCCAGCAAGACCGGCCGACCTCTCCAGGTGTTGGGACTCGGCCCAACCTTCTATATAAGGCTTTAGACCTAATTTTTAGAGAGGATATTATCTTCTTTTCTCCCTTGGCAAAAACTTAAGTGTTCTTGCGATTTTGTAAAAGATATCTTTGAGTTTATGCAAGTTTAAGTTTATTTCTCTTAATTTCTCTTTAATTTTTCATCTTCCTATTCTCTAATCATGATTAATAACTCGTCTTTTTTGAGATTTGGTGTGTTCTTCATGATTAGTGAGTAATTCTTTTTAGAGCTCATGGGTGAGGTAGATTAGGGGATTTCGTGGTTGATCCTTGATGCCTAGGGCTTAGATTACTTCTTTCCTTTCTTATTTAGTGATCATAATGCTAGATTAGGCTTGAGAAAGTTGATCTAGATCATATGGAATTCATGCACACAAGGTGTTTGATGAAATTCTCCAATGAACTAAATAAGAGATTTTGCTTGCTTAGCATATGAGAGTAGATGTTAAGAAGTATTATGGCTATTAGAACTTGTGAATTATGCTTGGTAATTAATTTTTCACAAATGAGTATTTGATCTTGATTAAGTTAATTAATAAAGTGATTAGGACCATGAGAGTGGATTAGTCTTGTTTAAGTGTTCTAGGCTAAAGTAAATTGCTTGATTGTGTTAATTGACATCGTAGATTGATCATAGAACTCCCAAAGTCCATAACATCATCCAAGAGCTTGCCTTTATCTAATTTCTTAATCTTGCTTGGTTTCTTGCCGTGTTTGCTTTCAATTTGAATTGGGTTGCTAGATCAAAACAAAAATATGTTGGGTTTGCTTAGCTTAAGTAATTTCTTGCATTCCTAGTGTGTTGATCTTTGTGCATCCTTGGATTGATCCTCATGTGCTACATCGATAGCATTATGGTAATTGGTATTAGATACTAAATATTCATTATCAATTTGGCGCCGTTGCTGGGGAGGCAATATCAATAACCATTATGATTTATATTCTTCTTGACACAAAAATTTTGTTTACACTATATTAATGCATCTCGCTAAGTGCATGCATCTTGTTGACATGATGAATTTTCTCTTATTTATTGTTACTAACTTGTCTTCCTTAGTCCTATTGTGCTTTCAAAGACCTAAATCAAAAGAAGAGAAATGGGAAGACAAGATTAATTGAGGTGTTTGAGGTGGTCAATCAAAAAGACATTCTTGAAGATCTACAACCTCAAGAGGTGGACGACCAAAGAAGGATTCCTCAAGCTCCAAAACCTCAAGAAATGCCACAACCTCAAGAATTGGTATCAAATCCGACCAAAGCTCCAAAGAACGAGCCAACAATTGGAAGTTTTGACACTCCTTGTTTTCGTGGATTGAGGTATGGAATCCACTGTGATAAACCATACCAGGCCAACCGGTCCCAATTCTAATTTTTCCTAAACCGAAACCAAAGCCCGTATATAAGCCTAACGCGAGCCAAATAAACCATAGGTCTATTATTTTTTCCCCTCTCTCTTTCTCTCTTCCTCTCACTTCCGCGGCTCCTCTCTCTCTCTCTCTCCCTGTATGACCTCCTCTCTCACCGGCGCCATCTCTCCTCCTCCACCGGCGTCACCTCCTCCTCCTCTTTGTCCCTCTTCCGCTCAGGAACCGTCCGTCAGTTTGCAGAAAGATTTCCCGACGAACCGTGACGAACCAGACGACACAGAGCATATCAAACGAAACCCCCGTGTCTCCTCTTTCGTTCAAGACCGAGTTTGACCAGAACGGAGATCGGAGTCCTCAGATATCGCCGTTCCAGTGGCGAGTGTCGAATCTGCCGTTCGCCAGAAACCCTAACCGCCGCCGTCACCTTGCGGGATCTTTTCCGGACGAACCACCGCGAATCAGAGGACCCATAAAATATCAAATTGAAGCCCAGGAGGTCTTCTTTCAGTGAAGACCAAGCTCGTCTGAATCCGAGATCCGAGTCAGGAGTTATGACTGTTCCAGTATACGACGTCGGGTCTGATTCTTCTCCACCTCCTTCACCGAGCTCCTCCGATGAGACCAGGGGCGAGCTTGACACGTCACCTTCACTGTCTCCTCCTCCTTCTCCACCGCGTACAGTCAGGTGAGGACTAGCTGCTCCCATCCTCTCGTCAATACTCGTTTTAATGATGCGTTAGTCTAGTTTTAAACCATAGCTGTTAGAATTGTTTGTTAGGATTAGATGAATGTTAGGTGCTGGCTTTGTGTTGCTTGCTTGATGATGATTGATGGTTGCTGGAGAATGTAGAGCTAGTAATTGAACCGGAATTTAATTTGATAGAACTTTAAAAAGAATCCATTGCCTGATAACCTGTTTATTCTCTTGTTTATGTAATTATAATAAGTAAGAACCCAACATCGAACGTGCATCTAAGAAAAGGAACTAAACCATTAAAACAAGAGTTGTTTGTGCTTGTAAAGGATGTATGTGGTTAATAGAACTGTTAGGTTGGGGCTGTTTTGACGTATAACGGTGCGTAGCAGTTTCCCCACGGTGGAAAGGTGAAGCCGACCCTCAGATGGGCTGTTTCGACTCATAGAGATGAGTGTCAGTAACCCAACGGCGAGGCCTTACCAACCTCACATAGGTGCTGTTGTGACGTATAACGGTGCGTAGCAGTTCCCTAACGGCGGAGGTTTTGCCGAACCTCGAGTAGTGTGATGAGACTATGTCTGTGAGACCGTGTTGTGTGATTATGATTGTGGATGAGTATAGTTCTGTGGTTAAGTAAAGTTAGTAGTCCTGCTTGAGCTTGTTTTAGGATTAGACTTTCTCTGAGTTATTTCGGTTATTGTCTGATGATGGAAAGTGGGTCTCATATGACTCATCCTCACTGGGTAATTTTATATTGCTCATCCCTCCTCCCTTGTCCCCTTTCAGGTTAGTTTGGATCGGAAGTTGGGTTGTTGTTGTTTCCGGGCGTTTTTCTGGCGATCCTGTGTGCCCCCCATCGCGTAGCATACCCTAGTCCCGGTTCTCCCAGGAGACCTGGGATAGGGATGTTACAGAGTGGTATCAGAGCCCATGATTAGATCACTCTAGCGCTGTCCTAGAGTGGTCGCGCCCAAAGTTTGAAAATCGCTTTTCGAAATAAAATATAAAAATATTTTCTTTCAATTATGATTTTTTATTATGTACGATTTCAAACCGAGAACAACAACAACATGGACGCCGATTCAATAGTGTGTTTCCTTTCTTGTATGTTTTCTGTTCTAATCTGAAGCCTAAGTTCAAGAGACGGGAAGCATCGCGCAAGGAGGTCACTCCTCTTCCTCAAGTGAAGCTTAGCAAGGAGCCGGTTGTCATCTAGTCTAATAGTGAAGCAGAAGGAGGATCCATCGGAAGAATCTTTTAGTGGCTAGGAAAAAAAAAAAATTTCGTTTCGTTTTTATATTGGAGTAGAACTTAGTTTATTTATTTTTTTCATTTTGATTCTTTGTTGCAATTTCTCTTTCTTAAGAATTAGTTAGCTTTCGTGTTGGTTTTTGTTTCCTTTCCGATTTAGAGTTTTGCAAAAAATGTTCTACTCCTCTTGTATATTAATAAGAAAAGCATTTTGGTTTTTAATAATGATTCCTCCTGGTTTTCCCTCTCGTTTGTGATTCTGCCAGCCGTTCTAGCAACCTTCTCCTTTACGTGCTTTCCCGTTTCACCGTACTAGTCTTTCCGCGCTCTCGTTCTTTTCGCGCCATTCTCTTTCTTACTTACCATCACATTTTTTTTTTTATTCTAATTCCGAAACGCTCTTTTCCGTTTCAATCCTTCACGGACTTCTTTCCGTGGATTCGAGGATGAATCCTCTTCAAGGGTGGGAGAATGTGATAAACCATACCGGGCCAACCGGTCCCAATTCTAATTTTTCCAAAACCGAAACCAAAGCCTGTATATAAGCCTAACGCGAGCCAAATAAACCCTAGGTCTATTATTTTTTCCCCTCTCTCTTTCTCTCTTCCTCTCACTTCCGCGGCTCCTCTCTCTCTCTCTCTCTCTCTCTGTGTGACCTCCTCTCTCACCGGCGCCATCTCTCCTCCTCCACCGGCGTCACCTCCTCCTCCTCTTTGTCCCTCTTCCGCTCAGGAACCGTCCGTCACTTTGCAGAAGGATTTCCCGACGAACCGTGACGAACCAGATGATGCAGGGCATATCAAACTGAACCCCCGTGTCTCCTCTTTCTTTCAAGACCTAGCTTGACCAGACCGGAGATCGGAGTCCTCAGATATCGTCGTTCCAGTGGCGAGTGTCGGATCTGCCGTTCGCCATAAACCCTAACCGCCGCCGTCACCTTGCGGGCTCTTTTCCGGACGAACCGCCGCGAATCAGAGGATCTAGTACCTATCATATTGAAGCCCCGGAGGTCTTCTTTCCGTGAAGACCAAGTTTGTCTGAATCCGAGATCCGAGTCAGGAGTTATGACTGTTCCAGTATACGACGTCCGGTCTGATTCTTCTCCACCTCCTTCACCGAGCTCCTCCGATGAGACCAGGGGCGAGCTGGACACGTCACCTTCACTGTCTCCTCCTCCTTCTCCACCGCGTGCAGTCAGGTGAGGACTAGCTGCTCCCATCCTCTCGTCAATACTCGTTTTAATGATGCGTTAGTCTAGTTTTAAACCATAGCTGTTAGAATTGTTTGTTAGGATTAGATGAATNACTCTAGCGCTGTCCTAGAGTGGTCGCGCCCAAAGTTTGAAAATCGCTTTTCGAAATAAAATATAAAAATATTTTCTTTAAATTATGGATTTTTATTATGTACGATTTCAAACCGAGAACAACAACAACATGGACGCCGATTCAATAGTGTGTTTCCTTTCTTGTATGTTTTCTGTTCTAATCTGAAGCCTAAGTTCAAGAGACGGGAAGCATCGCGCAAGAAGGTCACTCCTCTTCCTCAAGTGAAGCTTAGCAAGGAGCCGGTTGTCATCTCGTCTAATAGTGAAGCAGAAGGAGGATCCATCGGAAGAATCTTTTAGTGGCTAGGAAAAAAAAAAAATTTCGTTTCGTTTTTATATTGGAGTAGAACTTAGTTTATTTATTTTTTTCATTTTGATTCTTTGTTGCAATTTCTCTTTCTTAAGAATTAGTTAGCTTTCGTGTTGGTTTTTGTTTCCTTTCCGATTTAGAGTTTTGCAAAAAATGTTCTACTCCTCTTTTATATTAATAAGAAAAGCATTTTGGTTTTTAATAATGATTCCTCCTGGTTTTCCCTCTCGTTTGTGATTCTGCCAGCCGTTCTAGCAACCTTCTCCTTTACGTGCTTTCCCGTTTCACCGTACTAGTCTTTCCGCGCTCTCGTTCTTTTCGCGCCATTCTCTTTCTTACTTACCATCACATTTTTTTTTTATTCTAATTCCGAAACGCTCTTTTCTGTTTCGTTCCTTCACGGACTTCTTTCCTTGGATTCGAGGACGAATCCTCTTCAAGGGTGGGAGAATGTGATAAACCATACCGGGCCAACCGGTCCCAATTCTAATTTTTCCTAAACCGAAACCAAAGCCTGTATATAAGCCTAACGCGAGCCAAATAAACCCTAGGTCTATTATTTTTTCCCCTCTCTCTTTCTCTCTTCCTCTCACTTCCGCGGCTCCTCTCTCTCTCTCTCTCTCTCTGTGTGACCTCCTCTCTCACCGGCGCCATCTCTCCTCCTCCACCGGCGTCACCTCCTCCTCCTCTTTGTCCCTCTTCCGCTCAGGAACCGTCCGTCACTTTGCAGAAGGATTTCCCGACGAAACGTGACGAACCAAACGATGCCAGGCATATCAAACTGAACCCCCGTGTCTCCTCTTTCTTTCAAGACCGAGTTTGACCAGACCGGAGATCGGAGTCCTCAGATATCGTCGTTCCAGTGGCGAGTGTCGGATCTGCCGTTCGCCAGAAACCCTAACCGCCGCCGTCACCTTGCGGGCTCTTTTGCGGACGAACCGCCGCGAATCAGAGGATCTAGTACCTATCATATTGAAGCCCTGGAGGTCTTCTTTCCGTGAAGACCAAGTTCGTCTGAATCGGAGATCCGAGTCAGGAGTTATGACTGTTCCAGTATACGACGTCCGGTCTGATTCTTCTCCACCTCCTTCACCGAGCTCCTCCGATGAGACCAGGGGCGAGCTGGACACGTCACCTTCACTGTCTCCTCCTCCTTCTCCACCGCGTGCAGTCAGGTGAGGACTAGCTGCTCCCATCCTCTCGTCAATACTCGTTTTAATGATGCGTTAGTCTAGTTTTAAACCATAGCTGTTAGAATTGTTTGTTAGGATTAGATGAATGTTAGGTGCTGGATTTGTGTTGCTTGCTTGATGATGATTGATGGTTGCTGGAGAATGTAGAGCTAGTAATTGAACCGGAATTTAATTTGATAGAACCTTAAAAATAATCCATTGCCTGATAACCTGTTTATTCTCTTGTTTATGTAATTATAATAAGTAAGAACCCAACATCGAACGTGCATCTATGAAAAGAAACTAGACCATTAAAACAAGAGTTGCTTGTGCTTGTAAAGGATGTATGTGGTTAATAGAACTGTTAGGTTGGGGGCTGTTTTGACGTATAACGGTGCGTAGCAGTTTCCCCACGGTGGAAAGGTGAAACCGACCCTCAGATGGGCTGTTTCGACTCATAGAGATGAGTGTCAGTAACCCAACGGCGAGGCCTTACCAACCTCACATAGGTGCTGTTGTGACGTATAACGGTGCGTAGCAGTTCCCTAACGGCGGAGGTTTTGCCGAACCTCGAGTAGTGTGATGAGACTATGTCTGTGAGACCGTGTTGTGTGATTATGACTGTGGATGAGTATAGTTCTGTGGTTAAGTAAAGTTAGTAGTCCTGCTTGAGCTTGTTTTAGGATTAGACTTTCTCTGAGTTATTTCGGTTATTGTCTGATGATGGAAAGTAGGTCTCATATGACTCATCCTCACTGGGTAATTTTATATTGCTCATCCCTCCTCCCTTGTCCCCTTTCAGGTTAGTTTGGATCGGAAGTTGGGTTGTTGTTGTTTCCGGGCGTTTTTCTGGCGATCCTGTGTGCCCCCCATCGCGTAGCATACCCTAGTCCCGGTTCTCCCAGGAGACCTGTGATAGGGATGTTACAGAGTGGTATCAGAGCCCAGGATTAGATCACTCTAGCGCTGTCCTAGAGTGGTCGCGCCCAAAGTTTGAAAATCGCTTTTCGAAATAAAATATAAAAATATTTTCTTTAAATTATGATTTTTTATTATGTACGATTTCAAACCGAGAACAACAACAACATGGACGCCGATTCAATAGTGTGTTTCCTTTCTTGTATGTTTTCTGTTCTAATCTGAAGCCTAAATTCAAGAGACGGGAAGCATCGCGCAAGAAGGTCACTCCTCTTCCTCAAGTGAAGCTTAGCAAGGAGTCGGTTGTCATCTCGTCTAATAGTGAAGCAGAAGGAGGATCCATCGGAAGAATCTTTTAGTGGCTAGGAAAAAAAAAAAAAATTTCGTTTCGTTTTTATATTGGAGTAGAACTTAGTTTATTTATTTTTTTCATTTTGATTCTTTGTTGCAATTTCTCTTTCTTAAGAATTAGTTAGCTTTCGTGTTGGTTTTTGTTTCCTTTCCGATTTAGAGTTTTGCAAAAAATGTTCTACTCCTCTTTTATATTAATAAGAAAAGCATTTTGATTTTTAATAATGATTCCTCCTGGTTTTCCCTCTCGTTTGTGATTCTGCCCGCCGTTCTAGCAACTTTCTCCTTTACGTGCTTTCCCGTTTCACCGTACTAATTTTTCCGCACTCTCGTTCTTTTCGCGCCATTCTCTTTCTTACTTACCATCACATTTTTTTTTTATTCTAATTCCGAAATGCACTTTTCCGTTTTGTTCCTTCACGGACTTCTTTCCTTGGATTCGAGGACGAATCCTCTTCAAGGGTGGGAGAATGTGATAAACCATACCGGGCCAACCGGTCCCAATTCTAATTTTTCCTAAACCGAAACCAAAGCCCGTATATAAGCCTAACGCGAGCCAAATAAACCCTAGGTCTATTATTTTTTCCCCTCTCTCTTTCTCTCTTCCTCTCACTTCCGCGGCTCCTCTCTCTCTCTCTCTCTCCCTGTGTGACCTCCTCTCTCACCGGCGCCATCTCTCCTCCTCCACCGGCGTCACCTCCTCCTCCTCTTTGTCCCTCTTCCGCTCAGGAATCGTCCGTCACTTTGCAGAAGGATTTCCCGATGAACCGTGACGAACCAGACGATGAAAAACATATCAAACTGAACCCCCCCGTGTCTCCTCTTTCTTCAAGACCGATTTTGACAAGACCGGAGATCGGAGTCCTCAGATATCGCCGTTCCAGTGGCGAGTGTCGGATCTGCCGTTCGCCAGAAACCCAAACCGCCGCCGTCACCTTGCGGGCTCTTTTCCGGACGAACTGCCGCGAATCAGAGGACCTAGTACCTATCATATTGAAGCCCCGGAGGTTTTCTTTCCGTGAAGACCAAGTTCGTCTGAATCCGAGATCCGAGTCAGGAGTTATGACTGTTCCAGTATACGACGTACGGTCTGATTCTTCTCCACCTCCTTCACCGAGCTCCTCCGATGAGACCAGGGGCGAGCTGGACACGTCACCTTCACTGTCTCCTCCTCCTTCTCCACCGCGTGCAGTCAGGTGAGGACTAGCTGCTCCCATCCTCTAGTCAATACTCGTTTTAATGATGCGTTAGTCTAGTTTTAAACCATAGCTGTTAGAATTGTTTGTTAGGATTAGATGAATGTTAGGTGCTGGATTTGTGTTGCTTGCTTGATGATGATTGATGGTTTCTGGAGAATGTAGAGCTAGTAATTGAACCGGCATTTAATTTGATAGAACCTTAAAAAGAATCCATTGCCTGATAACCTGTTTATTCTCTTGTTTATGTAATTATAATAAGTAAGAACCCAACATCGAACGTGCATCTAAGAAAAGGAACTACACCATTAAAACAAGAGTTGCTTGTGCTTGTAAAGGATGTATGTGGTTAATAGAACTGTTAGGTTGGGGGCTGTTTTGACGTATAACGGTGCGTAACAGTTTCCCCACGGTGGAAAGGTGAAGCCGACCCTCAGATGGGCTGTTTCGACTCATAGAGATGAGTGTCAGTAACCCAACGGCGAGGCCTTACCAACCTCACATAGGTGCTGTTGTGACGTATAACGGTGCGTAGCAGTTCCCTAACGGCGGAGGTTTTGCCGAACCTCGAGTAGTGTGATGAGACTATGTCTGTGAGACCGTGTTGTGTGATTATGACTGTGGATGAGTATAGTTCTGTGGTTAAGTAAAGTTAGTAGTCCTGCTTGAGCTTGTTTTAGGATTAGACTTTCTCTGAGTTATTTCGGTTATTGTCTGATGATGGAAAGTGGGTCTCATATGACTCATCCTCACTGGGTAATTTTATATTGCTCATCCCTCCTCCCTTGTCCCCTTTCAGGTTAGTTTGGATCGGAAGTTGGGTTGTTGTTGTTTCCGGGCGTTTTTCTGGCGATCCTGTGTGCCCCCATCGCGTAGCATACCCTAGTCCCGGTTCTCCCAGGAGACCTGGGATAGGGATGTTACAGAGTGGTATAAGAGCCCAGGATTAGACCACTCTAGCGTTGTCCTAGAGTGGTCGCGCCCAAAGTTTGAAAATCGCTTTTCGAAAAAAAATATAAAAATATTTTCTTTAAATTATGATTTTTTATTATGTACGATTTCAAACCGAGAACAACAACAACATGGACGCCGATTCAATAGTGTGTTTCCTTTCTTGTATGTTTTCTGTTCTAATCTGAAGCCTAAGTTCAAGAGACGGGAAGCATCGCGCAAGAAGGTCACTCCTCTTCCTCAAGTGAAGCTTAGCAAGGAGCCGGTTGTCATCTCGTCTAATAGTGAAGCAGAAGGAGGATCCATCGGAAGAATCTTTTAGTGGCTAGGAAAAAAAAAAAATTTCGTTTCGTTTTTATATTGGAGTAGAACTTAGTTTATTTATTTTTTTCATTTTGATTCTTTGTTGCAATTTCTCTTTCTTAAGAATTAGTTAGCTTTCGTGTTGGTTTTTGTTTCCTTTCCGATTTAGAGTTTTGCAAAAAATGTTCTACTCCTCTTTTATATTAATATGAAAAGCATTTTGGTTTTTAATAATGATTCCTCATGGTTTTCCCTCTCGTTTGTGATTCTGCCAGCCGTTCTAGCAACCTTCTCCTTTACGTGCTTTCCCGTTTCACCGTACTAGTCTTTCCGCGCTCTCGTTCTTTTCGCGCCATTCTCTTTCTTACTTACCATCACATTTTTTTTTATTCTAATTCCGAAACGCTCTTTTCCGTTTCATTCCTTCACGGACTTCTTTCCTTGGATTCGAGGACGAATCCTCTTCAAGGGTGGGAGAATGTGATAAACCATACCGGGCCAACCGGTCCCAATTCTAATTTTTCCTAACCCGAAACCAAAGCCCGTATATAAGCCTAACGCGAGCCAAATAAACCCTAGGTCTATTATTTTTTCCCCTCTCTCTTTCTCTCTTCCTCTCACTTCCGCGGCTCCTCTCTCTCTCTCTCTCTCTCCCTGTGTGACCTCCTCTCTCACCGGCGCCATCTCTCCTCCTCCACCGGCGTCACCTCCTCCTCCTCTTTGTCCCTCTTCCGCTCAGGAACCGTCCGTCACTTTGCAGAAGGATTTCCTGACGAACCGTGACGAACCAGACGATTCATAGCATATCCAACTGAACCCTCGTGTCTCCTCTTTCTTTCAAGACCGAGATTGACCAGACCGGAGATCGGAGTCCTCAGATATCGCCGTTCCAGTGGCGAGTGTCGGATCTGCCGTTCGCCAGAAACCCTAACCGCCGCCGTCACCTTGCGGGCTCTTTTCCGGACGAACCACCACGAATCAGAGGACCTACTACCGATCAAATGGAAGCCCCGGAGGTCTTCTTTCCGTGAAGACTAATTTCGTCTGAATCCGAGATCCGAGTCAGGAGTTATGACTGTTCCAGTATACGACGTCCGGTCTGATTCTTCTCCACCTCCTTCACCGAGCTCCTCCGATGAGACCAGGGGGGAGCTGGACACGTCACCTTCACTGTCTCCTCCTCCTTCTCCACCACGTGCAGTCAGGTGAGGACTAGCTGCTCCCATCCTCTCGTCAATACTCGTTTTAATGATGCGTTAGTCTAGTTTTAAACCATAGCTGTTAGAATTGTTTGTTAGGATTAGATGAATGTTAGGTGCTGGATTTGTGTTGCTTGCTTGATGATGATTGATGGTTGCTGGAGAATGTAGAGCTAGTAATTGAACCGGAATTTAATTTGATAGAACCTTAAAAAGAATCCATTGCCTGATAACCTGTTTATTCTCTTGTTTATGTAATTATAATAAGTAAGAACCCAACATCGAACGTGCATCTAAGAAAAGGAACTAGACCATTAAAACAAGAGTTGCTTGTGCTTATAAAGGATGTATGTAGTTAATAGAACTGTTAGGTTGGGGCTGTTTTGACGTATAACGGTGCGTAGCAGTTTCCCCACGGTGGAAAGGTGAAGCCGACCCTCAGATGGGCTGTTTCGACTCATAGAGATGAGTGTCAGTAACCCAACGGCGAGGCCTTACCAACCTCACATAGGTGCTGTTGTGACGTATAACGGTGCGTAGCAGTTCCGTAACGGCGGAGGTTTTGCCGAACCTCGAGTAGTGTGATGAGACTATGTCTGTGAGACCGTGTTGTGTGATTATGACTGTGGATGAGTATAGTTCTGTGGTTAAGTAAAGTTAGTAGTCCTGCTTGAGCTTGTTTTAGGATTAGACTTTCTCTGAGTTATTTCGGTTATTGTCTGATGATGGAAAGTGGGTCTCATATGACTCATCCTCACTGGGTAATTTTATATTGCTCNGAGGCCAAACGGCTTGCAATATTATTGGCCCAATTAATGACTCTCTGTAAGCCCATGAAGACCAGCTACACGAGGCCTCACTTCTATTTCTCTTAGCCTTTTAATTATTTTGTAAACGGGCCTAAATTGTTAAGGACCCGTCTTGTTATTTCCTTTTCGGTTTATTTCTTTTTCTTTGAGGGCGTGAGCTCTCTTTAAAAACCCTAAGGCTTTGTCCTTCTTGGTCACGCAGACAATAAGAATTTCCCTTGGTTATTTTCGAGTTTTTGTTCTTCACAAAAACGTTTTCTCTCTTTAGATCGTGAGTGAGTCCGATCCTTAGGGAAACCCCTTGAAGTATCAAGAGACCGTCGCCTCTCTTGTGGTTCTCATCGCCCCACCAGCAACCTCCACCTTATCCCGTTGACAGAAGAGAGAGACCTTAGTCCAGCTTCTTCAACACTTGAGCACGTATCAGAAAGTGGGTCTCATATGACTCATCCTCACTGGGTAATTTTATATTGCTCATCCCTCCTCCCTTGTCCCCTTTTAGGTTAGTTTGGATCGGAAGTTGGGTTGTTGTTATTTCCGGGCGTTTTTCTGGCGATCCTGTGTGCCCCCCATCGCGTAGCATACCCTAGTCCCGGTTCTCCCAGGAGACCTGGGATAGGGATGTTACATCCACCCTCCTCCAATTGAAGCCAATGCCTATGATATCAAAGCAAGCTTGGTTAGGTTGATTAAAGAGTCTAGGTTCTTGGGGACGAAAGTGGAGAACCCTTATGATCATTTGGACTCCTTTGAGAGGTTGTGTGACACATTTAGGATTGGAGGAGTGCCCTAAGATAGTATCAAGCTCATTTTTTTTTCCATTTTCTCTTGGGAAAAAAGTAAGCCAATGGGAGAGAGTATTACCATCTCACTTGGTAAATTCTTGGGATGATTACAAGAGGATAGTCCTTATAAGTTAGAGCACATGCATTATCAAGGATGAAATCATTTGTTAGAGCACATGCATCATTGTCTTTCCTTGGTTGAAGCAAGTTTGAATTGAATCTAGCCTCATCTAAGTGATAACCATAACTTGACATGTAATTATTGTGCTTGTGCAAACTTAAATGGAATCGTGGATCACTTATACATATTTAGACATTCTTCTTCCTTTTCACCACCCTTGCTTTTCCAAATAGCCAAATCCCATCTTTGGATTGGTTTCCCCACCTTGCCAATTACCTCCTTTCTAGCCCCTAATCTTTTGTGTGTGTCTTGTGAGGTCTTTTTGGAGTGAACTTGACAAAACGTGTTAGGTTTAGGGCGACAAGGAAGCACTCTTGTGTAGACTTAGTTCCAACATCGAGGAGCTAATCTAGAACTAGGTTAGATAGGTGGCGGTTCTTAAAGTTTGAGAATGGGAACGGTTAGAAACGCTTAGGGGAATGGCTTGATCTTTGAAGATTATGGTGGAGTAAAAGAGGAAAGAAAGGACGATGAGGAGGGGATTACAAAATTAATGGTAAGGTTGGTGCAAGTGTGATTAACAACAAGCTCTAAGTAACTAAGAAAAGCCTCAAGAGACAAAGAAGAAAAGAAGGCCAAAAAGGCCAATCTACAAAGAAAAGAAGAGGCATGAACCAAAAAGAAGAAAAAGAAAAGAGCTATGTGAAAACGAAAAGGAGCATCAACCATAACAAAGATGAAGAAGCAAACCCCTAATGAGGAAGAAGGCGAAAAAGAAAATCAAAAAAGAGCGTAAGGGTCTAAGAAGGCAAAGTGCCTTGGGATAAAAATGGTAGCTTAGGATCGGGCAAGGACGGGTTAGATTGGGCTAAGGTTAGTGACACTCTAGGCATTCGGGGTAGACGAGAGTTTTTCCTTGTATGCATAGGTTACCTTTTACCTTTAGCATTTTGTTAAAGTTTGCTCGTTCATTGAGAGATCCTTGTGTTTATTTACCATTGCATATCGATGAGATCACCTTCATCTCATAACCGGTCCTTTAGCCAAGCGGTTTCATCTAATTTTGTATAAGCACAATTCACGGATAAAACAATTAATCAATGTTAAGAGGCTAGAGAATAGGATGGTTTGTCTAGGTTGAGGTTTGGCTTTGTTGCATGTTGTGAAGGAAATGGCTAACTCCTTTTGAGTAGACAACTTTGGTGCATCCTAGAACTAGTAACTTGGACGTTGAGTGCGATTGTTTCTTATGCTTCTTATAGGTTCGAGCTTCACTTGCATTGCATTGCATCTCTCATTCTTGATCTTGTTTGCTTGAGGACAAGCAAATGTTTAAGTTTGGGGGAATTGATGTGTCCATAATTTGCATAGTTTAAGCATGCATATCATGTAGGTTTTAGATTATTTACTTGGATTTTCATGGCATTTCATACTTGTTTTGTCCCACTTAGAGTATTAGGAGCTGCATTAGGTCCTAGTGAGTCTTTTGCATGTCTTTGAGGATTTTTCTAGGTGTTTGGAGACACTTGGTGGCGTTTGGAGATTTGGTGCATTAAGACTAGAGAGGAACCATCCGGAACGTCTCAAATAACCGATCAGAATAAGGCGATCCGATTTGATCCAGCTCTTGGAGTCTTCATGAGAGTTGTAGCCCGATGAGTCGGCTAACCATAGGAGTTGGAATCAAGTCATTCGGACATGTGGTTTGAGAGATATGGCTGATTTACCAGAGATAGCTCCGCCTGGCCGAGACGGTTTCTTCAATACCGAGGTCACTGGTCGGTGCAACTGCTCGGTGTGGAAACAGAGGGAAAATTTCTTAGCACCGACGTGTGGTACCGAGAAGTGACATCGGTATTGAAGGGTCTCCACTCCGAGTTAGCCTCGGTGGTCTTCACCAAAGTTGTAGAGGAGTGAATCAGCTTTACACAGGAGTTTGAATTGGGTTATTTGGACGTATTAATAGGGAGATAAGACGGATTTACTGAAGGTATATCCGTCTTGCCGAGAGAAGATGAAACCGTCCAAATAATCGGAAAAACGAAGGCCTTCCGATATGAAACAACTCCAGTGGTCTTCATTTGTATAGGAGTGAATCAGATTTACACAGGAGTTTGAATCATATCATTTGGACCTCTGGATCGGATTTTATGGCCAAGACACTGAAGCATGATCTGCCTGGCCGAGAAGAGATGACATCGTCCAAAGAACCGGTAACACGAAGTTCTTCTGATCATATTCAGCCTCTACGGCCTTCATGAAAGTTGTAGAGGGAAGAGTTAGCTGTTTATACAAGCAAAAATCATGTCATTTGGAAATCAGGCTAGGGAGATGCCTCAAATTTATCGAAGACGCATCCAAGTTCCGACCGGGTCAATATCCGGTTTGTTCCGGGTTGTCCCGGTTCGCCCATTTACATTTATAAACCCAAAAACCCTAATTTTCATTCTTATGCTTTCTTTGTTCAAAAATACCTTCCCTTTAGGAGAGAAATAGATTTTTGGAGAGAGAGATCCTTTAATTTATGCAATTGATTGTTTCTTTGATTGAATCTCTTCTTCCTATCTCATCTCTTCTTTGATTACACAAGAACCATCCATGGATTCTCTCTCTTTCTCCATCGATTTTGAGAGGTCCTTTATGGGGTTTGAGTAGTTCTTTAGGATCTAGGGATGGGGTAGAATTAGATGATCCAAGGCTTGATTTGTGATGTCTTAGGGTAGTATATCTTTTATCCTTTCTTGTTAAGTGATTTTAATGATAGATCTAGCTTGGGAAAGTGGATCTAGACATGAGGCATTTCATGCACACAAGGTGTTTGATGAAATGCCTAGAGGAACTTTTCAAGAGATTTTTATTTCTAGCCTAAGGGATTAGTTGTCTAGAGTGATTATTTGGTTGATGTTGTTTATATGTTCTCAAGGCTTGCTAATGGTTGTTCCACAAATGACAATTTTCTAATGAGATTAATGATTAGCAAAGTGATTAGTGCCTAGACATAGGATTAGTCTAAATTAGGATCTATTACCTAGGGATTAGTCTTCATAAAGCTTTAGACATCACAATTAGGACTTGGATCACTCTATTTCAATAACCCTATCCTTGGATTCATTTTTGTTCATTGAATTGCATCACTTGTTTATTGCTTTAGCTTGTTTTGTTTTCATTTTAGCTTCTTAATCACAAACCCCTATTTGCTTGCTTAACTCACTTAGTAGTATGTATTCCTAGTGCTTAAAACTTAACCCTTGGTTCGATCCTTTTATGCTCAATAGGCATTTTAGGTAATTGATATAGGTAAAAATCCATTTATCAGCTGTAAAACCTAATTAAATAGTCTAAACACGAATTAAGGTCTTCTTGTAAATATCAAAGTCTTCTGGGGCAATTCTGTAATTCTTCAAATCTTCATTAAGTCGCGACTTGAAATCTGCTTCGATGGGTGTCGATCAATACCAGGGGGTATCGATCGATGCTTGACGCTTCGATTGGGCACTTAGTCAACAGACTTCAGTTTCGCTCTAGAATGCTCCATAAAACTCCAATATCTCCAATAATACTCCAAATGTGCTAAAACCTGTAAAAGACCTACTCTATAATAGAATAAAGACTCGATAAAACGGACTTATATCATGGATTAAACGAGGTAAAAACCATGATATATCAACTCCCCCAGATTTAGCCTTTGCTTGCCCTCTAGCAAATAGAAGACTAAACCAGAGAAAGAGGTTTGAAAACGTAGAGACTCACCTGTTCTTGAAACGTTGCAATGACCCTTTTCCCATGTACCCAAATGTCACCTAAACAGCTTTTGATCTAACCACCATGTACTTCTCCGTAGGCATCCTCAGTTCCCCAGACTACACACATTATTTCGCAGGATTGTTCAATCAAGCCATCCTCGCCAGTTTCATTGCTGTGAATTAATATCAAGAGCCTTCTAGATTCTTTCCCATACAATATCGAGACAAGGAACCACCCTTTATTCACACTTTTTTGGTATTATTTCTCTCCCCCAGACTTATTTCTTATTATGTTCTCTTTTTTATTGTTTTATAGCTCTGCATATACAAATCAAGGTATGAGACGCGAATATTTATGGTCTTTGCCACCTAATCCCCGGTTCTTCCCTCTCAATATATCAAAGGATGTAGGCGAATAATGGCATCATAGGAAAATCATAGCCTCGCTTCCAATCCTCTGTGTGATCATTCCCTCTAAAGCAGAATAATGGGATCGCTGGAAATTTTCCTAACCCTCTACTCAGAAGAAAATCATTTCATCTTTTAATGCACTTATTAATTAATTAACTTGTAACAGGGAGAGAGATACCATTATTTTAAAACACATGGGTTCCTTTGTCAAATACGAATGAGGAATCAAGCTCTATAGATACTAACCACATTAATGAAGTGCAAAAATTTGGCTCAGGCTTTAATGAAATTTGCTGGAAACATGAGTATCTTCTGGTTAACTGGTCAGCCTTTGGATTTTTCATTGGTCGATCTAGAACTGATTCTGTAACAATGGTCACTTAAAAGCAAGGTCAAATCAACAGATTCAAGAAAAAGATCACAGTTTCAGACAAAATTTTGACTCAATAAAACAGCGAATGACTCAAAAGTGGACTGACTCTAAGAAAAACAAAAACAAAAACAAAGTCAGCGACTACCTCCCCCAGACTTAAACAACACTGTCCCCAGTGTTATCTAGCCTAGAGTTGGTGAAAGAAAACAAATGAACTGAGTGGATTGTTAAGAATCTGAAAGTTACCGTGTTGGAACAATGGGTATCAATCGACACACAGCTTGGTATCGAGCGATACCAGGCTTAAATCAATACGTGTTCCTGTCATTAGCGTAGGGTATCGACCGATACTGGCAGGTATCGATCGACACCAGCCGCATATCGACACATTGATTGAGAATCAGGGGTGTCGAATTGCTTAACCAGGGAAAGCATTCCATTGTGTTAGATGTTAACACTGTTAAGAACACTCAAAAACAGGTTAAAAGCAACATGGTATATCAAATAGATTTCCAAAGAAGTTCAAATGCAAAAACAAACACTGACATAAGTTCAACAGAAAAGAAAAATAAAAATAAAAGAAAAAGAAAGAGAAATACAAACGTGAAGATAGAGAAGACTAATCCTCCGCCTCCTCAGAGTCGCTCTCATCTGCAGCAGCACCAGATGGTCCAACGTCAGTGGGTGTGCTAGGTGAACGTGGTGAAACAGGATGTCGAGATGAGGCAATGGCGGTCCAGATCGTCTGCAGACTTGCGACTAGATATCGCTGAAAGGGATCCATCTCCATTTCAGGTAATGGAGGAAGAGAAAACGCAGCAGCGAAAAGAGGTAGCTCGCGTCGCGGTTGACCCCCAGCAGGGTCAGATGCGGGTGGTAGTGCTCCAGTGGTTGTGCCTCGCCGTCGAGTAACCGGTGCTGGCTCCATGTCAGTAGGGGCTGGTGTAAAAAACAACTGAGTAGGGTCACCACCTATGTCCGTCAGGTCGGCGTTGGGGAGTTGAACCAGATGGTTCCCAACAAAAGTGCTGAAAACCCAACGCCTGTATGGCCTCAGCCAACGCAGATGCTCCAAGTGTGCTTCGTCCATGAGCTCGCGAAAAGTCACGATCGAACAACTAGTGGTGCTGATCCCTAAGTGCAGAAAAATGGGAGTGAGAAGACTTGCCGCGTCCGGTGAAGGGTTTAACTTTCAAGGACTCCAATTGGTGTGCAAAGACAGCACCTAAGTTGACAGCGAGATCCATTTTAGGCCATGTATAATTCTCATCAGAGATAAGATCTCTGATCCCAATGGACAAGACAATTAGCTCAGCAACTCTCATCTTGTTCGGCTCTATCTTACACAACAGAGCGTTGCTCAGGGTCCTCACAAGGCAGCGTAGGATAGGATGGCGCAAATCCATCTGTGTAGTGGTCTTGCTGTCATAGGTTCCATGCCCAAAGTGAGACCAGAATGTCTCAAAATCCGTGAACTTGCGCGGAAAATCGCACTTAGAGAAATCCCTGTGAAATCCGTATATGTCGCAGAGCTCCTGAAATATCCTGTACCGCACACTGCGGATTAGGAAAGTCAGAACACCCTGCTGCGTGGTCACTGGATGCTCTCCGGTGTAGTAGACGCGAACAGATGCAAGGAACTGGCGAACCAAATCAGGGTACACGTCATATTGCCGTGTAGGCATCGTCCCCAATCCGATCTTGCGGATCAGTCCATCAAACTCCCTGTCAAAACCCAAATGCCGCATGGTGTGTGTGCGTGTCAGCAAATCGAGTAGGGCGCACATCAACTAACTGCCATGCGTTGTAGAAGATCGAATCGTAATCGTCCCATGCCTCAGAGATAGGTCGTTCTGTGCAAGCTTTGCTCTCTGTAATCTCCTTGTCTGTCCCTTCGTAGTCACCCCTCAAACGTATCCTGGCCTTCTCACTGATCTTATGCCAAGGAAAATGGACTGCTGGGCGAGGAGGTAGTGATGATGAAGGCGTAGGAGCCGCGGATGGTGCGTTGCATTGGTTGGCGCCGAAATCCACCGTAAAGTCGGTAGAATTGGCGGGATGGATCCTGTAGCGGTTGTTGGTGAGACAGGCGGTAACCGATGCTGGTGTCCAAATCCCGTGGCGGAAAAACTCGACCCGAGCATCTAGCTGGTACTCGTTCTGTGGCAGGCTAGAACTGGACGTGATATCCGTACGTGCTTTCTTCCTAGATCCCATCTGCATCATCAACAAAACGAAACATAAATCCAACATCTTTCCCAAACCCAACAATCTCGGCAAGTAAAATAGTGAGCATCGATCGATACCATCGATACTCAAGCAGGTATCGAGCATCCATTGAAGAACATGAATCCGAAAATTTCTAAAAGCGTAATCCAAGGGCAATCAGATGCAATGCAAGATTCGACCAAGCCTAGAATATACTAATCAAGTGGTAATTGTCCAGCAAAACAAGTTCTAGAGGTCTAAAAGTCGAAAATCAAACCTTGGGTCACGGGTTAAAAAGTTGAGAAATCGTGATTCATACCTTGTGGATCGCGAGAATGAGCGAGAGAATGGGACAGAGGATGAAAATCCAAGTAGAATATGTACAAAAATCACTCAAATCCGGTGAGAAACGAAGATTGGGGATTTTGGAAGAGAAAGGTCAGTATTTGTATTGAGCGATAGAGGCGGTGGAGAAGAAAGGAAAAACCGTAGGGTTTTTAAAGAAACTTACCTGGCCATGGAGTATCGATCGATACCCAGAGATATCGATCGACACTTGTCGATTTTTAGTCGACACTGGATGGTATCGCCCGACACGTATGAAAATTACGCTCCCTTTCCACGACACTTGGTATCGATCGACACTTCCAGGCATCGATCGATACGCCTTGTCAAATATGCTTCACGTTCGAAACAAGACACAGAACCAAAAATCAAAAACAAAATGAAAATAAAAACGTATGTACAGATTTACCAGTGGGTTGCCTTCCACTCAGCGCTTGTTTAACATCACGAGCTTGACTTTACTGACGATCAGTCTGAAGGAAGTAGGGAACTCACTCCCATGCAAGTCCCACAACTAGAAACTTCCAAACTCAGAGTTCTGCGCAGCATACGCTCAATTACTTCCTGCCCTTTCTCTTTCAGCTCTGGGGTTATGATGACTCTGGCCTTAGAGAATGGTTTCGAGCGTCCCTTGCACTTTACCTTGTACTCGATCGAATTTCCATCACTCTTCGGAGGGGTTAAGGTGACATATGTAGCGTTCTCGGCGCTTTTGTCCTTCACCTTCTTCTTCACCGTAGTCTTTTTGATGACTTTCTTGGCGATGGTAAGAGGATAATCTAAAACTTCCATGATAGTCGACGCAGCATCAGGCTCGTCCAAAAGATCAACCATCAATGTTTCTCCTGCACCAACGGGGATACAAGATATCTGTGTGGGAGTTCTTTTAGAGGGGATCACTTTGTAGGAGACCTGTTCGTCAATATACGAGAATGAAATTTTTCTACTGGGTGTGTCCATAACTGCACCAGCAGTAGCCATGAACGGCCTTCCAAGAATCAGAGGCGTGCTTGACCTTGCGTGCATCTCCACAACCTGAAAATCAGTAGGAACCAAACAGTCTCCTACCTTGACCATCAAGTCAGTTATTGTACCAAACGGAACTGATGTGGAAGAGTTCGCGAATGTGAGGGGCATCTGAGTAGAGCGTATGTCTTCGATCTTAAGCTTCTCTGCAAGTGCCTTTGATATGACATTCATGCTAGACCCTGAATCAACTAGTGATTCCTCGATTTCGACTCCAGAGATGGAGCATGGAACTGAAAATTTCCCTGGATCTTCCTTCTTAGTCAGCCGCTTTGGTGGAGGTGGTGGACTTCTGACTTTAATGAAGAGTTCCTTAATCTCTTCCTCAGTTTCTCTGCAATCCTGGAAGTGACTCAGCATAGGCATGTACTCAAGAGCTTCTTCGAAAGTGTGAGTGTGTGGGATTCTTTGCACCATCTTCTCAAAGCCACGTAGCTGCTTTGGAGAGATGGGATCTCTGAGGTGTTTAGGCGGTCAAGGATCTGGTTTCTTAGGTTTGTAGACACGTTCCTTAACCACCATTGGTTCGACCTCTGAAGGGTATCGATCGATACCAGGTTGGTGTCGATCGACACTAGATTCATACGTTAATTCTTCAGAGTGGTATCGATCGATATCAGCAGTGATATCGATCGATATTGACGAATCAGGTTTACAGTAAGCTGCTGCTCTTCAAAGTTTACAGTAAACTTTCTTCAAAGTTTTCGAGATCTCCTGCACCTCTCAAGGTGATGGCATTGACGTACTTCTTTGGTGCCTGAGTCGTCTTTCCTTTCACAGCTGCTGCAGTTTGAGCAACTTGTGTTTCCAACATCTACTGATGAGTGTCGAGCGCGTCGATCATTCCACTCAGATCCTTGTACACATCATCTATCTTTCCGTTGAGATTTACAGTAAGCTGCTGCTGTCATTGAACCAGTTGTTCAAACATAGCCTCGATTTTGCTATCTGGAAGCTTAGCAGGTACATGCTGATAATATGAGTTCCCATAGTTCCTGACATACCCACTGTTCTGAGAAGGTTTCTGGCCAAATTGAGTCGACCCTCCTTGCTGCGAGTTGTTGTTAAAGTTTCGGTTGTTGTTGAACTGATTTCTCTGACCCTGAAAGCCAGAACCACCAATGTAGTGAACATCCTCTACTTCATCTTCGTTGAATACCTCAACTTCCTCAACAAAGTGAACACCCTTGGGTGTTTTCCCCATCAAAAGACTGTGCATAGAGTCCTACTTAGCTTGGAAGTCAGCGATCTGCGAACCATCCACGTTACCAGCTAGCTTCCTCGGCTCAAAATCAGCATTCTTGGTGCTATTACTAGACGCCAAGTTCTCGATCAACAGGTAGGCTTCATTAGGATACTTGGTGTTGAAGTTTCCATTGCTCGCAGCATCCAAAGTCATCTGGTACCTCCAGTCGAGCCCTCTGAAAAAGAATCCCATCAACTGAACATCAGAGTATCTGTGATGTGGGCAATCCCTCCGATACGATATAAATCTTGTCCAAGCAGCCTTGAACGCCTCAGTAGGTCCTTGAGAAAACTGGGAGATCTTATTCCTCAGATCCTCAGATCGTGCATCATCATAGAAATTGTTCAGAAATGCAGTCCTAGTATCTTCCCGGTTAGTCAGCGATCCAGGAGATAGTAGCTTCAGCCAGTAGGTCGCATCTCCACCAAGAGAGTACGGGAAAAGCTTACAAAAGAGGTAGTCGTAAGACACTCCATTGCTCTTGATGCTAGTGACCAAGTCCTCGAACTTTTCAATGTGATCCATAGGATGTTCGTTGGAAAGACCATGGAAAAGGTGTTGTCCCACAAGAGTGTAGTAGGCAGGCTTCAGCTCAAAGTCATTCCTCTGATAAGCAGGAGGACGAATCGCTGACCGATTAGCGTAAAACTGATCTGGCATGTTGTACTCACCAATCGTTCTACCACGATTAACCACATTATTCCCAGCAATTGCTGCGTTCGCGTTCCCAGCGGCATTCCCTTCGACAACAGGAGCAGGTAGAATGACATTCCCCTCTCCATCCAGACGTTGTCCTTGCTCATTGCACAAACGACCCTCTCGGTCTCTGTATGCACCAGCTGCATCTTGAACTAACTCTACTTGATTGTTGTTCATCCTTGCTGATTTCTTTGTTCTTCTGTTTGCGCGTTCCACAAGTGCTAGTTGCTCGAGTGACAGATCAACTAGCTCAGCGTTCTTGTTCCTCCTGGTTTCACGATTAGGCATGCACCTGTAAACAAAGGCAAGAACGTTAGTAACTCGGTAACACGATAAGTATCGATCGATACTGAAAGGACAGCATTTTTTTTTTGCATATAATTGAACAATCATTACACAATAATTAATTAAACATTAATTATTACACGATACAACACATGTACTACAGCTTACACAAGCTAACGATTTATAACAAGAAAAACAACTGGTATCGATCAATACTCCCCTAGTGTCGATCGATACCCAAACAACAGAAGCAAACCCCGGGTCCTAATCATCCCCTCTTCACTGCCTCGATTCCACGATCACGCCTTATCTTTACCTGCATCGACAAAAGTGATGCATCAACATTTGGCTAACCAAATGCTGAGTGAGATTGATCATCCCAACAACAGGCTACCAATAAGCACAATCAACAATTATCAAGAATTAATTAACGACAATTAAAACTTTCAGCACAAAGCCACAACTGGTATCGATCGATACCCCCATAGTGTCGATCGATGCCCAAGCAACACACAACTCCCGACAAGGGACTGGTATCGATCGATACTAAAACCAACACCTGGTATCGATCGATACAACCACAACTCAAGTCCACCAACAAGGGACCGGTATCGATCGATACACACGTGGTATCGATCGATGCTCACGAGACCTAAACACAGGAATCGCCATACGAACCACCAAAATGCATCAATCAAGCTTAACAAGCACCACACAAGCTCGATTGCTAACCTTTGGTCACAACTCACCTTTAGATACGGTGGATCGAGCTCTAACACAACTTCCCGAGCTCAAGATCGACCTCCCTCTCTTCTCACAAGTTCTCGTCGAAACCAACTCTCGTCCAACCTTTCCTTCAAGCTTCTCCCAATCTCAACTCTCTCGATCTCGCAAGATCCAAGCTTCGCCAAGCTTTTCTTTCTCTCTCTCTCTCTCTCTCCTTCTCTCTCTCTCTCTTTCTTTCTCTCTTTCACGACCAACTATGGTCTTATCCTCTAAGGATATGCTTTTATACTTGAAAGAAGATAAGAGAAGAAGACAACCAGGAGAAAAACCCGGCTGGTGTCGATCGATACATGCCGGTATCGATCGATACCACCCCCGGAACAATCGGAATTAATTATTTTTCCTCAATAATCAATTCTTCCGGAACACGGGCGCTACAATTTCCCCCACTAACTTAGATTCGTCCTCGAATCTTCGTTACCGTTCATCTCCCATGAACCGTTCATCTCCAATGAACCTTAATCGTCGCAACGATTACAAAAACCTTGGCCAACCCGGCCATCTCAACACTCACACGAGGTCCAATACCAACCTCCGAGGTTTCCCACTCAGTTCCTATGTTTATGACACCGCAGCATCATATGTACTTGTTGCTCAAACACACGCCAACCCCATTACTCAAGACACCGCAGCATCTCCGAGTTCCGAGCGTCAGCCATATCCCGCAGGATATCCACCATACCTCACAAGGTATCAACCATACCACAGCACCCAAGACACCGCAGCATCTCCGAGTTACGGGTATCTGCCGTACCACTCCCCTCGGTAATATAACCTGAAAGAGTCTCAATACCCCATACCACTCAATTCTAGGGAATATATCCTACGTCTAGGACATACTCCTTACGAATCCACGGTATCACGTATCACTCTAGGCTATAAACCTCCCGAGTCTGGGTACATCGCCACTCACACTCTCAAGACCCACAGTCCTGCGAGCTATCGGCACCAGAGGAACCAGTCCTCTCAACGAGCAATAAGTCACATATCTCTAAGCATCTCGACTGAATTACCTCCCGTGATCCGTGTAAATCCTCGCAAGGCAACACCGGCATCACTCACAACAGCAATAAGAACATCCATCTTATCACTCTCTTGCATTAACACTTTTACCCCAAACGTAATGCGAAACCGTGACTCCCAAAGTCACCAATAATAAGAAATACTAATCTTATTACACATCATAATGTAACATCGTTCTACACAACGAAATACAAAATGAAA